>JAJJWW010017505.1:0-540469 GCA_023531295.1 Papaver armeniacum
ATGAGAATGCGTTCTTTGGTAGTTCTAACTTCTTGTTACTAGCATTTAAACTCTATGTCCTCATAGCTCCTTGGATGCTTGAGACTCTTTTTACACTCGAAGTTGGAGAAGGTTTTGTGGGTACACTGGGTAAACCCTCACGAGACTACAACTCGTCCACTAGGGACACCTAGGGGTTTAAAGGCACAAGTGCATACGCTAAATGCATTCGAGACTCACACAGGGGTATAGTTAGGATTTCCTAATTTTCTGCTTTCACTTGACTTGGTAGGTCTCAGTAAAGATTATTTTCCTACGCTCTTAAACTGCAAGTGCACAAAGTGTTTTGGAGGCAAAGTGGCAAGCTGTGTCGAACCATTTGAGAAATGGAGTGTGTGTTATGATCTAAAGGCTTCTAAATCGATTTCAGTGGAAGGTGGCACAAATATATGGGTTTGTTTATAGTCTTTACGACCGAGTTGAAGGTTACACAACTAAAAGCAAAAAGAAATATGAGTATTGAAATTTAGCAGCACTAGGATTATCAAATCCACCTCTAATTCAAAGTTATGAGCTTCAACTAATTTGAGAGTTCTTGTTCCAATTAAGGTAAGGGAAGTGTGTTAGGTTACCACATACCTAAGGGGGTTTCACCAGGATGATTGTTCAATTATCATCTAAAGGTACTAACTCAGGCACTAGTTGTCTAATTAAGCACAACTAATCAAAGGGTTAGCAGATTGGTTGAAGCTTGAGTCAAACACACTTCACAAGTGTTATCTCTAACTACAATGGATACATGGCATCCATCAGAGAGCAAAGCAATAGTGTGCTGGAATTGAACTTATCTTATAATTTAATCATACAAGAACAACTCAAATAAAGTTGAATAAATGTCACAATGAACTAGGGTTTCATTTTTAATCCTAGCAATTAAATTTAGAACATTACAAACATCATGAAAAACAGATTAAAATTGAAACTAAATTATGAACCCTAAAACATGCTGTCTCTCTCTCACATACCAAAAAACAATTTATAACTCACAAACATTTCAAAATAACAAATACACACTGACCCAAACCTCTTTCCTCCTTACTGCCTCTCGAATCGACCATGCATAGTTGTTGGAGAAACCCTAGCTCTAGTTATCTCTAATTTAGCTTTTAGGTTGGGAGAAGCTAAGAGAGAGATATCTAGACCTAGAGAGGAGGTGAAGGTGCTACCGCGCGGTTTGTGTTTTTCGTTGTCGCAAAGTGATGATGGAGGTGGTGGTTCTGCCATGGTATGGGTGAAGGAAGGAGAGGGGGATGGTTTCTGCAGGTGACGGAGAAGAAAGAGAAGATGAAGAGAGAAATGGATTTGGTCGATAGGGTATAGGTGTAGGAGGTTTTGCTGTGGAGCGGGTACAACGAGAGACGATGAGGAGGCTGTAGCGACCGTAGGATGTGGATGAGTGAGATCTCAACGGCTCAGGGAGAATCAAGCTGCTTTGGTGTTGAGCGGGAGCATCGAGTGTTGATGGGAAGGACGGAGCGACCGTTGGATGCATAAGATGGAGATCTCAACGGCTCGGGGGAGAACGGGCTCGGATCCGGGCTTCGGCCTGGCCTTGGATAGCTTGGGCCCATGTCTTGTAGATGGGTTGCCTTTGTTTGGTTGCAAAAGAGCGCGCGGCTTTGGCTTTTGCTCCATAGATGCTTGCCTCCAATTTTCGCTCTTTTGGCTCCTCCATTTCTCCAACTTTATTTACTACCTAAAAACACAAAATTAATTAAGACAAATATTTATTCTTGAAAACAAAGAAAATACAGAATCTGGGATAATACCTGATTTCTGAGCACAAAAGATGAGTTAAATGCCAATAAATAGATGTAGAAATATGCAATATTTGGCACTCAATCAACTGCCCCTACGGCTGCACAACGGGTAGGGTGGGTAGGATATGGCCTATTTCACCACCCTACCCGTTTAATAAAATGGTAAGAAAAATTTACCCGCCACCCTACCCACCATTAAACGGTAAGATCTACCCAACCCACCAAATGGGGCTCGTAGGTAGGGTGGGTGTTGGGTATAACCGTTTTCTTTTTTTAAATATTTTGTAAAAGGGTCTTAACTTTAGAGCCTAATTAGGGTCTGGGTAGTAAAACATGTGTTTGATGTGATATGGTCGAAGACTAATGTTGACCGTCTGATTTTTTACTAAAATATCCTTATGATACAATTAAATGACAACATATCCTAACTCTTTTCGAAAAACCTTAAACAGGTACACAGACACATTTCATCGAACATGTTATATGCATATTGAGTCTCTTTTTTCATTCAACCTAAAGATCATAACACTCATAAATGATCCAAAAATCGACAAAACCCCACGAAAGGAAATTCTTAAAACAGCCACCAACTATTATTTATCAAACATAAAAAGAAACTGAGAGCACAAACTGAAATACCCAATCATTATAAGCTTTCCAATCTTCCATTAGTAATCATGCTATCATAACAGGTTGATTTTTCTCTGGATGATTATTAAGAATGGTTATTTGAATACCTTCGGACTGGGATAAGCAGCAGTAAATTCAATGGAAGCTAGACGAACTAGAGTTTGATTTTACCCATTTTCCACCTAGCTTTATGCTTGCAATTACTTTGTTCGTATTGTGGATCAGTGATAAAGTATTTATCTTAATGGTCCAATGGGGAGTACATTCACTATTATGATATGATCACCACTGATGATTAAAAAAATTAAAAATATGATCACTACAAGGAAAAGATTTCAAGATGGAGATCCGCTTTATGAAGAGATAGAGAAGGGAAAATATCTCCGCCAGTTTTATAATTAACGGTAGAGATGATTAGTATGAGAAGGATCGGCGGCCACTATAAGTCGTTATATAATTTGGCGGATAGGCGGGTGGGTAGGATAATTTCGAGCATTACCCATCACCCTATCCATCAGATGGCGGGTAAGAAATCTTTACCCGTCACCCTACCCACCAAAACTGCCCCTGCCTGACCACGAAACCTAGATCACCACAACCAACACCATTTTATCTTCTTCGCAGCTCCACTTACCATCAGCTACAACCCTTGACCATCTTCATATCACTGACCGGCTTCTTCGATAGAATTCAAGCCACGAATCCACCCTAGAATCATCACCAGCACATGGTTCACCCAAAACTACTATTAAGTCCTTAGCACTCGAGCCAACACCAATTTCCCCTGTTTGCTGTTTCACTTCATTGCCACATTTTATCAAGCAGCAGAATCGCATCCCTTGAGCAGAAGCACACCAATTCTCAACACAAGACTTCCTTCCTTAAGTTCTCTCGATGGAGTTTCGGCCACAACTCGAGCTCAAAATCACAACAGACTGGTACCCCTTTCTTAGCAGCAACGTCTCGTTTTAATTACTTCTTCCATGCCTTACTCTCTCCAAGCACCAACAACAATTAGCTCAGCCAACGTCTTAAACAGAGCCAACTTGTATCACCAATTCACCATCTCCACAACTTCCCCATCTACTGCAATTTCCATTTCTCCATCGACTCATCATCACTGCCTCAATCGATTGAACATGTTACTACCAATCGAAAACCTCCGGAACTTCAATTAAACTCATACATTCATCACTTGTTTAAACGACAGCAAAATCAGGCCTTGGCTCTCAATTCCCAGCATAAAAATTCAGATCAAAGATGACCCAATTCTTCACTGATTTGTACCTCACTCAAACCATCTTTAATTCTCTATGAATCTTATCTTTCTTTCTCGATCTACAAATCTCCCTATTCTTCTCGTAACAACATCACATACTTAGATATAACGACAATCCATTTTGAGAGAATTATACACGTCTCACTATTCGTTACGCTCTGGTGGTTCCACGTCTTGCTCAAGTAGACAAACACGATTCGGTTGATGGGCTGGTCCTGGCACTGGAGTAAGTGGCACGAATGTCAAAATAATATAGGCACCAGTGGCAGATTTAAGCTCTCTCCCTTTGACACCGTGAGCAACATTGGTTATTTCCGCCGCAAATGGTATTTAGTGCCCAATTAGCTATAGATCTTCCGGATGATCGGATTTTCTTGTACTTTCTACAAAAGCACTAAAGTTGTGTTATTAGCCAAAATATCGAGTCCTAACTAATATAAATATGGGTATAAAATGTAGCACTTACGTGCTTATCACTAGGCTGCCTGACCAAGTTGGAAAAGTTGGACGAACAAGATGATCTACGACACATTTGCGGCCGTTTATGATTTTTAGGGTTTTAAAGAGGTGCGCAAGCATCACACTTCATCTTGACCGAAATCAAGCATGAACGATGTTTTTGGTGGGACCGACCGGGCATGCGTGTAGAAGGCTTGCCGGTGTACATGTCCATACCATTATGTCTCGCGGAGGTATGATCTAGGCCACTCAATTTGTCTGGCAAAGGTGAGTGGTCGTGATCGATTTGCGATAGAAATCCTTTGCCGCAAAGGATTTGGGAACCGCGTGACATGCCTCCTTTGGGCACGCGTTTCGAGGTGCTCGGCCATGGTTGGCCTAGGCCGGTCGGTCACACGCATAGGTGGGCCCACGGTGATCATGTTGATACTCTTGGTACCTCTTAAGTCTATATCTACACCTTCCGTTTAGACTGGCGAAGATGAATGGTCATGATCAAACTGCGACATATATGTAATGCCGCAAACCCTAATTAGGGTTTTGGATCAGTCATGCATGCGCAACTTTGGCCAAACGGTTTGGCAGGCTATGCTCCTCCTTTGGGGAGACCGACCGTGTGGGGCCCACGTTGGGCCGATGATGAACATGTGTGTACCTGTCCGATGGTCCTAGGCGCGATCTAAGCCATCCAATTATGTCGGCTAAGTTGGATGGTTGTGATCGATTTAAGACATTAGTGGAGCTTCCGCGACCCTTTAAAGCATCACGCCAGCCGTGTTTCGAGAAAACGTTCATTGCTCTAGGGCATTGTTGTGAGAAGGCCGACCGGGTAGGTGAGAAGTGGGCCCGCCAAAGTGCTTCCCTGATCATTCATGGGATGATCTAATCCGTCTAACCATGCCGGTGAAGTTGGACGGTCATGACGATTTTAATACCGCTTTAAGCAGTCTTGCTCGTTCGAGCCTTCTCCAAGCAGCGCGGCCACCTTACTCTGGGATGGCGTTTGACGGCGCTGGAGGGGTTCGTGTGATGTTCGAACGGCTAAGGCATAAACGGGCCCACCGATGGTCATCATGATGATCGCCTACTCTTGCCAGGTTTGGCTAGGCTTGTTAAATTGCGCGACCAACTTGTGTGACCATGATCATTTCTGAGACTGATTCGGAAAGTCTAGATTTTCCCTAAGGAAATTAAATGTGTTCGCTCGAGCTGAGAGTGCATCGACTCGAAATTCTCTTTGTCAGAGAGTAGCCTGTACAAGTATTTCGTGCATGTCTCAATACTGGCATGGAGATTCGTGCTACTCTGCTGAGAGTGAACACTCGCCGTCATGTCATGTCAATAATGAGAGTTCGGGTGAGAACACAAAGACGGAAAATACTAGGCAAATCATGCATTAATTATTAATTATTAATGCTAGTAAAATTCACTGTAATATTTGGGATGGTGTTGCACGCACCATTCTGGGTGAATTTTGTGTATTTATTGAATTGCTTCGAATAAATAAAGTGAGGAGGTACTCATCACTCCTCGAATGGCTGTATCCTTTGCAGGATGTCAGCGCATCAAGTTTGGTTTTATAATTTTAGCCCTGAACTAAAATCCACCATCAACATTAAGTCCCATGCCTAGCACATAATGGTTGCATTATTGTGGGGTAGGCATGAGATGGTGATAGCTCAAATACTAGAACAATCAAGCTAAAGTAAATACATATTTACCGCATAGATGAATACCATTCCTTTTAGATACCCAACGGTCTTTCCGATCTTGATTAGGGTTTGGAAGAAAGCACGACTTGGTTGGTGTTGAATCCTAATCTATCAGGTAGACTTCGCCACAGCCGCTTTAGTCTTCCTTTAGGGTTTCCTCAACATATATGTTTATGTAGGGATTTTGAACTACTTTTTTACCGTTTTGCGATAGGATTTTCTTGTAGAAAATTCATCTCTTCATCATGTCAAACAATAGTGGATCGTCTTCTTCATACCATCCAGGGTCTTCTGCTAAACGTGCACGACCTGCATTTGAGCCTCGTGATTAATCCCCTGCTCGTGTCCTCCGAGTTAAGAAGATCATACCGGTTCGTTCATTTTTTCCTTTTCTTTTCCGAACAGTTGCTTGTTCTTCATGATCGGGCGAATAATCCCCCCTTTTTTGCAGAGATACCCTACTGGAACATGTATGACTGTCATCGACGACGACGACTTAACTAGTCCTCTTCCTTCAAACTCAAACACGCCTACCCCCGCGGACCTTAAAGATGCTGATTTGGGTATCTCATCTTATGAATACCCCAATGCGGGTCTTTTATTAGATATCCATATGAAATGCCTATCTTCCAGTTACCGAGCTGTCAGTGGATTCTTAGTGCGGAAGGAGTTTGTGCCTTTGTACACAAAGGTATGGAGAAAGTATGGCCACATCGCAACGGTAGTTCGACACTGTTCATCTTCTTTGGTCACCACGGTAAACTGCCTTCTTCCCATGATTGCTGAGATGGAACATATCTCTATCCGCAACGTTGCTGAATCAAACCTTGAAAAGTGGGAGAACATGGTATCTACCTGCGAATCCATGGAGTTCAACGTAGGCTGGTTGCGGCAGCGTCTTGATATCATCAAGGTTGATCGAGTTGGTATCCCCGTGAATGTAGTTCCCGCTACGAAAGCTATCTTGGAGGAGGAGAAGGGGGCTGCGGAATTAGAGAAGGTGGAGCAGGCAGTTCAAAACTTGAAGAATAGGACGGAGAGATACCAAACTAGGCTGAAGATGATGCTTTCAAGGAACTACAATCTGCTGGATGGCCTCTTCTAAGCCACGCTTCCTTATTGTCAATTTTCTTTTTGAACATTCTTGAGAGATGAATTGCATTGGTTTTTGGTAGATGGATGAAGTTTTTTCATTGACGTTTTTTTTTTTCCTGAATAAATTGATAATTCAAATGCGTAATGAAAATTCCTGTATTGTCATGTCGTGGGACAAGAGAGCGAGACAATGATCAAGCATGGTATGCCTTGAGCCATTTTCGTTAATGACCGCCTCTATCTTGCCTCCATCCACCTTAATGATTTTGTAGTGCTCAGATCGTAAGCCTTGGTAACCACGTAGGGACCTTCCCATTTCGGAGAGAATTTTGGTGCGAGACATGTCTTCTTGAATGTGCTTGGTTTGTCTTCAAGACTAAATATCATACTTTGAAAACACGTGGCTTCACAGTCTTGTCATATGCCCTGGAGACCCTATTCCTGTACACCTGAGCACGTTCCTCTGCCCTGCTTCTTCTGGAATCCAGAGTGTCTAACTCAGCGATTCTTGAGCTAGATGCTTCAACCTCGTTCCAGTGGACCCCACTTGCTGCGCAATCCCGGGCCGACGGAATCTTGATTTCTGCTGGGAGGATCGCGTCCGCACCGTAAGCAAGTGAATATGGAGAAACCCCAATGGAACTTATAGGTGCCGTTCGATACGCCCATAACGCCATCGGTAGCTGCTCGTGCCATTTTCCGGGGTTGTCGTGTACTATTCGACTGAGAATCCAAATTAATGTTTTGTTGGTGCTTTCAGCCTGTTCATTTACTTGAGGATAGTAAATGGTGGAGGAGACCTGTTTAATCCCATATTCTTCAAGCAACTCTCGCACTGTTTGTTGGCGAAGGGGGTACCAGATTATCAGTGATAATGTGCTTAGGCACACCAAAACGACAAATGATGTGCTCTTTAATGAAAGCCGCAATCGTTGCTCATGTAGTTCCTCATAGAGGAATAGCCTCAACCCATTTGGTGAAATATTCTGTCGCGGTTATAATATACTCGTGTTGCTTCTATGACGGCGGATTGATCTTCCCAATAATGTCGAGTCCCCAGCTATAAAATGGCCATGGGCTGCTTATCGAGTGTAAAAGAGTGGAAGGTGCGTGAACAAGGTTCCCATGAATTTGACATTTGTGACAGCTTTGAAAAAATACGGCTGCATCATCCTCCATGGTCGACCAATAGTATCTCTCGTGTATCTGGAGAAATAGTTTCCTCTTCCCTTGATGTTCCCCTTCATGCATTTCCTTCAACATGATTGGAATCTCTACCTCGGCCAAACACCGTAACAGATCCCCTCCAAAGCTTTTGTGATACAGTACCCCTTCGAGAAATACGAATCGCTTCGCCTTTTGTTTCATCTTGACAGCATCCTTTTGATTAGCAGGAGTTACTCCGTCGCGGAGATAGCTAATATACGGTCCTCTCCAGTCTCCAGCATGACTTATGCTGAAAATCTCTAATTGATGTGGCGGTGTTTGACAGTTAGGGCAAGACTTTTGGAGTATCCGAGATTGGGTTTCCATTTCTGGCCAGTAACAGCCCAGGCGTTGAAGACGTCGATAGAGCGTTACTACCAACGTTTGCCCACAAATTTCATCGTGAATGCGGTTAAGCTGTAGCTGCGCTTCTTCATCTCCGAGACATCTTGATAGGGAACCATCCGGGTTTCGATGATATATCATACCATGAAGCATGAAGAAGTTCGCGGGGTTTTGAGACCGACCTTTCCTTGAGAAAGCGAGATCTTTGAGCTCTTGAATGATAGGAGTTCGCCAATCACAGTCCCGGTGTTTTTATGTTGTGAAAGCCATGTTGATTCCACCGTCCTCCTCTTTACCGTCAGGGTTTCTTCTAAACCTTCGAATTGCAATTTGGATGCCAGCGTGGCTAAACAATCGGCATGTCTGTTGTTGTTGCGACCAAAATGGGTTATGGTTGCATCAACAAAGTAGTTTAATAATCTTTGCGCCTCTGATCGATATGGGGCCAGCGTTACCTCCTTCAACGCATACACTCCATTCATCTGATTAACCAACAACTTAGAGTCACCTCTTATCTCCAGGCGAGTGGCCTATGCTTGTTTGGCTATTGATAGTCCTATGAGAAAGGCTTCATATTCTGCTGAGTTGTTGGTGCACCGAAAGTCCAATTTGAAGGAATACGAGAAAACTTCACCAGTTGGAGACACTAGGACCACGCCTGCCCCTCCAGTGTTATTGCCAGGAGTGGCGGAGCCATCGAAATACATCATCCATTCCTCTCCTTCGACAACGGAGATCTCTGGAAATTCTCCGGGCATATCCTCGTGTAGTGCAGTAGTGCCTTCTCCAGGGAACGCTGTCATTAAATCAGCAACAGCTTGTCCTTTGATAGCACTTGGTGATGTGCACGTTATGTCCAGCTATGACATTTGGAGAAGCCACTTGGCCGACCTTACCATCAAGACCGGCTTTGAAAGTAAAAACTTCGCAGGATCAGATTTAGATATAAGCAACACCTTGTTAGACAACAGGTAATGTCTGAACTTCTGAATGGAATGAATCAGGGCTAGGCATGCTTTCTCTGTATTGGGATATCTGAGTTCATCATCTCTTAATACTCGACTGAAATAGTATATGGGATGTTCGACTCCCTCATCATCCTCCTGAGCGAGCAAAGCCCCTACGGCGGTGTCACTGAAGGCGGTGTAGAGGCACATCGGTCTTCCTTGGACAGGGGACTTCATGACCACTGGAGACGATAATATCTGTTGAATCTTCTGAAACGCTTCCTGTTGTAGTGCGGTCCAGACGAAACTTGCTCCCTTCTTCAGCGAGGGAGTGAATGAAGCAACGAGCTGGGCCAAACCAGGTATAAAACGTCGAATGTAGTTTACTTTGCCCATGAAGCTTTGGAGCTCCTTCACAGTCCATGGTGGCGGCATCGTGAGGATAGCTTGAGTCTTGGATGAGTCCACCTTGATCCCCTCAGCAGTTACCTGGAATCCCAGAAACTTGCATGAAGAAACGCCGAAAGCGCATTTCAAAGGATTTATCTTCAATTTGTACTCACGGCACCTTTCGAACACTTGATGTAGGACTCCTGTGTGATCCGCCCGAGATTTTGATTTGACTAGTATATCATCCACGTAGTATTCAACTTGATTATGCATCATGTCATGGAAGATTTCCGTCATAGCGCGTTGATAGGTTGCACCGGCATTCTTCAAACCAAATGGCATTAAAGTATAATAAAAATTTCCGAGAGGAGTTCGAAAAGTTGTCTTACTTGCGTCATGCTCTTACATCCTTATCTGATTGTACCCGCTATATCCGTCCATGAAGGAGAACATGTCGTGTACGATGGTGGCATCTACTAACATGTCGATTTTAGGTAGAGGAAAATCGTCTTTGGGGAAGCATCTGTTCAAGTCTCTGAAATCCACGCAACACCTGATCTGTCCGTTTTTCTTTTTTGCTGGAACCACATTAGCCAACCAGGTCGGATGATGAATGGGTTTAATGAAGCCAGCAGCTAGCAACTTCTGTATCTCAGTCTTGATTTTCTCTTCCACCTCGTGCCTGAATTGCCTCGGGGACTGTTTGATCTGCTTGGATCCAGGTATGACATGTAGATGATGGGTGACCAATTTTTCATCTAAACCGGGCATTTCTTCATACGTCCAAGCGAATATGTCCTGGTATTCTTTGAGAAGTTGCACGAGCTTCGTGCGTTCATCCGTGGACAAGTTTGAGCTTATGGAGATATACCTGGGAGATTCTTCATTCCCGATATTAACAATTTCGAGTTCATCAGTCGTGGAGTTGGTGCCGTCCTGCAGCTGTCGTGGATCATCCAACACCTCTTCCTGTGGCTCTTCGTTGTTGTAGCATTCCATTGGGCGGAGAGACTGGGTAATAATCTCCTCTGCTAATTGCTAACAGTGGCGTCAGTACACGGTCTTCCCTTTCTGATCACGCTCGCCACAAAAGTTCACTCTCTATTAGTGCGAACATGGGTTGCGGCTTCACCAGACGAAGAAGGATGCCCTGTCAGCGAAGACGTATCGTGGGGCTTAGCCCTCAATGATGCAAGTCGGTCCTCCTGATCGCTGTCGTAAGCGTCAAAAATAATTTCACTTTCTTACTCACTAAATATGAATGAAGTACAAGGTAAGGAAGAGTTCGTTTCCACAGAGAGGCAATTGTTGTTATGCAATTTTCAGTTTCTAATGTAACCAAGGGGGGATTTTTGTTGTTTTAACAAAGTAATAAAATAAAATAAGCAAAGTAAATAATTGGAATAATCAATAAGGGGAAGATATTGGTCACGGGATAGTATCATTCACAAACATGTATTTTTATCAATGATCAGAATTGGTATTTTAATCTCTTATTTACTAAAAGTCCTAGGATACCTTGATCGCAAGTATATCCCGCTAATTCCCTATTTTCATCACAACCACATTAAAAGATGCATAAGTGAATTCTTCCTAGAAAGCAACCTAAAGTGTAAAAGCACAATTAGATTTAACTCCCTAAAAGCAATAAGTTCTATGGAATAAGACTAATCAATGCAAACGAATGTGTAAAAGCACTAATCGTTTTAACAAAAGTTATGATTCACTTGTGACTAGTAGGATATATCACTTCAAGCACTACCCACAATTATGCTACTTAGAATCAGGGATAAACAACTTTTTCGTATTGAAAACCCTAATATAGCTCTAGAGATGAATGTAAATCGGATTGATTCCGGACTCAACCAAACAAACTATCAAATCATATAACACTATTAATTGTGAATCACAAATAATAAAATATTGAGACAAAACTAATTCATTGAATCATATAACATATTGAGAAATTAACTTTATCCCATAACCAATAATAATTGTTTAGCTACTCATAGCTATGGAGTTCATCATAAAAATATTAATTGAAAAGAAGAAGATGAACAAAAGCAAACCCTAGAAGCGTAAACAAAAGCGGCTCTCCAAAGTTCCAAGAATAATATGTGATATATCAAAAGTTGTAGAAGTCTTTCCTTTAAATAGCTCTCTTGTTTCCAAAATTAGGTCTAATCTTCAAAGGTCCAAAAGAAAGAAGTCCACCAAACCCATGTGTGAGAAAAACCCATGTAAAAACTCTGCCCAAAAACGGTCGACGGAAAACTGGTATTGTGGTCGGAATTTGGCCGGAATCCGGCACCGGAAAGTATCTCAGGTGACCGGCAAAGTCCACCAGGTCACCGGTCAACGAGTCAGCTCGGGTCAACTCGGGTCAAGGTATGGTTGGCCGAGTTAACTCAGAGTCAGGCCGAGTCATATGAGTCAGGTCTGAGTCGGATCAGCTAACTCATCTGAATGGATGAGTTGGTATTGGCCAAGGCCATTGCACTGGCCAAAGCTCTGTGATGCACAATCCTTGTACTTCACTAATGCATGTACAACCATGATGGCTATTAATCTTGCAACTCACTAGCTTCAAAGCACCAACTGGTTCACCAGTACTCCCGGCTGCTACAATTCCATACACCTATTCCATTCTTTCCTGAGTTCATCCCTGGCAGCTTAGCAACATCAACAACTCCTTCTCAGGTTCAGCTCAAATTCCAGTATCACCAATTCCATCTGTAACATCACTTGTAGCTTACTGCAATGCATTAGTTCTCCTATGCCTTCATACAAGCTCACATAACTTCATCCAACCCTGGCAGATTCTCACATCACTGCAGTTTCACATACAATTCAACCCATAACTCCCAGTTCCAAAAACTCAATCACTACCAAATTGTTTCAACTATCAGTTCTACTGAAATTCATGACAGCACACATAGCAGCTCCATCCCCCCTGAAACCATCCTCACTGCCTTCTTCAAACTATTACAGTACCACCTGCAACTCCTCCAACCAATATCACCAGTGGTATATCCTTTCAATTCAAGGCAACAACGCCAACATGCTCTTCCATACCCTGCAAAACACATTTCACAACCATTGCAGGCTCATTCGTGACATTCACTCTACAACTCCTTCCTCCATTCATATCACCACTTCCCTGCAATTGCACTGCCTTTCAACTTGCAGCTCCAATTCACCACTGCCACAGGCCATATTCATATGCAGCACCTGAACTCAACCCATAAATGTCTGTATATGTAGCTTCCTTCAAGAACTCAAACCATTCCTCCATGCTCAGTTCCATTCCGTCTAATTTATTCACCATTTGCAACAGCTGACACCATTTCTTCTTGCTGCTTCAGTACCACCAAAGACATCATTCTAGCTACTTGCACTTTTTGTCTCAGCTGCATTAAATCCATCAACATCACCTGCAATTCCATAGCCTGCCTTCATCTCGGCTTCCTCTTTTCTTGCTTTAACTCCGCAACATCAAGGCCATTCCAAAGAAACCAAAGTGCAACCACCAATAATTCTGTCCAACCCTTCATTCGACCTGAAAATTAAACCACAATGGCACCAGACCAACACTTGACCTGAACCCATACTTTGCTTTACAACAGCATCCACTTCCATTAACAGCTCAGTAGTTGATCCATTTCTTCTCAGCTCCATTCTTTACTCCACTCGAAACACCACCGCAACCATAGCCACTTTGCAGTTCACGTGACCACCACCTCAATTGACTTGCGACAACACCATGAGCTCGATCTCCCAGAGTTCAATTCATTCATAGCAACAACACATCCACAGATTCATACTTCCAGCACAAAACCTAAATCTGAGTCATACCCTTTCTTCCAATCTTCTCATTCGACCTCAGAGCACAAAGCAAACCCTAAGTTCTTCTTCCCGAATTCTTAGGACCCAATTCAATCCTCCATCAATTCATCCCTATTCTTCAATCAATTTACTGAGATATCAATCCATCGTCTCGATCTTGTTCAGAGAACCATGGAAGAAGGCTGCAAATCTCCTTTGTTTCTTCTCAAACCCTAACTTCTACAACTCTCAATTAATCATCAATTTCTCCTCAGTCTTCCATCCTAACAGAGACCACCAACCCATTTATCTCGAGAATTCGATTTCAGTTTCATTTCTCGATTTCTTCTCTTCGGACATAGCAACAACAACCTCCTTTCTTTCTTCTCTATTTTTCTGTGATATTCAGGTGTCGACAATAATAAGAAGAAATAACTTCTCTCTGAATTCCAGGGCTAGATAATAGCTGTTATTACTATAGGCGCCCAACATATGATACATGCCATCAAGTACTCTTTTTGTACTGTCAGTCCTTGGGAACCGACAAGCTTAAATGTTGATTTTGCTCGTAACCTTCTCATACGGAACCGGAATGGCCTCGTTCTTTCGCCGATAGCTTCGCCTTTTCGCTCTCGTCACCATGATGAAAAATAAATCCAACATTTGAGCAAATTCCACCTCTTTTCGCTCCAATACTGAAGAACACCGAGAAGATAGCAGATTGATTGAATCTAATCTACTCAAAAGCAAACATAAAATACATAATTTGAAGAAACACTCATACTACAATAGCAAAGAAAGCATAAATACTAGATATAAAATTAGGTGTTTTAGACACCTATCAAATTCCCCAGGGAATGATTGAAATGGACACTTAGACTTTGCTAGTCCTCGAGCAAATTAAACAAAACAATTCTAAAGAATACATACAATTCCGTGTCGTCGAGGCTACGGTCACTTTTAGCATAAATAACAAGCCTTTAAACCCCTAGGTGTCCCTAGTGGACGAGTTATAGTCTCGTGAGGGTTTACTAGAGATATACCCACAAAACCTACTTTTCCAACTTACTAGTTCTCCGAAATGATAGCAGCCAACGCATAATCTAAGAAGACATAGAAATTCTGCACACTAGTCATAAGAAGTCAAGAAGGACACATAAATGAACACAATCTCATTCTTAAAAGTTGAGAGAGAAATAACCATCCCTTCTCGAAAAAATTCGGGTTCATAAGAAGTGATCTTAAAAGTTGAAAGTCTCGACTCCGCCTCACATGAAAGGGTTTTATGAAGTTGCTCTCAATAATAAACAACTTTTTTATGGGTCACACATGTGTCCAGGTAGGAATGAAGAGAGAATCCTGCGACACGTTGAATGGTAGGAAGGTAAAAACCCTCCGAAATATTTTAAAAACCCACATCTTTTATCATTTTTGAAAACCCATTTTTCTGACGATCTCTAAGAAAGGAAATCAACCACTTAACGAAGGTGGGAATATGCTTACTTACCTCGTTATCCGTTCGACGTGCAGCTAGCACCACTCTCACAGCATCCATAGAAACGTCTTCGGTCTTCAATCGGTGTCTTCATCTTCGTCTTCGGTCTTCAACTTTTGATGATAACTCTTGAACTTCGTAGAATCTTGACAATGTAACTCTTTTCCTCTAAATCCTTATTGCTTGAAACTTCTTTGTAGATATTCCTTCTTCCATTGGCTTTATTGAAAGAATACAAAACTAAAAACGAACTATACAAACCCAAAATATGATACAATGATTTTTTTTTTTATTTTTTTCTCTTTTTTTTTTCTGTGTTTTATTTTTTTTTATCAATTTTTTTTTATTGATCATAAAAAAATAAAGCAAATACAAAATAAAAACGAAATAAAACAATAAAACTAGTAATGAACCTGAAAAAAATTTCTCTTGTCTATTTTTTTTCTTTTCAATATATTTTTTTTTTTTTTTTTTTTTTTTTTTTTTTTTAAGACAAGAGAAAGTAAAATACAAATAAAATAAAAAATGTAAGTACAAGGCCATGGTGTAAGTACTTTACCACTTGATTCTTCACAACTTATATGTCTTGATATCATAAGCTTCTCGAACTCTCATCCCGATAATCTTCACTTTTGTACAATAGTCTTCAACTTATAAAAATTCTGCTCCTTGTCTTGTTGCTTTACATGAATCTGAAATCTGCTCAATTCTGTACCGTTGCTTGTAAACCTCGAACGTGTTCAACTTTCCTTCAAATTTGTGATGCTCCTCTTGTTGATGATGATGGTGTTTCTATGGACCTGTTGGTGTAGAGAGAGATAAGGTGGATGGTGCTAACTGCGAACAAGATTACAAGTGGTATGCAAGTTAGCAATTCGATGTCACCATCATGGTTGATAAAAATAGCACTCAAGAGATCAAAATAGTGCTTCTATGGTGGGAGGTTGGGTAGCTCACCATTCTACCCGGAATTTACGTACGGTGACACACACTCTAAAAGCACAAATTTAGACGGGTACAAAGAATTGAAGGTTGGTGCCTCACATTATGTAACATGGGTAGTCTCCACTATAGGGGATCACTACTCTAATACCGAATTCAGTCTGCACCTTATTTGCCACTGGCATGGTTAAATCCAACTTTAACTCAAATACAATTATGAAAACCCGATCATGTTCTCTGTCATCTCTAAGTTCAGTCACTCTTATGAGAATCTCGATGTAATCTTAGCGACATGTATACTATGTGACTCTAAACTAACTATAAGTTGGAGTTTTCTTATTCACTAGTTTACACAAAAGTTGAAAATTTTAAAAATTTACAACGCAAATGCTTAACCACTCCCCCACACTTAAACTTTACATTGTCCTCAATGTAAATTGAATCGTCCAAAGTAAGTCAAGGTGGGAAATTCGAACAAAAATCAGAAAAAATAAAAACAAGACAAGAAAAACTAAAAACAAGACAAGAAAACTAAAAACAAGACAAGAAATACTCATCCGATGGGTTGCCTCCCATTTAGCGCTTGGTTTAAAGTCGTCAGCCCGACTATCTCCTTGCTTTCTATGACTCCTCCAGAGGGAGTACATCCACAAAGTTAACTCCTTCCACCACTTCGGAAGTGAAATTCTTATAATATGGTTTCAACCGGTGCCATTAAATTTAAGTTCTTTCCCTGTAGCTATGCTACGAATTTCCACTGCACCATGAGAAAACACATTAGTAACAATAAAAGGTCCGATCCATCGTGACCTTAATTTACCCGGAAATAAATGCAAGCGAGAATTAAACAAAAGCACTTTCTGCCCAATGAAAAATTGTTTTCTAGAAATCATGTTATCATGAAATGCCTTCGTCTTTTCCTTATAAATGCGTGAGCTTTCAAATGCATCATTGCGAAGCTCCTCTAGCTCTTGGAGTTGTAACTTCCTTTGCTTTCCAGCCCCATCCATCTCCATGTTGCATGGTTTAATAGCCCAAAACGCCTTATGCTCAATTTCAACAGGTAAATGACAAGGTTTACCATACACAAGCCTAAAGGGAGACATCCCTATAGGTGTCTTATATGCGGTTCTATAAGCCCACAAAGCATCATTAAGTCGCATGCTCCAATCTTTCCTTGTTGGGTTTACCGTCTTCTCTAGAATAGATTTCACCTCCCGATTAGACACCTCGGCTTGTCCATTTGTTTGGGGATGATAAGGTGTTGCAATCTTGTGCGACACATTGTACTTCGTCAACAAGCTTTGTAAAATCCTGTTTTTGAAGTGAGAACCCCCATCGCTAATTATGGCTCTTGGAATTCCAAACCTTGCAAAAATATTAGCTTGCACAAAATCTGAAACCACTTTAGAATCATTAGTTGGGGTGGCCTTAGCTTCCACCCATTTCGAGACATAATCAACCGCAAGTAAGATATAAAAATTACCATGGTAGTTGACAAAAGGCCCCATAAAATCAATACCCCATACATCAAAAACTTCAATAAATTGAATAAAAGTTTGTGGCATTTGATTTCGGGCACCTAGATTGCCGGTTCTTTGGCACCTATCACAAGTTGTACAAAATATATGTGCATCCTTAAATAAAGTTGTCCAATAAAAACCACTTTCAAGCACCTTGTGAGCGGTTCTCTTACTCCCAAATTGTCCTCCGCAAGCATAGGAGTGACAAAAAGACAAGATAGAATTAAATTCAGATTCGGGAACGCACCTTCGTATTACTTGGTCACTACCATGTTTCCATAAGTATGGATCATCCCATATGTATTGATTCCCTAACTTCTTAAGTTTGTCCCTCTCAGTACGAGACAAGTTCTTTGGGATATGTTTAGAAACTAAGTAATTAACAATATCAGCGTACCATGGTTCTCCAAAGGCAATTGAGAATAGTTGCTCATCCGGGAAACTTTCACGCAATGGGATAGCTTCCTTGTCCACATCGAGTCGGCTCAAATGATCCGCAATGGTGTTCTCAATCCCTTTCTTGTCTTTGATTTCAATATCAAACTCTTGCAAGAGTAATATCTATCGTATGAGCCTCGGTTTCGCCTCTTTCTTTGTAAGCAAGTACTTAAGCGCTGCATGATCAGAAAAGACAACAACTTTTGTACCAATTAGATAAGAGCGAAACTTTTCTAAAGCAAAAACAATGGCTAATAACTCTTTTTCAGTGGTTGTGTAGTTTTGTTGGGCCTCATTTAACGTTCTAGAAGCATAATAAATAGCATGAGGAAGCTTCCCCACACGTTGCCCAAGCACCGCACCAACCGCATAGTCACTTGCATCACACATGAGCTCAAAAGGCTGGCTCCAATCCGGTGGTTTAATGTTAGGGGCTGAAATCAAAAGTTCTTTCAAACGATTGAATCCCACCATACACTTTTCATCAAAGTTAAAAACCACATCTTTTTGCAATAAATTACAAAGTGGTGATGCTATCTTGGAAAAGTCCTTGATGAATCTACGATAGAAACCTGCATGACCAAGAAAAGAGCGTATCTCCCTAACCGTAGTGGGAGGGGTTAGAGCACGAATAAGGTCTATCTTAGATTTATCGACTTCCAAGCCTTTAGAAAGATATTATATGGCCTAAAACTATGCCATGAGTTACCATGAAATGGCTCTTCTCCCAATTCAAAGACAAGATTTGTTTCAACACATCGTTCAAGGATTAGAGACAAATTGTTCAAGCAAAGGTCAAATGAATCACCAAAGACACTAAAGTCATCCATGAACACTTCGATTATGTTTTCAACATATTCCGAAAAGATACTTACCATACACCTTTGAAAGGTAGCCGGAGCATTGCATAAGCCAAAAAGGCATCCTTCTATAAGCAAAAGTGCCGAATGGACAAGTGAAAGTAGTTTTCTCTTGGTCCTCCGGCGCTATCACAATCTGATTATAACCTGAATAGCCACCAAGAAAGCAATAATAAGAGTGTCAAGCTAAACGTTCAAGCATTTGATCAATAAAAGGTAAAGGAAAGTGATCTTTTCTAGTAGTGGCATTCAATTTTCTATAATCAATACAAACCCTCCAACCAGTTTGCACACGAGTTGGGACAAGTTCGTTCTTATCATTCTCCACCACTGTCACACCTGATTTCTTTGGTACTACTTGTACCGGGCTCACCCACTTGCTATCGGATATGGGGTAGATAACACCCACTTCCAAAAGCTTGAGTATCTCCTTTTCACAACTTCCATCATGGGAGGGTTCAAACGACGTTGTGCTTCCCTTGTAGGCTTTGCATCGTCCTCCAAACGAATTTTGTGCATACAAACGGCAGGGCTTATACCCTAGATATCGGCAATTGTCCATCCTATGGCCGTCTTGTACTTCCTTAGCACCCTTAGAAGTTTTTGCTCCTGTAAATCACTAAGCTTATTAGAAACAATCACAGGTAACTCTTCATTATCACCCAAGTACAAGTACTTTAGGTGATCGGGAAGAGGTTTCAATTCTAACTTTGGAGAATTAACAATTGAAGGTACAAGCTTTTCATCACTGCATGGTAAAGAAATAAAAGAGATATTATGAGTTTCCGAGCATCCTTGTAGTGAATTAAGATCACCAAGTGCTTCCTTGACTTCATTACCACACTCTACACCATTATCCATGGATGTAGTTAACACGGTTTCCAAAGCATCATCACCATTTAATTCAAACATTTGTTGTGCCAATGTATCCATAACATCAATGGAGAAACAAGAGTGGACATCACTAGGATATCTCATCGTCTTGAAAATGTTGAAACGTATTGTTTCTCCATCAAACTCCATGGTCAACGTTCCTTTGTCCACATCAATTATGGTTTTCAAGAACATCCTCAACAATTTTCATGAATGGACGCCCAAGTAGCACCTAAATCCAAATGGAAGAGACGAGTCCTTAAGTGGGAGTTTGTGTTGTGAACCTTCATTCAGTCTCTAACTTTGGAACTTTCTTAATACATCAAAGTAAGAACATCTAAAATCTCCTTTTCTAGGAAATACAAGTTGATTTGGAAAGATCGCATTAGCTTGCTCGTCCTCATAAGTTTGAGAGGAACTTGGTATCTGCAATTGGCTGCAACTTGTTGCATCATTGACCGAAACATGTTACCCATTTGTTGACGAAGTTCCTCAACCTCGCTCACTTCATTCACTCTTCTTAGAAGCACATCCGAACCACGACTCAAGAATTGTTGGGAGTTCGCTGCCATGTTTTCAATCAACTCTCTAGCTTGTTCCACCGTCTTGCTAACTAGTGCACCACCACCCGCAGCGTCAATAAGATTCCTATCACTTGATTGGAGTCCTTCATAGAAATATTGGATGATCATAGCGTCACTTAATTGGTGGTGAGGGCAGCTTGCCACCAATCTCTTGTATCGTTCCCAACATTCATATAATGATTCTCCCACATTTTGCTTCATCCCACAAATCTCCTTGCGAATTTGAGTAGCCTTTGATGCAGGAAAATATCTCTCTAAATAGAGTTTCTTCAACCCATTCCATGTCGTGACACTTCCGGGAGGTAAATAGTACAACCAATCCTTAGCACTATCCATCAAAGAGAAACGGAAAACTTTTAACATTGCACCATCCGCCTCAACATCCGCTGGAAGCATAGCCGTGACAATGGTGTGGAAGTCCATAAGATGTTTGTTTGGGTCTTCATTCACCATGCCATGGAACTTTGGTAATTCTCTAAGCAACCCCGGCTTGATCTCAAAAGTAGAGTTTGTTTGAATACACCCTTGTTGTGTATCAAGACTATGATTAGCCAAGTCCTTGAGTGAACGATTTGCATCACCCATTGTTTCTTCTTCTTCAACTTGTGGTTCGTCTACGAATGGAACCTCTTGTTCTCCTTCTAGTTGTAACTCTTTTTCCACTTCTAACTCTTGATTTTCTGTTGTGTCTTGACTTGGTTGGAGTATTGTGCCTCTTCGAGTAGATATCCCGCACCTTGGGTAGTACCAATCTTTAGAAGCCAGGGATTAGGTACCTGAAAACAATTCTCGCAAACAAGTGAGAAACAAGACAAGAACCGAAAAGCAAAGACAAAAGCAGAAATTATAAAAAGAAACTAAAAACTTTAGAACAAGCCGTATGCCTCCCCGGCAACGGCGCCAAAATTTGATCGCTGTCGTAAGCGTCAAAAATAATTTCACTTTCTTACTCACTAAATATGCATGAAGTACAAGGTAAGGAAGAGTTCGTTTCCACAGAGAGGCAATTGTTGTTATGCAATTTTCAGTTTCTAATGTAACCAAGGGGGGATTTTTGTTGTTTTAACAAAGTAATAAAATAAAATAAAGCAAAGTAAATAATTGGAATAATCAATAAGGGGAAGATATTGGTCACGGGATAGTTTCATTCACAAACATGTATTTTTATCAATGATTAGAATTGGTATTTTAATCTCTTATTTACTAAAAGTCCTAGGATACCTTGATCGCAAGTATATCCCGCTAATTCCCTGTTTTCATCACAACCACACTAAAAGATGCATAAGTGAATTCTTCCTAGAAAGCAACCTAAAGTGTAAAAGCACAAATTAGATTTAACTCCCTAAAAGCAATAAGTTCTATGGAATAAGACTAATCAATGCAAACGAATATGTAAAAGCACTAATCGTTTTAACAAAAGTTATGATTCACTTGTGACTAGTAGGATATATCACTACAAGCACTACCCACAATTATGCTACTTAGAATCAGGGATAAACAACTTTTTCGTATTGAAAACCCTAATATAGCTCTAGAGATGAATGTAAATCGGATTGATTCCGGACTCAACCAAACAAACTGTCAAATCATATAACACTATTAATTGTGAATCACAAACAATAAAATATTGAGACAAAACTAATTCATTGAATCATATAACATATTGAGAAATCAACTTTATCCCATAACCAATAATAATTGTTTAGCTACTCATAGCTATGGAGTTCATCATAAAAATATTAATTGAAAAGAAGAAGATGAACAAAAGCAAACCCTATAAGCGTAAACAAAAGCGGCTCTTCAAAGTTCCAAGAATAATATGTGATATATCAAAAGTTGTAGAAGTCTTTCCTTTAAATAGCTCTCTTGTTTCCAAAATTAGGTCTAATCTTCAAAGGTCCAAAAGAAAGAAGTCCACCAATCCCATGTGTGAGAAAAACCCATGTAAAAACTCTGCCCAAAAACGGTCAACGGAAAACTGGTATTGTGGTCGGAATTTTGCCGGAATCCGGCAACGGAAAGTATCTCAGGTGACCGGCAAAGTCCACCCGGTCACCGGTCAACGAGTCAGCTCGGGTCAACTCGGGTTGGCCGAGTTAACTCAGAGTTAGGCCGAGTCATATGAGTCAGGTCTGAGTCGGATCAGCTAACTCATCTGAATGGATGAGTTGGTATTGGCCAAGGCCATTGCACTGGCCAAAGCTCTGTGATGCACAATTCTTGTACTTCACTAATGCATGTACAACCATGATGGCTATTAATCTTGCAACTCACTAGCTTCAAAGCACCAACTGGTTCACCAGTACTCCCAGCTGCTACGATTCCATCCACTTATTCCATTCTTTCCTGAGTTCATCCCTGGCAGCTTAGCAACATCAACAACTCCTTCTCAGGTTCAGCTCAAATTCCAGTATCACCAATTCCATCTGTAACATCACTTGTAGCTTACTGCAATGCATTAGTTCTCCTCTGCCTTCATACAAGCTCACATAACTTCATCCAACCCCTCGGGCGATTCTCACATCACCCAGTTTCACATACAATTCAACCCATAACTCCCAGTTCCAAAAACTCAATCACTACCAAATTGTTTCAACTATCAGTTCTACTGAAATTCATGACAGCACACATAGCAGCTCCATCCCCCTGAAACCATCCTCAATGCCTTCTTCAAACTATTACAGTACCACCTGCAACTCCTCCAACCAATATCACCAGTGGTATATCCTTTCAATTCAAGGCAACAACGCCAACATGCTCTTCCATACCCTGCAAAACACATTTCACAACCAGCTGCAGCTCATTCATCAGCATTCACAACTACAGCTCCTTCCTCCATTCATATCACCACTTCCCTGCAATTGCACTGCCTTTCAACTTGCAGATCCAATTCACCACTGCCACAGGCCATATTCATATGAAGCACCTGAACTCAACCTATAACTCCCTGTAGCTGTAGCTTCCTTCAAGAACTCAAACCATTCCTCCATGCTCAGTTCCATTCCGTCTAATTTATTCACCATTTGCAACAGCTGACACCATTTCTTCTTGCTGCTTCAATACCACCAGCACATCATTCTAGCTACTTGCACTTTTTGTCTCAGCTGCATTAAATCCATCAACATCACCTGCAATTCCATAGCCTGCCTTCATCTCGGCTTCCTCTTTTCTTCAGTTTAACCTGCAACATCAAGGCCATTCCAAAGAAACCAAAGTGCAACCACCAATAATTCTGTCCAACCCTTCATTCTACCTGCAAATTAAACCACAATGGCACCAGACCAACACTTGACCTGAACCCATACTTTGCTTTACAACAGCATCCACTTCCATTAACAGCTCAGTAGTTGATCCATTTCTTCTCAGCTCCATTCTTTACTCCACCTGAAACACCACCTGCAACCATAGCCACTGCAGTTCACAGACCACCACCTCAATTGACTTGCGACAACACCATGAGCTCGATCTCCTGCAGTTCAATTCATTCATAGCAACAACACATCCACAGATTCATACTTCCAGCACAAAACCTAAATCTGAGTCATACCCTTTCTTCCAATCTTCTCATTCGACCTCAGAGCACAAAGCAAACCCTAAGTTCTTCTTCCCTGAATTCTTCAGACCCAATTCAATCCTCCATCAATTCATCCCTATTCTTCAATCAATTTACTGAGATATCAATCCATCGTCTCGATCTTGTTCAGAGAACCATGGAAGCAGGCTGCAAATTTCCTTTGTTTCTTCTCAAACCCTAACTTCTACAACTCTCAATTAATCATCAATTTCTCCTCAGTCTTCCATCCTAACAGAGACCACCAACCCATTTATCTCGAGAATTTGATTTCAGTTTCATTTCTCGATTTCTTCTCTTCGGACATAGCAACAACAACCTCCTTTCTTTCTTCTCTATTTTTCTGTGATATTCAGGTGTCGACAATAATGAGAAGAAATAAATTCTATCTGAATTCCAGGGCTAGGTAATAGCTGTTATTACTATAGGCGCCCAACATATGATACATGCCACCAAGTACTCTTTTTGTACTGTCAGTCCTTGGGAACCGACAAGCTTAAATGTTGATTTTGCTCGTAACCTTCTCATACGGAACCGGAATGGCCTCGTTCTTTCGCCGATAGATTCGCCTTTTCGCCCTCGTCACCATGATGAGAAATAAATCCAACATTTGAGAAAATTCCACCTCTTTTCGCTCCAATGACTACGAGATACCTAATCTACTCAAAAGGAAACATAAAATACATAATTTACACGACAATAGCAAAGAAAGCATAAATACTAGATATAAAATTAGGTGTTTTAGACACCTATCACCTCCCCCTGGATTGATGCCCACGTGGGGAGTGGGATGCAATGAACTTTGCCTGATTCTTCCAGTGGAGTTTCTCTTGGATCAAACAACTCCACTCCACATATCGGTGAGTAAGGAGACAACGATGCAGTAATACGAATGTCTTCTTTATTCATCATGGTCTTCAGACAGTGGTGATACGTTGAAGGGACAATCCTATTGTCATGAAGCCACGGTCTCCCCAGTATTATGTGGTAGTCCGACTTTTTTTCTATGACTTCGAATTTCACCTTTGACTATACAGGCCCTACAGATAAATTCAGATTGACATACCCGTACGTGTTGGTTTGGTTTCCTTCAAAGTCCGTCATCGTGGTAGGTTGTCGCACGATCTTGCTTGGGCGAACCTTAGCCGTCCTGAGTGTCTTGAGAGTAATCACGTTCGAAGATTCTCCCGTGTCGATGAGGGCCTTTTTGAACTCTGAATCCTTGATGCGTGCAATAACGTGTAGGGCCCGATTATGACCTTCTTCCGCCATCGTGTCTTCTTCTGTAAACGTAACGTTATTCACAGACATCTCTGATGTTTTTGAGGCTTCTGGACGCAAAGGAGTTAAATGCACGTCCAGGGCTATCTAGTTGATTGCAGCAAACGTCTCCACCCGCTGACTCTTCAAGAGGTATAAGAGTTCGCATAAACTTTCCACTAGAGAAGCCGATTCCTGATCCATCGGCCTCTGATTCATAGTGAAACTATTGACTTGAGAAGGATCATCGCGAGGATCAGTCCCCAGTGTAGAAATCTCCGTGACAGGAGAACCGCTCATATCTGATGTCATTTTGATGAGGAGATCGAGTATGCCGTTTATTGTTTCTTTGATCAGGTCCATGTTCTTCATGTGAATCTCCTGCACCCGCGCTAACTCGATCATCGTTGGGATTCTTCCGGTTACGCCATCAGATACACCGTTGGGAAGAGGGGTATCTTCATTGGAGGAACTTCGACCGGGATTTGAATTTGTTGGGGAAGTCCTAAGACCAACCATATTAAAACCAGACAAATAGGACTGGGTATTGAAGAAATTGACTTCACAACCGAGAAATTAACCTCCCACTGTGGTCGCCAATTGTTTATGGGTGAAAACTGTTTCTGCGGTTTTTGGTAAATTTGGGGTGTGGATGAGAAACAAATCAAAACCTTAAACAAATGCACTGCACGGGAGTCTTTTGATTCGAGAGATCAATCTGTACAATTCTGGCCTAAACCAAGAAATGACCGTTCCAGACTTGCTTTGGTCACAAAGTGAAGGAGATGGGGTTGATCTTAGGGAGGGAAGCGAAGAAGGTGTTGAGATTGTGAAGGTGTTGGTTGTTTATGACTTGTATCAGAATGGTGATTTCTGGATACTGATGACAACACTTAGTTTTTTCTGTGTTCGTCTGTGTTGTTTGGAAATAGGCAAAGCACCTATTTATACAAGTCATTGAGCGCAAACCCTCATCTCGTAGGAAGTGGAGGAAGTTGAGTGATGGAGTAGTGGTGTCGTGTAGGTGATTGCATGATCACGTCTTAGCCCACTTCCCTCACCATCTTAACCGTCCATACCTCCTGACAAGTTCTTGTGATGGCGCGTTGCACGCTGTACGCTGTAAACTGCCAGACCAATACCCCAGTAAGTATCCCCCAGTTTGTGACATGCTTGATGTCTCGAATGAGTGGATCGTGGGACCCACAGGAAATAGCATATGGTGCTAGATTATATAACTGAGTTATTTAGGAAGTCGATATTCATGAAATATCGTGTATACTTTATGCATCGAATACAATCAATATGTATGAAGCATTGCTGTTTTTAGAGCTTAACGGAGTAAGCCGCGGATTAAGCGTCTTAAAATGGCTGCATGCCCAACCATCTTCGAGTGATTGCTTGGAGGCCGCATGGGCGGGCCATCCCTTGGCCGATCACTCCTTGTGGTAGAGTGACGGGCGGTGATCACCAAGGTACCTCATTGGTTGTTTAACTCTTAGCCTAGGCATCCTGACCAAGTTGGCAAAGTTGGACGGACAAGATGATCTACGACACATATTTGCGACCGTTGATGATTTTTAGGGTTTTAAAGAGGTGCGCAAGCATCACTCTTCAGCTTGACCGAAATCAAGCATGAACGATGTTTTTGGTGGGACCGATCGGGCATGCATGTAGACGTCTTGCCGGTGTACATGTCCATACCATTCTGTCTCGCGGAGGTACGATCTAGGCCACTCAATTTTTCTGGCAAAGGTGAGTGGTCATGATCGATTTGCGATAGAAATCCTTTACCGCAAAGGATTTGGGAATCGCGTGACATGCCTCCTTTGGGCACGCGTTTCGAGGTGCTCGGCCATGGTTGGCCTAGGCCGGTCGGTCACACGCATAGGTGGGCCCACGGTGATCATGTTGATACTCTTGGTACCTCTTAAGTCTATATCTACACCTTCCGTTTGGGCTGGCGAAGATGGATGGTCATGATCAAACTGCGACATATATGTAATGCCGCAAACCCTAATTAGGGGTTTGGATCAGTCATGCGTGCGCAACTTTGGCCAAACGTTGGCAGGCTATGCTCCTCCATTGGGTAGACCGACCGTGTGGGGCCCACGTTGGGCCGATGGTGAACATGTGTGTACCTGTTCGCTGGTCCTAGGCGCGATCTAAGCCTTCCAATTATGCCGGCTAAGTTGGATGGTTGTGATCGATTTAAGACACTAGTGGAGCTTCCACGACCATTTAAAGCATCACGCCAGCCGTGTTTCGAGCAAACGTTCATTGCTCTAGGGAATTGCTGTGAGAAAGCCGATCGGGTAGGTGAGAAGTGGGCCCGCCAACGTATGCGTTAGCGCTTCCTTGATCATTCATGGGATGATCTAATCCGTCCAACCATGCCGGTGAAGTTGGACGGTCATGATAATTTTAAGACCGCTTTAAGCAGTCTTGCTCGTTCGAGCCTTCTCCAAGCAGCACGGCCACCTTACTCTATGATGGCGTTTGACGGCGCTGGAGGGGTTCGTGTGATGTTCGAACGGCTAAGGCATAAACGGGCCCGCCGATGGTCATCATGATGATCGCCTACTCTTGCCAGGGTTTGGTTACGCTTGTTAAATTGCGCGGCCAACTTGTGTGGCCATGATCGTTTCTGAGACTGAATCAGACAGTCTAGATTTTCCCTAAGGAAATTAAATGTGTTCGATCGAGCTGAGAGTGCATCGACTCGAAATTCTCTTTGTCAGAGAGTAGCTTGTACGGGTATTTCGTGCATGTCTCAATACTGGCATGGAGATTCGTGCTACTCTGCTGAGAGTGAACACTCAGTCGTCATGTCATGTCAATAATGAGAGTTCGGATGAGAACACAACACGGAAAATACTAGGCAAATGATGCATTAATTATTAATTATTAATGCTAGTAAAATTCACAGAATATTTGGGCTGGCTGTTGCACGCACCATTCTGGGTGAATTTTGTGTATTTATTGAATTGCTTCGAATAAATAAAGTGAGGAGGTACTCATCACTCATCGAATGGCTCTATCCTTTGCAGGATGTCGGTGCATCAAGTTTGGTTTTACAATTTTAGCCCTGTACTAAAATCCACCATCAACACCTTGATATTTGGAAATTCGTGTTATTCTGCTACGAGTGAACACAAATCGTCATGTCATATCAACATTAAGGGTTCAGCCGGATAACATAGCATATAAGGCATTCAAAGGAACTTATATTAAGTGAATATAGGCGAGGCGTCGAAATTTACAAAACATCTGGGATGGTTGCTACATTCGCCAGTCTGGATAAATTCATGTAAGTATATTGAACGGCTCAATAAATATGTCGGTGGAGAGGTTAGCACTCATGGCACCGTTTCCTTACAGAGTGACGTCACATCAGATGTAAGGTTTTACGATTTTAACCCTAAGCTAAAAACCACCATCAACACTATCGAAGATAAATCTCAAGCAAATCTTAGCAAAGATAATACTCAATCATGATAGAAAAAGTAAAATCAGAACACGCAACTACAGAGAAAATAGTTGGGTTTGGCTTCACAATCCCAATGAAGTCTTTAAGTCGTTAACCTACTGGGTTTTAGAAAAACATAAGGTTAAAGGAGAATCGACTCTAGTCGTAACTAGTATCACACAGGAGGTGTGGGGATTAGGTTTCCCAGTTGCTAGAGTTCTCCTTTATATAGTCTCCAAAACAGGGTTTGCAATCAATGTTACCTTGGTAACAAAGCATTCAATATTCACCGTTAGATGATAACCTGATTAGATTCAAGGTAATATCTTTCAATCGTTAGATCGAACTTAGCTTCTTATACACAAATGAAATGTACCAATATTTAGATAAAGGTAACCGTACCTAAACATGTACACTTAGTTGGTTCAACAATAGTTAACCGAGGTTAGCCATATGAACACTTTCATATTGTAGATGGGGAAAAACGATTTGCTGGTTTTACGGAATTGAGGAGACGTCCGTGTGGAGACTCCTTGAACCGAGCAAAATGTTGAACCTCACACAGATGCACTGCAAGAAGGGAGTGCTTTAAGTTCGAGAGATCAATCTATAGGACTCCGACTTAAACCAAGAACAATGGTCGTTCCAGAGTCAATTCGGTCACAAGAGATGATGGGTTGATCTGTAGGAGGGAAGCTGAGAAATGCGTGAGATCAATGGTGATCTGAGATTGTAGGTGTGTTGTGAATTCAGCGTAAGAACGCTCTGAATGATTGAATTTTACTCAATTGAGAGTGAATGCTCAGACGATGAGTTCGTTTAGACGAAAGATTGTCTGAATGAACTTGCCGAGAATTCCTTGTTTAGACGAATGTTCGAGTGTTCGAATCTTGTTATTTCAATCAGGATTCAGAGACATTTTATAATGCCGGAGTTGAAAACAACATGATCCCATGAAGTGTGACAGTTTGCTGGAATCAGAGAGTGGGGAAGTGGGAAATCGTGTTAAAACCAGTTGCTCATCGTGCGGAGACTTGGTTAATTTTCCACCCACTACTTTGCTGACTCTTCCAAACTGATTGCACGACTTGCTCACATTCTCATCGTGGGTGAACACACGTGCCGTAGACCGCCAGACCAAAACCCTAGTTAATACCCCCCATGTGACACGATTGATATCTCGTGATTGTGGAGTCAGTTGCTGACTTTATGGGACGATGAGTCCATGTATTTCTGAGTTGAACATGATTTACAAATGTTCTGAAACTCATGAATTAAATATGTCTGCTGAGACGAGGTATTATTATGTTGATTACGAGCAAGCTGTGTTGCTGAATTATTGAATATTGATAGTTGAACCAATATTCTTGAATCTGAGCAAATATTGTTGATTCGGGCAAATATTGCCGATTTGAGCGAATGTTGCTCATTCAATGAATTGTTGGTAGCAGGACCAAATAACATATTAATTTAAGATACTGACTGCTGGGTCGAGCAAAATAAATAAAAATGTTGATCATGGAATCCACATAAAATTATCAGAGTATTTGAATGCTCGAGAATCATGTTTTATGAGCTCGAATTCAAAACCCTAATTTCTTGAAATGATGATTTATTGCAACTCAAGTGAAGCAGGGACCATCTATATGGGATGATAAGTTCACCATGTAAGCCCAGATGCTCGAATGAACAAAATACCAAAGTCTCTTGAGGACCAGTTGGTGAAAGAATGATTAAATGCTGGTTTAATCATTTATTGAAATAATGCTCGTGTGAGCGACAAATAACAAAAACTATCCATGAAGAGATGAGGAACCGACCAGGAGGTCATGAGACCGGCTCTTGGTGGCTGATGGACCAATAGATGGTCGTTCAAGCAAACTCTTAATTGTTTGGAAGAAGTTTGAACCTAATATGAGCAATTGAGCAAATTAGGTTAAAATCGTTAAAACATGTGGGACCGGCTGTTTGCAGGCCTTAGAGCCACCCTTAGTCGGTCAAGGGGATGTGCTCGTGTCACCATAGTGTCTGTGTCTCAGTCCTGAGAGTTTCAGTAGTTTCCGATGCGCATTTGAGCAACATTCTGAGAAAATATGCAGAATCCAGGGTTTTGCTGAAACTAGGAAAAATACATGAGATGATGAAAAATGATAAATAAAACAGGGAATTGCAAGGTGTGGGACCGACCACGGCTAGGGCATGGCCGTACGGTTGACAAGCACGGTCCCACACTTTCCTAGTTTTATGTAATTTTATGTACTTTCTCTGATTTGAGGGAAATTCCATGAAACTGGAGAGTTTTATGAAATTAGGGTACTTCCATGAGATGAGGGAGATAAAATAATAATAATAAAATAGGGAATGATGGAGTGTGGGACCGGCAATGGCCAAGGCATGGCCGGCCGGCCAACGGGCACGGTCCCAGGGCACTCTTCCCAATTTTACGTAATTTTTTATGATTTTAGGGAGTTTTCATAAAATCAAAGAGATTTGTTGAAACCAAGGTATTTTGTTGAAATCAGGGAGTTTTCATGGAATCAGGAAAACAAAAAAACAAACAATAATAAAATAATAGGCGTGTAGGACCGGCTAGAGCCCGGTCCCACGAGTTTTCCTAATTTTATAATATTTTTCATGATTTTAGAGAAAATTCATAAAATTAGGGAAATTTTCATGGTTTTTGGAAAAATTCATGAAATCAGGGAATTTTCATAATTTGAGAGAAATAATAAAATAATGGGGACGTGAGGTGTGGGACCGGCCACGACTAGGGCATGGCCGGTCGGCTGGTGCTCGGTCCCGCGACACCTTTCTCTAATTTTATTATTATTTCTTTGATAAAATCATGAGATTAGAGAATTTACTTGAAACGAAGGAGATTTGCTCGAACGAGAGAATTTTCACGAGATCAGGGAAAAATAATAAAATATGACAAAATATAAAATTGGGCGCGGGACTGGTCACGGCATGACCGGCCAGCTGATGAGCCCAGTCCCCTGGCGCATTTGCTAATATTTTATTATTATTATTATTCCTTCCTATTTTGCATAGGTTCATCGTTCATTCATATTTTTGAAATGCTCGTTTGCGCATTCAAATGCTGGTATGTGCATTATTGCTAAGTACACTTGCACCATTTTAGTCAGGGCTTATTCGATGCTCATATGCCTGTTTCGTTGAATATTTATCACTAACCCTTGGAATTCTGCTGGGAAGAACCACGAATTGAAGTGACGAAATATAACGAAGAATCGTAGAATATTGCTGGATATTCAGGCGATTAGAGATAATTAATCGATGGCTCTATACTAGCGGGGCTTCCTATCTAGGAGCATTAATTATCGAGGTTGAGCAATATGAACTTGTTGGAGTGTCATATTCCTCTTGTATAGTCAGGGAAAACATGGTTGCATCCCGAAGACGTTATTGCTCTATACTAGCAGACACGCTGTCTAGGAGCCGTCCAATCTTGCGATTCTATACAGTATGAGATGTGCCGTGGTCTCAGCTGGGAGACTACACATCTACATCTTCTCTGAGAGACTTTCTCGATCATAGGTTTTATGGCATGAGCTTTCACGCTTAGAGACATGAGTCTCAATACTCATCCGATTGCCGGATCCGGAGTAATTACTGAAATTGCTCAGTATTCATTAGATGTGTCGTGGCCTCAGCTGGGAGACTACACATATACAAATACTCTGAGAGACAGCCTTCTCAGTCAGAGATTTATGGCATGAGCTTTCATGCTTTAATGAGAGACATGGGCCTCAATACTCATCCGATTGCCGGATCCGGAGTATAGTTTTACAATTTTACCCTTTGTCGAAAATCCACCATCTACACATATCAACCTAATTTATCTTTATCACAACTAGTTCAAATGACTCAAATGAAACTAGTTAGAGAGTTGTTCAATTGCTTATATTCTCAAAGAAGTATACAAGACACAATTGAAGCAAAATCGATTTTGATTCACTCGAATCATTTCATGAACATTATAGCCAATGTTTGCAAAAGATTTCATTCCTTAATATATAAATGTATTAGTTCATGAACAACCGATTTTAGAACATAACCTACTCAAGTACGCAAACGTGTACGCATACTTAAGTAGCCGGACTGAGTTTGGTTTCGCCAGTACGTGAATGGGTACGCATACTAGTATATTTCCAAACTCCAACAGAAATTCAAGGAACCTGAACTTCCACCAGTACGCGTACGGGCACACATACTTAGTTCTCCGACTTCCATTCACCAACCAGTACGCGTACGTGTACGCATACCATGGTTCCCGGACTTGGACTTACACAAATGTGAGTACACATACTATACTTATATCCAATCATGGTTACATGTTCTAAACTCTCAATTCAATCATTGAAACATTCTTAGAAGATGACAATAGATGTCTCACACAGCTACTAGCTCCAAAGCAATTTTCAAGTGATCGAATGATCAATACGAAACATTCCGAGTCTACACCAAATGATTGTCTCACACAAATCATGTAAGATGTTACAAGGCGATTTTCACATGATCATATTTTGACTTGCGTCAAGAATAAAAGATGAACTTGGTTAAAGCGAAAGCTTACTAACACATATTTCGAGAAATAAATAAGCGAGATAAACTCGGCTCGAAATATCAAATGTGTATATTTGAAGTCTATATAGCAATACGAATTTTGTCTCAAATAAAAGATAGAGTAGATAGAATTTTGAGTGATAGATGAGTTCAAGTCTCCACATACCTTTTGTTGATGAAGTTCCACAATTTCCCTTGAGTAGTTATTCGTCTTCATTCGATGAACGCCGTGAAGTCTAAGGCTCAACTACACTTTCTATCCTAATCCGAGACTTAGCTATAAGTAGACTAGAAATCAAGACTTATAGTTTTGGCAACTAAACTTAACAAACAAGCTTGAGATAGCAACGCTTGCGAGTTCGACCGAGCAGTGCTCTAACAAATCTAAAATCTTTCGGTTTTAATTAATTAAATAGAAGAAGGACACCAAAAAATAATAAAAATTTATATTGAGTACTATGCTACCTTTTAACCACTTAGTTTCGATAGAAAATCACAAGACATATTTTGCCAGTTGCCGCTATATTCCAGAGATTCGGTAGAGTTGCATGCTTACTGTGTGAACAACATTTAGAGACAAAGGATCATTTGTTGCTTCATTTTCCTTATGCTAGAGAATTCTGGTTTTGTGTCTCTCAAGTTATTCTTCAAGATGCTTATAATTATCTCACTCTGCAAGATTGGTTAGTATCATGCCCATAAAGAGATCATTTGGTTTGTAGTGCTAGGAAAGAGTTGATTAATTTGGTTGTGATTACTATGTGGCAGCTGTGGAAAAGTAGATGTGTGAAAGTATTTGAAGGAAGACTTTTGCATCCTAGAACTATAGTTCACCAAAATTTTACTTTCTGTCAACAATATCATTTTTGCATACATTCTACTAAGTCTAGTATTCATATAAATCCTAGCTCCACTAGTCCTAGGCATTGGCATCCTCCACATGTTGATTGGCTTAAACTAAATGTAGATGCTTATATTATTCCTAATTTTAATTATGTTGGTGTGGCTTTTGTGGTTCGAAATCATACATGAACTTTTCTAGAAGCCGTGTCCATCACACTGAAAGCTAGAGATGTTGATCAGGTTGGAGCTCTTGCTATGCTCCAAGCTACAAGCTGGATTAGTAATAAGAGTCTTAGTAAGATCACCATTGAAGGTGATAAAAATTATCATGGAAAGCTTTGAGCACAGGTGTTGATGGTGGTTTTTAGACAAAGGGTAAAATCATAAAACCCCGAATAACCTAATGTCACCGATGACACATTTATTAGAACATTTAATGCATGTAATCAGTAATTAATAGGGGGTATTTTTTCAAATTAGGGTTACGACGAACAAAACCCTAATTCCCCTCCGTGCCAATGGCAAATCATGCCAGCCACACCAAAACGCGCCAAAGCATGCCAACCATGTTAGCCGCACCTCTGTGCCAATGGCAAATCATGCCAGCCACACCAAAACGCGCCAAAGCATGCCAACCATGTTAGCCGCACCTCCGTGCCAATGGCAAATCATGCCAGCCCACACCTAGCCCAAGCTAGCCGCACCTCGTGCCAATGGCAAATCATGCCGCCCACACCAAAACGCGCCAAAGCATGCCAACCATGTGGCCGCACCTCTGTGCCAATGGCAAATCATGCCAGCCACACCTAGCCCAAGCTAGCCGCGCCATGCCAAATGCACTCGCCTTGGCCCTAGCTACGCTAATCACACCACGCCAAGCCAAACACACTTACCTTGGCCCTATCCACACCTCTGTGCCAATGGCAAATCATGCCAGCCACACCAAAACGCGCCAAAGCATGCCAACCATGTTAGCCGCACCTCTGTGCCAATGGCAAATCATGCCAGCCACACCAAAACGCGCCAAAGCATGCCAACCATGTTAGCCGCACCTCCGTGCCAATGGCAAATCATGCCAGCCACACCTAGCCCAAGCTAGCCGCACCTCTGTGCCAATGGCAAATCATGCCAACCATGCTAGCCGCACCTCCGTGCCAATGGAAAATCATGCCAACCACATTTAACCCGAGCTAGCCGCGCCATGCCATGCCAAACGCACTCTGCCTTGGCCCTAGCTATGCTAGTCACGCCGCGCCATGCCAAACGCACTCTGCCTTGGCCCTAGCTACGCTAGTCACGCCGCGCCATGCCAAACGTACTCTGCCTTGGCCCTAGCTACGCTAGTCACGCCGCGCCATGCCAAACGCACTCCGCCTTGGCCCTAGCTACGCTAGTCACGTCACGCCAAGCCAAGCACCCTTACCTTGGCCCTAACCATGCCATGACAAAATGGCGCCCATGCCTAGGCTTGCAAATCATGCAACCTAGGCCAAATTGGCCACGCATGCCATTGGCACATGCCAACACGCTCGCTGGTAGCCTTTTCTACCAAGGCGCGACCAAAATTGGCCACGCATGCCATTTGCACATGCCAACACGCTCGCTGGTAGCTTTTCCCACCAGGACGTGGCCCTAATGGCCAAGAATGCCATTGGCACATGCCAACACGTATCGCTGGTAGCTTTTCTTACCAGGATGTGGCCCTAATGGCCGAGCATGCCATTGGCACATGCCAACACGCTCGCTGGTAGCTTTTCTAAACACGGGCCATGATTCAACTTGGCCACGCATGCCATTGGCACATGCAAAACACGCATGTTGGTAGCCCAACTTGCAAGCCGTGCAACCTAGGCCAACTTGGCCGTACGCGCCATTGGCACATGCCAAAACCCACGCTGGTAGCCTAACTTGCAAACCGTGCAACCTACCGCCAAGGCATTCCGCACATGACATTGGCACATGCCACACACGGCACTAGCAACTCTATGCATTGCCACTTACACTCAACGTACAACCTACCACCAAGGCATTCCACACATGCCATTGGCACATTCCACACAAGCCACTAGCAGCTCTGGCATTGCCACTTGCGCTCGAGGTGCAACTCGCAACAAAGGCATTCCGCACATGCCATTGGCACATGCCACATGCGCCCCTAGCAGCACCACTTGCACTCAAGATGCAACCAACACTCAAGACATCAACACAAACCGGGGATGCTTTCCGTGGTCTTGGTTTGGCGGTCACAGCTTACGGCGTACACTACGCTCACATTAAGAAAGCGTGAATAGGAATAAAGCGGTCAAATAAATGAGGAAATAATGGTGAAAACGTTTTCACCCATTAACACCATGCGGTTACCACCTCCTCCCATTATTTCACCCTTTACTCTCTTCCTTCATGAGGCCAGGGTACGTTTCAATATCGACTTGTATAAATAGGTCTTACCTATTTCCACCAGACAACAAGTCTCGGTCAGGAGAAAAATACAACACTCTCAGAAAAGACAACTTTGCAAGCTCTCCAAAAAGCTTTCATCTCTTGCAAGCTTCAAGCTTTCACTTTTCGATACAAGTCGAGACACTACTCTCCCCACTATTCTGGTCTCAACACCTTTCTTTGCTTCCCTCCCCAAATCAACCCTTCTCCTCCACTTTGTGACCGAAGCAAGTCTGGAAGGGCCATTTCTTGGTTTAGGCCGGACTTGTACAGATTGATCTCTCGAATCTAGAAAGTGCTCACGTGCAGCACATTTGTTTAGGGTTTAAACCAGTTTCTCACTCACCTACCGAATTTACCGAAATCGGCGGAAACGATTTTTACCCATAAACAATTGGCGACCACAGCGGGAGGATTGATCTATCGGTTACAATACCAACTCCGACTCCTGATTTCGTTTCCCGAACGTCAAATCCCAACATGGTGGAACTTAGGTCCGGAGCGGCTGCCGAGAATACCAGCACAGAACGCATCCCTGATGTTAGCGTCTCTCCCAATAAAGTTGTTGCATCAGCTGCTGACTATAGTAACATCGAATGCACTCCCTCAAGTGTAACACCGCCGGTCACCAGGGCCAGAGCCGCTGCTTCCTCTAGTGTCTCTGCACAACCCTCTAATCATGGCAACGAAAATATCTCTTCGGGTGTCACGCCACCAGTCACCAGGGCTAGAGCCGCCGCTACGACCCCAAATGCTTCGTCTAGCATGGCGCCTCCGACCACAACTAAGGTTCCATATACCCCGCCGACGGGACGAGAGACCGGAGGGATCAGAGGAAGTCGTCCTTACGTCACCATCGCTGATTTGATGAAACGACAAGAGATGCTCTCCAGAGCCCAGACGGATATGGTTTCAACGCAGAAGGAGGTACTCATCTTTCTCAAGACCCTGACAGAGCGACTACCACGCGAGTCGCGTTCTCCAGAGCCGCTTAGGAACGTCTCCAACAACCCCGACGCCAGCATCTCGGCGGAGCACACCTCCACGGATGAGGAAACTCGCGCTAGAATCCCGTTGGAAGGAAATCAGCCGCCCAACTTCGTCACTAGAGAAGATTTGGAACAACTTCTCCGCAACCGAATCAAGAATGATGAGTTGGACGTGCATCATCACTAACCCCCCTACCCATCCGAAATGCAGAGAATCCCTCTCCCAAGGGGGTACTCTTCTCCTCAATTTACCATGTACGATGGTACCGGGAATGCACATGAGCATGTCTCTCGTTTCTGGAATCCCTAGGTGAACATGAATATAATCACGTTCTTCGTTTAAGGGAATTCTCAAAATCACTTACTGGAAGGGCGTATACATGGTACAACAAAGATCCCACCGAACAAGCATTCCCAACCGGAGTAGCATGGTCCGCTGCGTTTTACAAGAAATACTTCTTCGTGTCCGAACAAGTTACTTTCTCAGACCTCGGAAGAATGTACCAGTGGGATAACGAACATCCGAATGATTTCGTCAAAAGGTTCAGGGTTCAAGCACTCGACTGTCACGACCCAAACGTGACCGAGCAACAACTGGTGAACGCATGCATCAATGGTATGGTTCCAATTTACCGCGCCCTGCTAGAAAACTTGCGCTTCCAAACGTTCTCCGAACTCCATGAAGCTGCCAGATGATCTGCAACAACAGCACCAGCATTACTGGAAAGAGCTAAACCAAATCGAACCGAAGACACGCGTGAAACTCGCGGGAATAGACGCCTCATCAGCAAACAATTTAATGCCGGCTCATCCTCCGTGAACATAGTAAACGAAAGGGGAAAAAGGAAAGCCCCAACTACGAGCCACCAGCCAAAACGTGAAGCGCCGGCGCAACGGGAACCCCCACCACGAAAGACCGTCACTAAAACTCCCATGCAACATCATGAGACCGAAGGAAATACCTTTGATTTCCCGTTTCCCATCGAGGAGGTGATTGACCTCCTAGAAGCCTGGGTTCAAGATGATATTATCAGACTGCCACCTCCCAGACGTCTACCAACTGAGGCTGAGATGGCGAACCCCAAGTACTGCCACTACCACAAAGTTCGTTCACCACCCGACCAGCGATTGCAACAGACTAAAGCATATTTTCAAAGAAAGGATAGAAGCGGGAGGACTCCAACCAGGAGATGAAAGAGTGCATCGAGACCCACTCCCAATAAGAAACTGCGGGTCCTCTGGGGACTCCGTGCACGAGACTGTACAATCCATGATGCAACATGTATGCGAAATTCTCTATCTTTTCAAGGTGCAGCGCCAAGATATTTTCGCAGCTCTCAATCGTGTTGTATCCGGCAAACGACTTTTTCTCTACTCGGAATCCACGCCAGGGGCCCAAGCTTTCCAAACAGGCGGAACCAAAAAGGAGAACTGGGGACTGCTGACCACGTCCCGTTTAAGAGGTAACGAATTTGACGACACGCTCATCGACACGGCCTCTGACCACAACATCATTACTTTCAAGACACTAAAGGCAGCAGGATTTACAAAACAAGACGCTACCTATTCCCCGTCTGTGATTAAGAGCTTGAGAGGAGAAACTTTGAACGCGCATGGCTACATCAACCTAGAGATCAAGATGGGAGACGCTATAACGCATAGCAAGTTCCACATTGTCAAAGAACTAGATCATGACATGATATTGGGACGCTTATGGGTGCTCGAAAACAAAGCGAAATTGGATGTACACCCTCTGCCGACGTCCACACCCGAAGGAATTCCCAATAAATCATCCCACGGGTTATCGCATCAATGAGCTATTGAAGGAACCCAGGCATCTGGAGAGGACCCGTTGGCACTAGCTCATGGTTTTCAAATGCAAGTAAGTCTGACCAAGCAACCTTTTCTGCAACCAGTCTTTCCTTCCCCCATTCCGTCATGGGGACTCGGCGCGATTACTGGCACAAACGCTGTCAAGAAATGTGAATGGGGAGCTGGACCATTTGAACACTTTGCAAGAAGCTTGGAAACTTCTATTGAAGCCAACGAAGCCAAGACTCAAATGGTTGCACGACGTCTGAATCCGTTTTCAATTGGAGATGTAGTGGTTAAGGAAAGCTCGTTTCAAGTTGGGAAGATGACAGTAAAAATGGATTTGCCCAATGAAGGAGAAGACGAGTCAGATCTGGTTGCGGATACCCTTTTGGGAGGATATTGCAAGCTCATCAATGCAGACACACCTGAAGCGTGATAATTCACTCGCGATGGCTCAAGGAATCCAATCCATAAAATGTTGTACTTCCCAATCACTCCCCCTTTTAATATTTCCTTTAACAATTCCTCTTAATAGTTGTAATTCCCCGAGATGAATACACCGTTTGTATTTTTCCCTAGGGATTCCCTTTTGTCAAAAAAAAAAAAAAAAAAAAAAAAAAAAAAAAAACATAAATACATCTCTTTCCAAGCGAATCCTCCAGATATCAGAGAAATACATCAGATAAACCCAGAAAACCATTGCAGAGCCATCATACCACAACCTCTTTCAAAAAATATATATGAAGCAAAATGTTGGTGATGAAGAAGAAGGAAAAGACGAGTTTACAAAAAAAAAAAAAAAAAAAAAAAAGGGGGGACACCAGGGGAACTAAAGCAGGTGACAGGAATAACAAAAGGGAAGAACTAGCCCTCGAAGGACGGAGTACAAGTCCCCTCGGGTAAGACTATCTTCAAGCACTTCCCCCAGCAATCCCTCGGGCAACAAAGGTTCCATTCAACGGTGTTAGCAAAGAAGCAACCTCAACATCCCATCCCGAAGCAACCACAGCGGCAACAAGTGTCCTCCCCGACGACCAAGACAAAGATACGCCACTATGACCCCTCCGGTATCACCAACGACACCTTTGGCATCAACTTCGAGAGGGTATCTCGTTTGTCATATGCTCCTTCGAAGGTTTTCTCGCGACACTTCGGAGAAAGTTTTTGATTCATCCACATCGAGTCAAGAATCATGGCGCTCTCCTCCAAGACCACCACACGTTCACTTTTCCGTCGTTTCAACCTAGAAACGGTCCGATCCGCCCCATACCCGGATCGAGGAAAGGCTTTTCCGCACTGAAACCTCTCAACATGCCAAGACTCTTCCTTGTTCTCTCGCCCCTCCTCCATGCTCACTGAACCCAAGAAAGTCCGAACATGCACCTGTTCTTCATGGGGATAGATGGAAGGGAGGTCCTTAATGATTTCACTAGCTTCGTGGAATGGAGATTCAATCCCAACCAATGCCTCCTCAAGAGAAGAAGATCGATCTCCGCCAAGTCTGAAGCCCTTCTCCGAAGAGTTAAAGGCGCAGCCATCCTTGGAGGGTCCCATCATACACTGCAAAAGATGGGAAAATGATCCAGTTCCATCATATCTATACACATATAAAAAGAGGATAACACGAACGGAGAAGAAGAAGAAAACATACCGGTATGATCTTCTTAGCCCGAATAACCCTAGTCGGGGTGCTTTTGCAAGAGTCGGACCTCGCGCCTTCACCTGGAGAATCTGGCTGGTTAGAAGATGATTCGTCACTGTGCGACATGACGAAGAGGAAAAATTCAACAAGAAGAACCCTTTCTCAAACGAGGGAGATGATGCGATTACGTTGGGTATGAATACGGAAACTTAAAGAAGGAAAGGAAGTAATGATGGACGTAACGCTTCCAGATTTTTGGCATGGATGATGCCCTGATTAAAGCCGCGCGTGAAGGAAGGCAAAATAAGGAAACTTTGATATCTGTAGAAACACTTACTCCCTCCTTGTTTTCACCGGTCCCATCAAGCTTGCGCCAGTCTCACCAAACTTCCCTACAACCGCCCAAGTCACGCCGGCTAGCACGCTCAGCTTCCCCATCTTGCGCCGGTCCCGCCAGCTAGCACGATCAGCTTCACACTTTGCGCCGGTCCCTCCAGCTAGCACGCTCAGCTTCCCCATCTTGCGCAAGTCACACCAGCTAGCACGCTCAGTTTCACACTTTGCGCCGGTCCCGCCAGCTAGCACGCTCAGTTTCCCAACTCGCAAAAACTTCTCAATGCCGCCCAGCTTCCTGTCGCTCACGACGTTAACTTCCCAATTGTGCCAGCCTCCCGATTTGCGCAAAACTTCCAGAGGTAAGGATTCCAAATCCTATTTATAAAAAAAAGGTCAGACAAGCCTCCTCAATTCTCTTTACGATTTACTGCTGATAGTTTGTCACCATCTTATGCTTACCTCGCAACAAAGCTCCTGTTCCGAGCTAAGCATGGGACTTAATGTTGATGGTGGTTTTTAGACAAAGGGTAAAATCGTAAAACCCCGAATAACCTAATGTCACCGATGACACATTTATTAGAACATTTAATGCATGTAATCAGTAATTAATAGGGGGTATTTTTTGAAATTAGGGTTACGACGAACAAAACCCTAATTCCCCTCCGTGCCAATGTCAAATCATGCCAGCCACACCAAAACGCGCCAAAGCATGCCAACCATGTTAGCCGCACCTCGTGCCAATGGCAAATCATGCCAGCCACACCAAAACGCGCCAAAGCATGCCAACCATGTTAGCCGCACCTCCGTGCCAATGGCAAATCATGCCAGCCACACCTAGCCCAAGCTAGCCGCACCTCTGTGCCAATGGCAAATCATGCCAGCCACACCAAAACGCGCCAAAGCATGCCAACCATGCTGGCCGCACCTCTGCGCCAATGGCAAATCATGCCAGCCACACCTAGCCCAAGCTAGCCGCGCCATGCCAAATGCACTCTGCCTTGGCCCTAGCTACGCTAATCACACCATGCCAAGCCAAACACACTTACCTTGGCCCTATCCACACCTCTGTGCCAATGGCAAATCATGCCAGCCACACCAAAACGCGCCAAAGCATGCCAACCATGTTAGCCGCACCAAAACGCGCCAAAGCATGCCAACCATGTTAGCCGCACCTCCGTGCCAATGGCAAATCATGCCAGCCACACCTAGCCCAAGCTAGCCGCACCTCTGTGCCAATGGAAAATCATGCCAGCCACACCAAACGCGCCAAAGCATGCCAACCATGCTAGCCGCACCTCAGTGCCAATGGCAAATCATGCCAGCCACATTTAACCCGAGCTAGCCGCGCCATGCCAAACGCACTCTGCCTTGGCCCTAGCTACGCTAGTCACGCCGCGCCATGCCAAACACACTCTGCCTTGACCCTAGCTACGCTAGTCACGCCGCGCCATGCCAAACGCACTCTGCCTTGGCCCTAGCTACGCTAGTCACGCCGCGCCATGCCAAACGCACTCCGCCTTGGCACTAGCTACGCTAGTCATGTCACGCCAAGCCAAGCACCCTTACCTTGGCCCTAACCATGCCATGCCAAAATGGCCCCCACGCCTAGGCTTGCAAATCATGCAACCTAGGCCAAATTGGCCACGCATGCCATTGGCACATGCCAACACGCTCGCTGGTAGCCTTTTCTACCAAGGCGCGACCAAAATTGGCCACGCATGCCATTTGCACATGCCAACACGCTCGCTGGTAGCTTTTTCTACCAAGGCGCGACCCAAATTGGCCACGCATGCCATTGGCACATGCCAACACGCTCGCTGGTAGCTTTTCCTACCAGGGCGCGACCCAAATTGGCCACGCATGCCATTGGCACATGCCAACACGCTCGCTGGGTAGCTTTTCCTACCATGGCGCGACCCAAATTGGCCACGCATGCCATTGGCACATGCCAACACGCTCGCTGGTAGCTTTTTCTACCTAGGCGCGACCAAAATTGGCCACGCATGCCATTGGCACATGCCAACACGCTCGCTGGTAGCCTTTTCTACCAAGGCGCGACCAAAATTGACCATGCATGCCATTGGCACATGCCAACACGCTCGCTGGTAGCTTTTTCTACCAAGGCGCGACCCAAATTGGCCACTCATGCCATTGGAACATGCCAACATGCTCGCTGGTAGCTTTTTTACCAAAGCGCGACCCAAATTGGCCACGCATGCCATTGGCACAGGCCAACACGCTCGCTGGTAGCTTTTCCCACCAGGACGTGGCCCTAATGGCCGAGCATGCCATTGGCACATGCCAACACGCATCGCTGGTAGCTTTTCTTACCAGGACGTGGCCCTAATGGCCGAGCATGCCATTGGCACACTGGTAGCTTTTCTAAACACGGGCCATGATTCAACTTGGCCACGCATGCCATTGGCACATGCAAAACACGCATGCTGGTAGCCCAACTTGCAAGCCGTGCAACCTAGGCCAACTTGGCCGTACGCGCCATTGGCACATGCCAAAACCCACACTGGTAGCCTAACTTGCAAACCGTGCAACCTACCGCCAAGGCATTCCGCACATGCCATTGGCACATGCCACACACGCCACTAGCAACTCTATGCATTGCCACTTACACTCAACGTACAACCTACCACCAAGGCATTCCACACATGCCACACACGCCACTAGCAGCTCTGGCATTGCCACTTGCGCTCGAGGTGCAACTCGCAACAAAGGCATTCCGCAAATGCCATTGGCACATGCCACATGCGCCCCTAGCAGCACCACTTGCACTCAAGATGTAACCAACACTCGAGACATCAACACAAACTGGGGGATGCTTTCCAGGGTCTTGGTTTGGCGGTCCTGACTTAAAAGCATACACTACGCTCACATTAAGAAAGCGTGAATAGGAATAAAGCGGTCAAATAAATGAGGAAATAATGGTGAAAACGTTTTCACCCATTAACACCATGCGGTTACCACCTCCTCCCATTATTTCACCCTTTACTCTCTTCCTTCATGAGGCCAGGGTACGTTTCAATCTCGACTTGTATAAATAGGTCTTACCTATTTCCACCAGACAACAAGTCTCGGTCACGAGAAAAATACAACACTCTCAGAAAAGACAACTTTGCAAGCTCTCCAAAAAGCTTTCATCTCTTGCAAGCTTCCGAAGCTTTCACTTTCTGATACAAGTCGAGACACTACTCTCCTGCATTATTCTGGTCTCAACACCTTTCTTTGCTTCCCTCCCCAAATCAACCCTTCTCCTCCACTTTGTGACCGAAGCAAGTCTGGAACGGCCATTTCTTGGTTTAGGCCGGACTTGTACAGATTGATCTCTCGAATCTAGAAAGTGCTCACGTGCAGCACATTTGTTTAGGGTTTAAACCAGTTTCTCACTCACCTACCGAATTTACCGAAATCGGCGGAAACGATTTTTACCCATAAACAACAGGTCAAATAGAAACAGTTAGATGGTAAGATAAGTCTTTGTTATTAGAATGTTGTAGTGTGATTAGTGAGTTATATCATGTCCAGGTTCAATATCACCCTAGAAGATGTAATAAGGCAGTTGATGCCTTAAAAAAATATGTTAGAGTTCATCATTGTAATGATCACTGGATCTCTATTTCTCCCAAAATTATTTCCTCTATCCTTCTGCATGATAAATGTGATATGCAGTTGGATGTTTAAAGGCTCTTAGATTTTCTTTTAGTCTTAGTTAATCTCTTTCTAGTTCTTGTGTTTGGGTTTCTGAGGTTTGGCTTAACTGTTTAAGTTCTGTTGTAAGGATGTCATTAGGAGTCTAGTTGTTTTCAGTTCGTTGATGTTTCAAAAAAAAAAAAAATATGGAAATATAGAGAGGCGTGGATATCATATTACATTTCTCCTAATATTACATATGTTCTCCTAAGCCTAAAAGGCTAACACTGATGTAAGCAAGTCTAGGAATACTCTAGAATATATGTAACTTAGTAAGAGGAGTACCAGATCATTGAAGAGATGCTCTCTCAAGTCTATAAAATGTTACTTTGGCATCAAAGTCAAGGAACTTTAATCAAATCTCGGCTTGAGAGATAATACCCCAACTTGAAGATTCTATCGATGAACTACAAATTCTTCATCTTTTTCTCTTTACTTCTGTTTCATCTTAGTAGTGAGTTTATCTCTATTTGGTTGTGATTGTTAGATTTTTAGCAACTACATTTGGCGCTGATTTTGGGAATACTCAACTTAACCTTATGCAATTGGGAGAAAGTTCTATGCTTGATCGTTATATGTTTGATTTATTTTATTGCCTTTAAACCGTTTATACTTACACTTTACGAAATTCACTTTGTTTCATTCACATTTTCAAGGTTCGTCAAAGATGGAAGACTAGAGAAGTCATCTTTGCGATCTTAACAAACTCAATAACCGGAAAGAACAGAGCATGACGTAAGAAGATGATTAGAATCATAAGAAGGACGGAGACCTTAGGAGTCCGACGGTTAGAGTAAACATTATGGAACTAGAAAGTGGTGCCAACCAAGGAAGATACGAGCGAGGGGCATAGGATTAATCCCGGATATAACGAAAGAATATCGGAGAAAATCACATATATCAAAATAAAGAGGTGCAAACAGAAGAACATACAAATATGGGTACTTATAGACGTCAGGATCGGTTAGCCACGAAGTAAATCTATCATGGAGCTCATGGAGCAACTATCTGAGATTAAACTCGATGTATTTCTGACTTGACGGGGTCCGTCGCGGAACATGTTATCACCATAAGAACATTGATCGAAACAGCGGAAGCGCCAACATAGAATAAATGAACATGAAAGTGAAAGAACAATTAATGGGACGACATCGGCAACAATGGACACAAAGGCACCAGAAATACCTCCAGATTCTGAAAGGAGAAAACTATAACTATCTCTAAAAGCCAAGAATTTTGTATTTATAATTAATCTTAGTGATAACTCAATAAAGTAGAATCTAAAAAAAATACCGTTAAATCGCCGCTTTTTTAATTCTTAAAATTAGTTTAATCATTTTTTCGCCGAGAATATCTGCCTTGTTAGGCAAAGAATGGCAAAGAATTACTCTAATCATTAAATCATGTTTCCTCTGCGGCGAACTTCCTCGTCCAAAGAAGAAGTAGTTAATCCTTTATTTAACTTTCCTCCGTGATGAAATGTCTCGTCCAGGGAACAAGTGGTCTAGACACTTCTAAGATATTTTATTCACAAATTCTCTATGGGTTTGTGGATTACTGTTTAGTCGTGAGTGTTCTTGAACACCATTATTTCTTGTAGGTTCACGGCCTTACTTGGCCTCAGTCACTATCACCGTACACGCTTCCATATTGTCTGGACCATAGTGCATATTATTCAGTGTAATTTCAAGGCAACCTTTTCACATGCTTACTTGAATTTCTAACTTGAAATTTCCTCTAAAGTGGGGAAGTGTTTGCTTGGATTCTTTGTAATCTTAGCTTGGATTCAAAGCTACCAATACCCTTGAAAATCTATAAATAGAGATATTCTTGCAGGTGGATTTGGCACTCTTTTGTCCTAGTTGCAAAGCTAGAGTCTTCCTTGTAGGATCAGAATATCGCGACATCAATACTTCGCGAGATCAATAAATAACGACATTGCGAGGGCGTCGCAGAAGAATAACATTAATGGCGCAATGAATGACGACACCCAAAACATGAGAAAGATATGAAGATTCAGCGAAATTTAGGATTGTCGCGAGAATTGATACATGTACACTTGCGATGTTTCGCAAGATATTCCCGAAAATAAAGGACAGCTTAGCTGTCATCCACTGTGTACTACCCTATATAAAGGGTTGAGTAAGTCTGTGGTGGAGAGAGTTCTTTTTGAATTGTTAAGCAAGTCATTAGGAGAGAGAAAGTTTTAGAGTGATTGTAATTCTTTAACTCATTTCTATTTTCATATTGTAAAGATTCAAGTATTCAATCAATAGAAATCATAATCATTCATCTTAAAATGACTTAATTGTGTAAATTCTAGTGAGGGGTGTAGTGTAGGATTTCCTGCAACTACATAATGGTGCTAGAAACAGGGATTGAGTAGAGATCAACCTTGTGAATTGAAAGAATCAGGAATAACAAGAAAGAAATTTCGTATAATTTTCAACAACTTACTAAAATTGAGAAATGGCTAGAAGAAGGAATGCATCAGAACAACCAACAATTGTACGAAGAAGCGGGAGATTAGCTGGAGAAAGGAGAAATGAAGCAGGTGAACCATCAAGAATAAACGCAAGAGATAGATAAGAAGGTCAAATTCAACCACCAATTCAACCAGCACCGAATAGAGCAATAGATTATGATAGAGTGAGTGTGCATACATGGAGATCGGATTCTATGGAAGAAAGAGAAGAAGTGCAACAATTGATAAATAATGGACAAGAGGAGAGAAATCGAGAAGAGATGGGAGAAACAATTCATAGAAATGAAGAAGTCGCAGCATTAGAAGCATTGAGGCAAACAATACATGAAGAAAGGCGATTAGAAGCGGAAGAACGTGCAAATTTAACAAGGAAAAACCATGAGTTAAGAATGGAAAATATGAGGTTGCAAAATAGAAGATCGAGAAGTAATACCAGGTCAAGATCAGGATCGGTTAGAGATGATATGAGGAGAATATTACCTGTAGAAAATGTTAATGAAGAAAATCTAGAAAGAGAGCCAAATCTCGGTGAAGGATGCTGCGAAAGAAGGGAAGTGGTGTGTATTCCACGTACTGGGATTTTACAAAATGGCCAAAATGACGGAAATCAAGGAAATAGGCAGCAGAATAGTCCAATTGGTGAAGAAAATCAGGAAGAAGGAAGAAGAATACTGCATGGGAGAGAAACACAGAGGAAACAAAAGGAGATTGAAGAGGACATCGAAAAGCATTATATTGAACAAGCGCGTCTAGCTTGCGAAAGGGAAAGATTAAGAGTAGAAATGGAAGAACGGGAATTGGAGGAGGCAATTCGGCAGAACAATCATGACAATCGAGAAAGAAGGCGCGAGCAAAATCGCAACAATGGAAATATCAATGAAGAATATGAAAGAATACAAAGGAGAACTAATAGACAACCAAGAAGAGAAAATGATGAATATAATGGTGTGCGAATTCGTGAACGAGATGAAGGAGTAAGTCGCAGAGAAAGAAGAGAAGAAAATGCTGAACAAGAAAATCAAAGCAGAAATGAACGCAGAAGGAGAGAGGCAGAGCTAAAAAGACCAATAAATTCGAACCCTGATGTAAATGAACAAATCTTAAGAGAGTTGGAAGAGATGAGAGGAATGTTGAACAATAGAAGAGGAGGAGGAAGAAGACAATTGGATGAGGCCATCGAAGAAGCTGCGAAAACCCCCTTTACACTAGAGGTGCAGTTAGGAGGAATACCCCCAAAGTGCAATTTACCCGCATTAACCAGCATTTTTGATGGAACAACTTGCGCAATACAACACATCAAAGCGTATGTGAGATGTATGCTACAGTGGGAAAATCATGACGCCATATTGTGCAAATATTTCGCATCAAGTTTAACAGGAGAAGCACTGAAATGGTTTGAAGGTTTACCAAGAAACACAATCACGTCATTCAATCATTTACAAGCTATATTCTTAGGGGCATATATAAGTAACAACTCCTCGCGACCAGGAATTGAAGATGTATTTGGGCTGAAACAAAGAGTTGGCGAAAGTTTGAGACACTTAACTGTGAGGTGGAAGACAATGTGTAGCGAAATGGCTGGGCGAGTGGATGAAAGATATCTTATTCCATCATTCATAAACGCTATGTTCGCAACCAATTTGTTATATATTCAAATTTTTAGAATCAAGAATACAATTACAATGACTGAGTTGCGAGAACTTCAGGAGGAATATATTGCTCTAGAGGAAAGGCAAAATGAGATGGAATCATACCCGATTGCGAATACAAATTCGAATGTTTGCGAATGCAAGCTTATTACCCAAGTTGATAAACACAGTAGCGAGCACTTCACAAGGGCAACAAGAAAAAATAATAGATGATGGATAGCCAAAGATAGTAGCTATGGGAAGCCGTGATCAGGAAGAATTTGAAAGAGAAAGGAACTACTACAACCGTGGCGGCAATAACAAAATTCAAAGACTTGATCATCCACAAGAAACTTATGGAAGTCGAAGGCGTAATTATCATGGAGGGGGCGAAGTCACAGAGTAGTATGGGAGGAAATCAAAATGCCACCATTAAATACTAGTGTGGAAAAAATATGGGAAGCTATACTCTTGATGGAAAACATACCTACACCATGGAACATGGGGAATGAGCCACCACCAAGTGATAGAAGTCACGAGTTCTGTTCTTACCACCGCTTTCATGGACACCTAACAAATGACTGCAGAAATATAAAAAGAATCATCCTCAGAATGATTGACCAAGGAAAACTGAGTCATTTTCTAAAAAGTGAAGAGAAGGTTCAACCGTTACCACCACCTTGTAAATGCAGTAACAAATTCAGCAAAGGGGAAAGAAACATTCGTAATAGAAGTCGGAACGATAAAGCTAAAAATTTGTTTTGCAACTCCATTGTACATTCATACCGAACAATTGAAGATTTTCATGATAATGTTCTCAGTAGGGTTTTCGCGAGGGATGATGATAATAAAGAAGTGATGAACATCGCGAAGACATCGCAGTTAAAAGAATGGCAAATGCAGATTATTTCTTTCACTGCAGAAGAGATTCCTGGAGGCAGAGAGACGCATGATAGCCCATTGGTTGTAAAATTGGAAATTAATCCAAAACCCGTAGATGGCGAAGATGATGAAGCGAGAGAATTCTGGGCGATCAATAGAATCTTAATTGATACGGGGAGCTCAGTAAACATTCTTTTTTACCATACTTACAAGACTATGGGTGGGAAGGATGAAGAGTTGATACCTTCGACGTATAAAATATACGGTTTCAATGGCACATCGAATAAGCCTAAAGGAGAAGTTCATATGAGAATACCCTTGCAAGGATTATCAACTGAAATTTTGTTCTGTGTAGTCGATGTAGAGTCCCCTTATAATGCTTTGATCGGAAGGCCATGGTTGCACGAAATTTTGGGCATAGCGTCGACTTATCATCAGTGTATAAAATTTCCTCATCCTAGCGGTGTTGGAGTTATAAAGGGAGACTGGATGGAAGGACAAAAATGCTATGAAATTGATGTGGAGAGTTGCGAGGAAAGAACTGCAAAAAGAAAGGACTGGAAGCAAAATATAAAAGATGAACAAAGAAGAGAAAAGTTGATGGTGGATACCATAGATACAAGAGGTGAAGATACATTGCGAAGCAAGTGCATGAAAACAGTTGAAAATTATGATGGCAAGGAATCATTAAGAAGTTTGAATGGTGCGAGAGAGGAGAGGGGCGATAGGAGCAAAAAGTGTAAGAAATGAATAATCATCACTATCAAAAGCAATGACAAAGGCATATTAATGGTAAAAGAAGAAACAATAATTGAAGAAGAAATACGCGAGAATCTCGCCATCAAAAATGTATGAAAATTTGATTGAAGAATTGAAAAACAAAATGAGTAAACAATGCCAGATTATGCGATAGTCTCGCAAACAAAATAACATGAGAAAACCAAAAATGAATGATTGAATGAATTAACAAAAATGAAAGAGTGAGTGAATAGGACGAACCTTTATGGCGTACACCCTAGTTCGCGAATGATATTTCGCAAGAGGCAAATGTAAGACCTAAAGTGCGTCATATAAGGGGGTATCTCTTGACATGGCTCAGGGAAAAGGTTACACCGCTCCCGGAACATGAGTCATGGAGATTTGGGGCCCATGAAAGCCTATCCAGGGAGAGATACCTTGGATTTCCAACTATATATATATAAGGTTATACCCCGGTTGGACGCCCGAGGGTCTCTTCCAAGGAGTCAGTGTATGCTCAAGGCGCCGGGGTACACGGTTGAGCCAAGAGTGCCCGGGGCATTTGAAGTGTCTCGGCCATTCTTGGCAAGTCTTGGCATATGTTGCACTCGGCCCGAAGAAAACTCCACTTAGGGTGCAGCCTCGTAACCATAAACCCTATAGGTATGAGGGATAAGAGGCTGCGAAAACAACTGGTTGTTGTTAAGACCGGATGGGAGGAGCTAGTCTTGTATGGCCGATGTACGCCTCCTTGAAGGGGCAACCAGGGAGATGATAAGGGCGGCACCCTCCATTAGGGAGCTCATAAGTGTCACAAGACGGCAATGTCATGGGGCTTTATATTCGCAAGAACATTTAGGCATGTCATATTGTCGCAAACGAAATATCCTGCAGAGGCAAAAATACTAAAGAAATGATAAGACAAGATCAATGGGTCATTACATGAAAGTGTAAGGACGTCCTGCGATCTTGTCGCAAGACGTCAATGTCATGGGATTTTATATTCGCAAGAATATTTAGACCTGTCATATTGCTGCAAAATGAGGGGTGGCAAAATAAGACCTTTACCTAGGAAGGCAAAATAAGACCACACAAAAACAATGATAAGACAAGATCAATTGGTCATTACATGAAAATGTAAAGACGTCCTGCGATTTTGTCGCAATGATGAATTTCAACATAAATGATGATAAAATAACACAAGAAATCGAGTAAGCAAACAAGCTTGCGAGTACGATTATATTTCTTCATTTATTTGAGAAGAATCAGTAACAGCAGTTGCGAAATTAAGAAGTATCATTACTTAAAGATTATCGACTTGATTTATCTCATATGAAAATAAATAACAGAGGCAAGTATGGGAATGATTAGAATAAAAACTTGTTATTTATTTTCATATGATAAAATATTACAAAATGGAAGGTTAGAAGGATAAATATACAAATATCACAAGAAGAGAAAGGAAAATGGAACAATCTAGCAACTTATTCTTCTTTATCAGATTCTTCTTCTTCGCTTACATCACTATCAGAGACATCTGAGCAAGGCATATTATCGGGAATTTCTTCGAGAAGACAAGGATATGAAGAAAGAGGAATGTTGTGATCATTGCAAATTTGTTCAATAGTTTGGTTGCGAAAACGAACTGCATCATTATTGAAATTCGCCACAGTAGTTTGTAGTTGCTTCTTCATCTTAGAATATTTGTCATTGCGAAGAGAGAAGTCTTTGGCGATTTGCGCTTTCTCAGATTCAAGTTCCTTGATTCTAGTTTGAAATCTCCTCTCAGATTCTACGAACAAATGACATTGAATTAGCAGCTTAATAACAGTTTCGTAAAAAAGAAGTGGAAAAACAATGAAGAATAGTAAAACAACCTTCTCTGTCAGAAATCATATCTTTAACCAAGGCATTATGCTCAGCATGAAGACTGACGTTAACACCTAAGTTATTTCTGGCATTATCTAGAATCTTCGCAGCCCAAGCGAATTCATCATCATTATTTATGACAAGAAGTGAACGAATTTGATTTTCTCGCTCATTAAGTATGGCATTTTGGCGAAGGGATTCATCTCGTTCAATTTGGACTTCAAGAATAGTTTTTTGGAATTTTGCTAATGCTTGTGCACCTTGATTAGCAATGCGATCCTTATCATCTATGAGGCTGCTAATCTTTTTCCTTAGAATACTATTACTCTCCTGGGAGTCAAGATATAAACGTTTAAATCGGTTGGCTAAACCTAAACTAGATCTATGTTCAATTTCTAAAAGATGAAATTTGGTTCGAAGTTCATTTAATGAGAGAGAATTAGTCTTGTTTGAAGAACTACTTAAAGATTCATTGAAATGAGCGAGAAGAGCATCATCATCCATAGGTTCAGGGAATGAATGGAGAAGGATAGATTCGTCAGAAAGATTATAAATATCTGCGAAAATAATAAGTCAGGCAAAGGAAAATAAACGGCAAAGTAGAAATAGAGAAAGAAGGAGGGTGTTGTACCATAAAGTTGCTGATTAGCACTTTGAAGTGTAGATATTTTATCTTTCTGGGAAGAATACTCAACTTCCAACTGTTGAATTTTAGCATCCTTCTTGCGAGATGTCGCAACTTCAATTTCTAGCTCTTTGTTCTTCTCCTTAAGTTGAAGATTTTTCTTCTCAAGATTGTTGCGTCTTTTCTCGAGGTCTGAGGCAACAACAAAGGAAGCTCTACCAGACTATAAAGGAAAGTAAAGAAATTGTTAAGATAAGGTTTATAATCGAAATCGCAAAGAAATAACGAAATATGAACATACCAAAGCACTGAGTGCATTTAAGAGACTGGGAGTCATTGTTCGGGAAACTCCGCGAAAAGATTCATTATCCTCTAACAAGGCGGCATCGCAAATTTTAGCGAGAGCTTCACAAGTAGCAGATAAATGATCATCTCCCAATCCTTGCATAGAATCGGAGAAGACACTAGACAATTGCGCCATAGCAGAAGCGACTGAATGATTCTCCTTCGCAGAGGAAGTACCAACCTCATTTTCATCTTCGTCAGAACTCTCGCTGATTTGGGAACTAGAACGAGAAGAGGGATGGATTTTCCGTTTTTTTTAGAAGATGGAGCAGAAGATTTATCCTTGCGAAGAGTGATTTTATTCTTGCCCTTAACCTTCGCAGCTTCGGGAATGTTAATTTCTTCAACAACCTTCGCACACGAATGAAGATAAGAAACAGAGGCAACAATATTGTTAAAAATAGCAAAAGAAAGTATTTCTTACTTCATCCGTGATTGATCGGAGTATCGCTAGAGTACTCGCCTTTGGACGTCTTTTATAACTCCTTTTCAATTTGGCAATCTGAAAATTTTACAAGTCTAGTAAGTATAAGAGGAAGGAAATATCGCAAAGCAAACCTGAAATAGGAAGTATACCTCTTTTGCCTTCTCGGGCCACTTAAATTCCCAAGGTTGATAGTTTGCGAGATTTGCAGGGAGTATATGAGAACCTGCAATATAAGGTCCGCTCAAAAACAGAGGAACAACCCACCACTTCTCATCTTTGGAATACCGAGGAATATTATTTTTACCCGAGTGCCAGTCAATATCTTGCATGAGCAGCTTATCACTGGAAATATTATCTTTTCTCTTCAATCGAGCACCCCAGCGAGATTTATCATTTCTCATATTTATTACTTCATAATTTTCAAAAAAGTTTTCCACGGTATATTTCTCAGCGTCTATTTCTAAATCCGCAAATCTAGGATCTTTGACATCATCAGGATATAAAGATCCCTTACCAACGTCACGGTTGGCGAATTCAAGCATTAGACGGATGCAATCACCACTTAATTGGTAAATAGCTCGCGAGAATTTCTCATGAGCAAGAATTTCATAGAATAAAGGTATCTCGGGATTGTAGAGAGGAATGGGAAGGCCTGCGAGAATTTGACCTAGCGAGATTATGATTTTCTGATCATCACACTGATGATCAGAAAACAACTTTGTAGAAAGTATAGATGAAGATTCTTGATCAGGAATGGTCGATAAGATGAAGCCCTTCTCTTGAAAATTCTTTTGAGCTTCATTAAAAAGGGGTTTATATATGCGACCAAGTGAAGCCATTTTTAGAGTATGGGAATGATTAGAAAATTGAAGATCAAGAGAAAGAAAGAAGGAAAGATTTACAGCAGCATAAACGCAGATCGCGGAGGAAGAGAAGTTGCAGAAGATAAGTTGCAGAGGGAAAATAAAAGAGAAGAAGAGAAGGGTAAGAAAACTATATATAGAGAGAAGAATCCTCGAGAAAACAAATACATTTAATGCGAGATGGGACGTGAATGGTCAAGAATAAACGGTTGAAAGAGACGTGTCAAGAAAAGAGTGGAAGAAGAAACATCTGTAATAAATTCCGTGTAAAAGTACGGGATTGAAACAGATAAAGATGAACAGTTGCGACATTTCAAAATATTGGTTCTCATGACATTCTCTCCTTCGCAGAGAAGACATGAGAAGAGGCAATATGTAGGATCAGAATATCGCGACATCAATACTTCGCGAGATCAATAAATAACGACATTGCGAGGGCGTCGCAGAAGAATAAAATTAATGACGCAATGAATGACGACAGCCAAAACATGAGAAAGATATGAAGATTCAGCGAAATTTAGGATTGTCGCGAGAATTGATACATGTACACTTGCGATGTTTCGCAAGATATTCCCGAAAATAAAGGACAACTTAGATGTCATCCACTGTGTACTACCCTATATAAAGGGTTGAGTAAGTCTGTGGTGGAGAGAGTTCTTTTTGAATTGTTAAGCAAGTCATTAGGAGAGAGAAAGTTTTAGAGTGATTGTAATTCTTTAACTCATTTCTATTTTCATATTGTAAAAATTCAAGTATTCAATCAATAGAAATCATAATCATTCATCTTAAAATGACTTAATTGTGTAAATTCTAGTGAGGGGTGTAGTGTAGGATTTCCTGCAACTACATTCCTCTATAATCTAGGTTTCTTTACAGAACCGTATTAGGTTACAAATTTTAAGACTTCACTTAGGGATTCGTGAAGCCCGGTCAAATTGTCTTTTACCAAATACTTCTTGCATCCAGATCTTGTTCTACTGGTTATTTAAGTTCATGGAATTTGTATCAAGAACAAGATAGATAAAAGTCACAAATTCCTCTTCGTCTCAGACTTTATGATTCCACAAGATAGATATCTAAATTCTTCTTCGATTTGTTTGGATTTTTCTTGTAAGGTGGTAGTGATCCAGGCTTCTCTTTAATAAAATTGTAGGTGTTCCAGATCCGTGAGGTTTGCTAGACTTGTCTGCTACAAATAAATTTCTAAACCTTGATCGAAACATATCGAAAGGGAAATCAATAGGATTTCTGTTAGAGACGGATAAGTATCAAAAGTCTTCACTGAGGATGAAGCAACTCTTACGCTGTTTAGAAAATTATAGTTCAGTATGAAGTCTAATAGTATGCAAGTGTTTATAGTGATTTAATACAATGCATCGTTTCAAACTGGACTAAGTGCCAAGGTTTTCCTTTCAGTGCAATTTTCCTCGTTAACAAAATTATGGTATTGTATGTTTTTTTTTGTGCATCTGAAAATGTTTTGATTTTGATTTTTTTTTTTAATTTTTAATTTTTATTTTTGCATTATATTATTTATCTTTATAATAGGAATATCACATGTAGTACGTAATCAATCTAGATAGTTTTGGAGCCCTTATTGGTTGAGATCCTACAAGACTCGTTCTTGTTTAGTTCGTATCTTGAAAGATAGATTACAAGTCTCATGCTTGATGGAATTCGGATCTTGTACAATCCGGGTACATTCTAGATTGATCTTGGATATTGATTTTTGAGATAGTCCAAGAAATTTTCTACACAATCAGGTAGAGGGACCTTTGGTCTATGCATATTAATTGTGGAAGATAAAAAGAGTAACTTTATATACAATCTTATTATACAAGGGTCTTTACTGTTGACCTACTTGTGATTTTATTAGGCTTTGTCCATACAGCTTTCCGAACGGAAAAGTTAGAACCGTTTTTTGGGCACCACTCCATTTTGGAGGGGGCCATGATTACTAAGGCTATCTTGGATACACTTATAAGGTGTGTCCTAAAGTGTGGAAATGACTAACCTATCATTTACCTATTCTAAATCAATAACAAAACAAAATCAAAATCATAGCCATCTCTTAGCTGAATTTTTGAGTTTGAAAACAAAAATTTCTCATCTTCTTCTCTTCTTCCCTCTTTCAACCGTTACTCGTCGTCGTCGATTTCTTGAATTTGAAATATTTTTCTTCATCTTCTTCACTTTTTCCACAAACCCATTACTTTTAGTTTATTTTTAATTGTAAAATTTGAGTAGTAATCATAAAAATAGGGTGAAGATGGAAGATACAGATAATAGTTTGGTTAAGAGGCTTATTAGAAAATCCTAGTTTTGCTAACCTAATTTTCGTAGAAGAAGAACACGAAGAACACTTCGGTTAATTAACCGAACTTATGAGTTCGGTTGACTCACAAACTTTTTTTCTTAACCGAACCCTTCCCTGTATAGGCAAATGTTGGGTTCGGTTGAGTCGCAATTTTTTTTTTCTTAACCGAACTCCTCTTTGTATAAGCAAATGTTGAGTTCGGTTAAGTCGATATTTTGTCTACTAAACCGAACACAAAGTTCGGCTATATGGGCAACTTTGCGAACACGCCAAACAAATATCTTCCAAAGTTGGGCGCGAAAAAGGTAGCCGAACTTAATACTCAGGTTGTGAAAACTCCATTAAAGCTAAGTTCGGCTACCTGTGTAAACTAAAAAATTAGCCGAGCTACATCTACAAATAAGTTAGGCTACTTGTTCTTCAGCTATCGTAGCCGAACTTTTTTAACCAAACCGAATTAATTTGTAAATTGTTCATTTTAAAAATATTTTGGCTAATTCAAGCACCATTAACTAAATTTGAAGTATCCGTGAGTACCCAAAACATCATACTCTGGTTGTGGCTCGTAGAAAAAAAGATCATTTTTTTCTTTCCAAAACCTCCTCCTTCTTCTTCTTCTTCCCACTCTCAATATTATTTCTTTTAAACAAAAATCAACTTATTAATTTAATCTCACTAATCATTAATTAACTCATTAATCATTACACTAACTTAACTAGAAAGGGTAATTTTGGCATTAAAGTAAATATATAGATAAGGGGTGTTTCACTTTACTTCCAAATGACCTACTAAAAAAACATCATGGTCCCCCTCCAAAATGGAGTGGTGCCCAAAAAACCTTTCACAAGTTAGTGGTATACTTGGTAGTTGGTACCTTCTCTTTTTTCATGTTCTCTTAAGCTTAATTAAAAGGCCAACACTAGTGTAAGTGTCAAACCCAAGCCCTTAACAAAAATTATGCAACTTAACAAAAATACTCCTTAGAAGAGCACCCAATCATTGAAGAGGTACTCACTCTTGTCCTCAAAACCACGAACCTCGGATCAGATCTCGTCTTGAGAGATTGGACCCAACTTAAAGATTTTATCAATGAAATGAAATGCAAAATTTCCCTTTTCATGCCTCTTTACTTATTCCCTCCGTTTATGTAAAAGTGACATTAATACTTTTGCAAAAACGGAAGTAGCATATTTCAGTTTAGTAGTGGTTTTCTTATCTGTACTTGGACGGGGTTGCTAGCTTTTTTTTGTAACTACAAGAAGGTTGCACAAATTAGGAGGTAATGTTGCACAAACTACTTCTGGTTTCCAATGGGCCATGTTCAGAACTAAAACCGAACGACTAAAGTAGTTTAATGGGCTACCTCGGTTGTACCTAACTGCTTAACCCAAATTCATTTTTTTAAGACTAATTACTGTTAGAGTTTCGTGATCATGAATAATTCATGTTTTCAGTTTCATCATATTTAAGCATAGCATTAAACTTAAAAGTTAAAACCAACTCAACTTCAATCGTTTCCAGACCCTCACAATTGTTGTTGATTTGACTCTCTAACGCTGTTTTTTTCTTTTATGATCAACAACTCTTTAACGCCGTTGAATCACAACATAATTAACTCATTTTTTCCAACATTTTATTTCATCTTAATCCACGATATATTTGGATCGGCTCACAACGGCATTACATGCTATTGGTTTAAGCAATGTTAAAGTAATTAAACAATGTAATTAGTAAGAAATACATAATTATTATCTCGGTTTACATATTAGTGAGCTTTGTCCTGGGGACAAGAGACATACTTATATTACAACACGGCTTTTGGGTTATATTAATCGACACTTAATTCGATGTAGTTAAATGGATTTAGGGTTTGATTTTAACTAATTAATCTGTACTTTAGAACGCACTTTGTATAAGATCAACCAACATATGCGAGATTTACAATGACGAATGCCAATAATAAATTCTATTTAAAGCTCAATTAATACTAATTCAAATAAATGTAAGTTTTGTCATCAGCATTTTATACCTAGCACTAAACCTCATTAGTGCTCCCATGAGATTCAGCATCAATTAATTAATATATTCTTAATCGGTTTCGATTAATGACAGATAAGAATCTTGATTAGTAGTAGTATGTTAAGTTTAATGTTTAATTCAGTTTGATTAATCATTGATGATGAATAATTGTTCAAAGTTTAGTCTCTAGCTAATTAATGTCTTAAGTAATCAAATGTAAGAGTTATATTTTTTTTTGTCAGTAGCAATACTAAAAAAACAAAATCAATAAAAAATCAATCCTAGTGAAATGTGTAAATCAAAGGTATCGTAAGATCCTAAATGTTTGTGGCCTTTTAAACTTTTGTTTGCGGGCAGAGTCTTAAACTGATGAATGAAGCCATGAATATATGAATCCATTGGCTTGTTGAGTTTTATCAGAACGTGTTTAAGGGATATAATAAGCAGCAGCGGATGAACTTTTTCTTTTCTTATAAAAATAAAGAACAACAACTAGCAGCTACCTAATGGAAGTGCAGGTTGTGATGTCATGCTCTAATTAATTAAGTATGAGAAATCATTAAGATACTAAATACGTCAGTACTGATGTATGTAATAAGTGCCGGGAAAGGATTATGTAATGTAAGGTATAATAATCATCATATCTAATGGCGCATCTAAGAACAAATCCCATTCCCATCCTATCCTACGCGAAATAAAGTGAAATGGGGAGCAGCTGCTCCTCCCATAGGATTGTTACCGTACGGAAAGAAATCACGGCTTCCCTTGGAATTTGACGAGGACAACAACCAAGCCTTTACTCCCATATAAGAGAAAGTCTTATGGTGGAAGAATTCCATCTTCGACCTTTCACGCCACCTCAGCATTTGGAATAATTCATGGAAGGTCGAGTGTAGTGGTGGAATCGTAAAAACGGTAATCAAAATAGTATTTTACGCTAATAAGAATAGCGTCAGAAAAACACTATTAAGATTACCGCTTTACGCTATTAAGATTAGCACTTTTTTTCTCATCCATTAGATTTTCAACGGCTTGTTTTAAATCTACGGATTAAAAAAAAAAAACGTTATTTTGAATAGCGCTTTACGCTATTTAGATTAGCGTTGGGCGTTATTTTTATTGGTGTTTTCCGTCTTCTAGCGCGCTATTTTGAATAGCGTTTTACGCTAATCTGATTAGCGCTTCCATGGATTCCACATACCATCCCACAAAATCATGGAACGTGGCTTGGAAAAACTGTGGAAGACCGCAACTTGGAAGCCATTAGACTTGACATTCCACAATTTTTCCACACTTGGAATAGGTTGATTCCACCATAAGACTTGCTCTAAGTTGGGTAGGTTAGAAATAAAACCTATATCGAAGTTACAAAAAAAAGAAAATGACGTTGTTATAAACATCGTAAATAAAACCTATATCGAAGTTGCCAAAAAAAAAAAAAAAAAGTTATAAACATCGCAAGTACAAATCCAGATACTTAATATACTAATAAATTCTAGGGGTGAAAGTCCTAAGATCTACGTCCTTGATGTCGGATGCTAAAATGAGTTATAACTGCTATTCCTAGCTAAATCTTAACTAAACTGCTTAAATCATGATTCTGGTAAGTGGATCATTAATATTCATGTTTATGTCAGAAGCCAACTTTTTGGACACATTTCATTCCTTCATGTATCTTTTCACTGCTTTCTCACATGTCAATCTTAACGGACCTCTGTCTCTCTTTGTGCTTACAACAAGGCTTATGATACCAGTGCGCGCTGCTGCCTCCAGAGGTCTTCGTTGGAGGTGTTCCAGACCATCTTTGTTGGTGTTGAATAAGCTTCTCCTCGATCGGTGTCATTCTCCAAGTTTATCTCGTATATTGCCATTTCTAATTCGGTATTTTCCACGATATCCACAACTCCACTACATCATGCACACAGCACATCTCTGCTACACTTATTTTGCTGAATATTTGTCTTTTAGTAGCCCAACACTCTGCATCATACAACATCGCAGGTCTGATCGCCGTTCTATATAGCTAGCCTTCGAATTTTCACAAGACTTTTTTGTCTCATAGGACTTGCTCGAATCCTATGACCAACATCCTCATCAATCTCGCCATCGCCTTGCAATATCGACCCTAAATATCGAAAAATGTCCTTCCTATGTACTACTTGTTCGTCCAAAGTAATATCTTCATCCTCCGCCCTAGCATCGCACCTCGTGTACTCGGTTTTAGTATTACTAATTTTAAAGCCCTTGGATTCTAGAATGTGTCTCCATAACTACAGTTGTCTATCAACCCTTATCCCGCTCTCGTCAATTAGAACCACATCCCGATCAACAAATAGCATGTACAAAGGGATCTCCCCTTGTATGTCCCTCATAACTTCGACAATGACTACGGCAAAAATGTATGGGATCAAAACTGACTCTTGGTGTAAACCTATCCTAATAGGGAAGTCACTAGTCTCGCTATCGCATATTCTGACGTTGGTCACAACGTCATCATACATATTCTTGGTGAGGCTAACATACTTTGTGGGAACTAATTTCTTCTTTTCAAGATCCCACCACATGACCTTCCCGGTATTTTGTCATATATTTTCTCTAAGTCAATGAATAACATGTGTAGATCATTCTTTTATTCTCGGCATCTCTCCATAAGTCGTCTTGTCAAGAAGATCGCCTCTGTGGTCGACCTCTCAAGCATAAAAACAAATTGGTTATTCGTCACACTTGTCATCCTCCTTAGGAGGTTCCCAATGACTCTCTCCGAAAGATTCATTGTATGTATCATGAGCTTAATTCCTCTATGATTTGTACAACTTTGAATATCTCCTTTGTACTTGTATATTGGCATCAAAACGTTTCTCCTCCACTCATCCGATATCTTGTTTGATTAGAAAAAGCTATTGAATAACTTGGTTGCCCAAGTTATCCCTATATCTCCAAGGCATGTCCACACCGCAATATGGATGTTATTAGGCCACATAGCCTTTTCTACCTTCTTCCCTTTTAACGCCTCTTTTACCTACGAATTTTGAATTCTCTGAAAAATCATTTGTTGTGTAATCGAAAGAGTCTCAAACCTGATCATGTTACTATTGTTCTCCCCATTGAAAAGCTTGTCGAGGTATCCATTCCGTCTGTACTTTATCTCTTCATCCTTCACTAAAAGTCGACTACTTTCGTCTTCGAGGCATTTAACTTGGTTGAAGTCTCCCGTCTTCCTCTATCAGATTTTAGCTATCCTATAAACATTATTCTCTCCCTCCTTCGTGCCAAGCTTATGGTACAAATATTCATAAGCATGACCCCTTGTTTCACTCACAAATCTCTTTGTGTTCTTTCTCGCCTTTGTACCTCATTATGTTATCTTCACTTGTTTGATGATGCAATCACTTGTGGCACTCCTTTTTTTTTCTGATCGTCTTTTGCACGTCCTCGTTCCACCACCAAGTGTCTTTTGGTTGATGTATATCCCCTCTTGTCACTCCAAACATTTCCGCATCTATTCTCGAATGCGAGTTGTCATCTCCTCCCACATGCTATTCGTATCGCCTTCTATGCTCCATAAACCTTATGCCATCACCATATCCTAGAACCCCCTCGAGGCGCCTCCTTTGAGCTTCCACCATTTCTTCCTCGTAATTTTGGAGCCTTTGTCTTGTCGCTCACGTATCCGGAGACGAAAATTGCATGCTAGGATTTGATGTGATACAACGCATTCCAGGGGTATAACCTTATAATCTATGCAGTGTGCACTCCTGTTTTTCCCCTCTCCTGTAAGGATAAAATCTATCTTAGTCGAGTGTTGGCCCCTAGTAAAGGTAACTATATCGAATTGTCTCTTGCTAAAAATGGTGTTAGCTATTGTGAGGTCATATGTTATAGCGAATTTTAAGATTTTTTCCCTTTCTTGGTTTTTTATCACCATACCCAAACCGTCCATGCACCTTCTCAAATCCATCACTACTTCCACCAACGTGGCCGTTGAAATCTCCTTCAATGAAAAGCTTCTCATTATTAGGTATACCTCTAGCCATGCCATCTAGATCTTCCCAAATCAGCTGCATAAGACATCAAAGTAATTTTATCTTGGGGAGTATCTTTGTTTTCTCTAATAATCGAAGAGTTTCAAAAAACGGTTAACGGATTTTGGGTTATGATTATAAGATTATTATATCAGTAAAGTTTTGGAAGCTTTAGATCAATTTACAGAAATTATGGGGAACTTGTAGGATTTTTTTAATTAAAGAAAAAACTGATGGTTCGCGCAATACACACACCCTACGTGAAATTTTCACTTTTACATGCTCTCTCATGTGTAAGATGAGTATACACATGGAAGTTTTCATATAGTTAGTGGTAGTTAACAAACATCTAAAGAAGATTGTGCTTTAGATTACAGGTTTCTATATGAACATTTAAATTCATTTTTAGTCATTTTTTCAACGGAATTTGTTTTAGACTAAAACAACAAAAATTTTAACTATCTTTAGTCTCCATAATGGTATCACTTAAATAATTAGGTTTAGTACTAAAAGGTATATTGTATGATTGTTTAAATGATGTGCTTCAAACCTGGAAAATGAAATAGAAGTTTGTTAATTATCGTACACTAGACTGGATGGAGATCCTTGGATCTAGGTATATGTATATGTAAAAATTTCACTCGGGGGTTGATGAATATGTTGTTCACCTTCTTCATATTTTTTTCCATATTTAATCTAATTTTTGGTTAAATTCTAAATATATCTTCGTTACACGAAAAAAGATATCTTTCGTGTTTATTTAGGGTTTCTAAATAGACATGGTTTATTTAGGGTAAGAAAGATATCGTTTTACACGTGGTTTATTTTTCCCCTAATCTAGAATATAGCTATTGAAATTAATTTACTACTTGATTTACTATTTAAAATTTACGGCAGTAAAGATCTAAATTCATATGGTAATTATCCCACACCATGTAAAGGATGATGGGAAGATTGATTACCCTACGATCGGTTGTAAATATTCGGACAAAACCAATAAATTAAGGGTCATTACTGGGAGGACTTCGAGATGCGTCATTGTTTGGCAATTCGGTCCATAAATAACAGAGAATATCTTCTATTACATGAAAAACTACTTCACAATAATGTTTCAAGTAAAATAATTTATTCTCTGTTCTGAAAATGGTAGCATAAAAGCAAAACTATAAGAACTATAACATTTACAAAAAGGGAAACCATAACAAAGTTGGAATTGTTTGTGATTTCTAAAAATCCCATTTAAAAAATCTATTCCAAAGAAAAATAAAAGCAAAACTCATTCCTAAGAAAAATAAAAGCAAATCTCTAATTAAGTATCTAAATCACTTTAACCTTCTATTCATGATTCTCATTCCTATAGGTCACTGCTTGGAGAATAATACGGTTTATAGACCGGTATTTTCACAAATGTGTTGATGGAAAATAGTTTTGGTATATCCATCTTGTAAATCATTCTTTCCATGCCACCAACGAAGCAAAGTTTTCTTCTATTTGCATTCTACAAAACAACGCCAAATTCTTGAATTGATTTGCAATAGATTTCAAAAAAATAAACGTACAGTGGAATGAGAAAAACCAAAAAGCTTAAAAATCAATAGAAATCAAGATATTTCTAATAGATTACATACCCGATAGCAGCAGCGGGCAAAAAAGAAGCAACACCAGCTGGAGACAAAAAAAAAAAAAGAAGCAATCGAATATATTTTTGAATGATACTTGCTAAAAAAAATAGTAACAAACATCAGATGACAAAAAAAAATTGCTTCAGAAATAAAAATAAGATGACAAAACCCTAAAAGAATATACAAAAAAAAAAAAGTAAAGCGAGAACTGGCACAAAACAGAAAGAGTACCATGCGCGAAAATATATTAGGAATCCCATTAGAATGACATTTGCAACGCCAAGGTTTCAAGGATTCCTGCAAATTACCAGATGGAGGATTAAACAACAAAATAACATATTGGAAAAGAAAAAAAACAAAAAACGAAGCCGTTATAGGAAGTGAGAAGCGGCATTGAAGATGCTTCTTGGCTTATGCTCTAATAATTTATATAAAGACACTTCCCATAAATAAAAGGATTTTGTTTTGAAATGGATACTAATCAATATCTAAATATATTTGAGATTTTTTTTATTTTTGGCTAGCTGTTCTTTTTCCCATATATATTGTGTACTTTGGATTACATTTGGCAAGTTCGGACTATAAAAATCGAGTTTAGCTAATTTTTGTAATATTTTATTTCCATAACTAAATAAGTAAATATTATTTTTGGATGGTTATATCTATTGGTTGAGTATTTATTTTCCAATTTTGAGTATCTTCTAGACGTCCAAAATTCTATACTTATCGATTCCATCTTACACAAAAATGCAACTTCCTAAATTTCATTTTCCCTAATAAAGTTGACGAAACAACTTTCCTAATTTGTGGGGTTGAGAATCCTTTAGCTGTCTGTTTTGTATTTTTTTTTCCTCTCTGCAAATTTTATTTTCTGATGATTTTTACTCCTAATGATGTTGTATTATTTTTTTATCTATACAGGATTAAAAGAACCCTCGAAAGAAGATTTCTTGACTCATGTGTGACATCCACAAATCAAATATTTTCTTTTAATCATCAATATAAATTTTCTATTTTCTTTTAATACCAACTCAAAGTGTAATTGTAATTAGTACGTTAAAAACTATAAATATTCTAATAAGGTTTCTTCTGCAGGCCTGATGGAATCTCTCTCTGTAATGAGAATGGTTCCCTCTTCAAAGGAAGAGGGGCAAGATATTTTTAATAATCTTACAGATAATCACAAGGAGATTAACATTGTGGAAATTTAATGTGAATCTTTTTCTCATGTCTAGCGTTAATTTGTGGACTTGCATTTTGTTTTTGTATTTGGCTGAGGTGTCTCAAGTTTTTGTTGCTCTTGAGATACCCTGTCCTGCAAGTTAGCCTTTTTTTTTTGGTGTGTGTGTGTGTGGGGGGTGGGGGGGATGTATTCAGATGTAACCGCTTGCAGTGGTCTTTTTGTTTTTCAATCTAATTATATGTAAAGAAAAAAAAATACAGCTACAATTCTTTTTTTCAAAAGAAAATGGTGGATTTTCTTATGAGTGGAAGGGAAGAACAAAAACACCACGCACACTGCCTCCCTTCAAAAGTCAATCACGAGTATGCAAATTCGGCACTCTACAAAACCAAATACATGCCCCTCTACAAACTCAACAAATACTGTAGTTCCATTTTTGTCATAATTAATTAAATTTCCAACAAACATCGATGATACAAAACATTGAACAAATAACTAATTAAGCATATACCAGGGAATGGAAAAACAGCCCGACTAACCGCCATAGTCGTAGATGCTCCGGTTAACATACAAAAACTTAGCACCAAATGGAATCCAACTTGAATTACACCCCTGGTCCTCCACACGCTGAAAATATCATCAAGAATTGCAAAAAAAAAAAAAAAAAAAAAAAGGATGATTTCATATTTTTATTATCGCAAAATTATTAAAACATAACAAAATAATAGATGAGAAGAATATGCATGTATGTACATATTACCAGCCATTATCGCACGGAGATAATGTATATGCTAGATATAATTTTGCAACCATAATAGATGAGTCTTCTTCACTGCTACTTCTATCTTTATTACATCAATCAAGATCTATTTAGTTACCTGTAATAACATAAAAAAGGGAAAATAAACAAACAACAATCATATATACACGATCGATAATAAAATTGATAAAAAAACCTTAATTTCCTGATGATTTAGCAACATGTGAAGAAATAACAAGCTAAATAAACAATGTCAAGAGCAAAACACGTTTTACACCCAAAACATATGGTGTTTGGTTTGATATCGCAAAAATATTTGCAAGAATTAATAGGGGTAGGGTCGTGCTATCCCACACGATAGTGTGGGGAGGAGTTATAATCTAGCAAATGGCCAGCCGTTGGATGTGAAATGGACGGAGAAGATATCTTTGTTCTATCTTTACTTCATCAAATGACAACTGGTGCATGCTATTAAAGGGAGGATATTTTTTAATAGAACCTCCAGCTTAATATAATTCATAACTCAAACCCTTCATCTTCCCTATACGAGTTTTGATCTTCACCGCCTGCAATCCCACTAAACTAAGTTACAGGTTGACGAACCAGATACTCCATGTTTTCTTTACCTCTACCACCACCACCACCACCACCTGCACAACCCCTCTGCAGAAAGCACCAGTGAACCACCATAACAGATTCACAAATCCAAAATTGAAAAACACTAAAAATACAGGTCAAATTACAATTAACTAAAATTTATTCACTTAATATACATTTGAAAATCAACATTAATCTTAATCAAAACCCACTCACAATCAATGGCAAATCAGACTAAACACTAAGTTCCAATTTGGAATTACTGAATCTGGTTCGAAGTGTTCATATCATCTACATCAATCGTTTGTCATTTCACATCAACTGATCGATCTTCATTAATTGATGATCGAGTTTAACCTCCTCACAGAACTATATCCGGTTAACAAGGGATGAGGAAGAGGTCCTTATAAATGAAATATTAAAATTTATAAGGCTGTTTTAGTTTCATTAAATTAAAGTAAAGGGATTTTTTGCAATTATCTCCTCTGACAATTGTACAATCATTATCAATGGCTAGAATTTTAGACAACATCATCATCCAAGGGTTTTGAACCCGCTAGCTTATAACTCTTTCCCGCACGACAGTGCGGGATCGCATTTGCCATAGGGGTATACCTTGATGTTGCTTCTTTTGGAACAACTGCAACAGGTGCATGATCGAGGATACCTACAAAACAAAATGACAAATGTCATAAAAAATCCTAAATCGCAGGAAAAAGAAAAGAAATAACAACAAAATTTTAAAAAGCAATGTGGAAACAAAAGGGTTTGGCTAAAAATGGAGTTTGGGTTTGTTTGATTGCTTTATATAGAGACACCAGACCCAAAAATAAAATGATTTTATTTTTGATATAATATTAATTAATATCTAAAATTATCTGGAATTTTATTTTTATTTTGAACATAATATTAAGCAATATCTGCATTTTTCCCGATTATATCCATCTATTGTAATATTTTTGGCAACTTCAAGCAAAGAAAACCACAAGTTTACCTGTTGAAGTATATTTTTTGCCAATCTTAGTTGAAAGTATCTTTATTAGTGCATTTAATTTAATATTTTTCTGAATAAGCAATATTAAAAAGTATAGTAATAAAATCAGGATATTCAGAAGAAAAAAGATATTATTTCCGCACTTATGTGCAATTTCTTTTTGTAGTTTTTATACTTCGGATAGCCACTATTTTTGGATACTTGCATGTACTTATTGCAATTTTTGTGTCTAAAAGATATTTGGCATATTCTACATCTCATAATGGAATCCTTTTTTTTTTGGTTTGTATTTACGGAATGAATAAAATTAATGTTAAAATCATTATTATTATCACATTTTTCTACTAAAGCTTTTGTTTTTCTATCCTAAACTTTTTGTTTGATATCATGTATTGATCATCACGATTTTCTATTAATTATTTTGTATCTTTAATATTCTACAGGACCAACAATTAAATGTTTTAGCAAAGGGGAGGAAAATTCGAAATATTGGTATGTATCCACGACTCTAAACATTTTTATTTTCAATTTGGGCTATTGACTCATATTTGGGTCAAGCATGATTTAGCTTCATTGTTGAATTGTTTTTGTAATTTCATTTGGAGTTGTAATTGTAAATTGCAATTAGAATTAGAATTTATTCAATTATTAGTAGTTTGGAACTATAATTAAAATTAGTTTCATTGGAATAAATGTAATTGAACACTGGACATTGATTATTTTTTTTGTATGATTGATTTAATTTGTGATGAAATCATGATTAATAATGCATATTTTTATGTGATTTTATTTTAATTTGTTTGTTAGACTAAATTAAAATAAAATATATTATGATTAATTTGTCAATATATTTTTGGTAATTTTATACGACTTTTTCAAGATTTAGTTGTTTTCGGAAATAATTTTTGTTAAATGTGATTGTCTATAAAATATATTGTGGAGAAAAATATATCTTCTTGAATTTTATTTCCAGATTTTTTTACAATTGCCATAAAAATAAAAATGGTGGGGCCAGAATCAACCAGAAGCTCCGATTAACCACGTCGCTCGAAAAAACTCTATTTTTATATAGAGAATTGTGGCCCTCCCCACCATTGGACCTAACCGGGGGAGAGACCAAGGTTCACCTAAATGCGCCTTTGGTTGTGAAGAAAAAGAATCTATAGAGCATCTTTTCTTCCAATGCCCTTATGCAAAAGTTGTCTGGGCTACTGAACCATACCAGTAGAATTGAACTTTAGTACCTCAACCACATTTTTAGATATCTGCAAGGATTGGATAGATAAGATCAACCCAATCTTGCCTTTGGAAATTATAATGACTAAAATTTGGTTCATATGGAAAGAAAGATGTAATAGATCTTTTGATAAAAAAACAACAATGTAACTCTCAACTAGCATTAGAAATAGAAAGACACTTGAATTTTTGGCATAAAGAAAAGTATATCATCAATAACAATATTCATGGAAGCAAACCAGCAACTTGGAAAACTCCCTTGAGACTTCAGAGTAAAATTAACTTAGATGCGGCATCGGATTCTGAGTTAGCACCAGCAGGTTTTTCTTTAATTCTTAGAAATGATCCAGGTATCTTTGAACAAGGCAGAGCAGGACCAATCTCAGCATCATCTCCAGAAGAAGCACAAGCATTATGGCTACTTCAGGCAGCTAAATGGGCAAGAGAATGCAGATGTTCAAACATTAGTGTTGAAGGAGATTGTAAGAATCTTTTTGATTACTTCATGATTTGCCTTCACCGATAATGTGGCAGCACCAAACTATTATGGAAGAAGTAAAACAGGAAATCAGTTTTTGCTCTAATTTTTTAGGCTTTGTTTTTTTCTAAGATCAGCAAACAATGTGGTTGATGTTCTAGCTAAGGAAGCTAAGACTTCTGGTACTGTACTTAATTGGGTTCACGCCCCCCAACTTGTATTCTTCAGGCCTTAGAAGTAGATAAATCAAATTTTAGGGATACTACTGTAATCCCAACATTAGATGGCTCTACTCATTTTGATGTTAGGGTTAGTAACTCCCTGAGTTAGTTCTTGGATGAAAAAAAAAAAAAAAAAAATCCTTGAATTTCGTGGATAATTTATCATTGGATCTTTGTTTAAGGCAACTTGTAGCCTTTTACCCTCGTTGAGGGACCAGAGCAGAGACTCACTCATAACCATAGAGTACGGCCACGATTATTACAAGAGAAAGGTGTCGGATTGGAAATCTTCTAAGTACAAGACGACAAGTGGATGCTTGACAAGTGTAGTGAAGCGAAGGACCATTTTTTAGATTTGGCGGTTTTATTATGAAACATTGGACTTTCGAAAAAACGAACTGCTCCGGGAATATAGGATCTTGAATACGGGCACATGTGGAGGTTTTAGTTGCCCAAACGGATATTGGCCAATGTGCCATAGCAGCCAGTGAGGACTCGACTTGTATTTTGTAAACATAGTTGGGACACTTGGTTTATGCAGGAGGGATATTTGCACAACTAAAACCGCGTGATTTTTTAACAAAACTCAAGAGATAGATTCAGCGCGATCAAAACAAGAGGCTCAAATCCCTCGACACGATACTTTACAAGGTTCCATCTTCTATCACACAGTCCAAATACAAGATTGCCCATGTAGTTTCATCGGACCCGGAGCTAGTTTTAGTTTACATTTATTTTTAAAAAGGACCGGTTCACATTGCCCTTTATGGTTTCTCTATTTTACGTTTTGGTCCCATGCGGTATGCTCTCGCCTAGATTTTTTTTTTTTTCAAACATATTTTGGATAGCTTCTGTTTTGCTTAGTGTGAATTGCACGCAAAATAGTTAATATCGTGTATCGGTATTGTATCGGCGAGGTGTGATACACCTAAACAAAAGATAATATCAAATTTTTTCGGCGATAAACAATTAACTTTTTGATTTGTAAGGTAGAGGTGCATTATGTTCCTTGAAAATTTAATGGAAGGCATTTATAATGTAAAAACATCTATATTAATATAATGGAAGGCATTTATAAAGTAAAAATATCTATTAAACTAGTTTAACTTGATAACCTAACATCCTCAAACATAGAATTTGTATGAGAAAAGAAAAATTAAAACAAAAAAACTAAAAGAAAAAACATTGTTAATAAGACATTTGTATCCTTACCGATATTATCGTCTGATACTGCTATCGATATATCAGTACAATATGACTGATACAACCGATATAATCGGATTATTCGTATATCGCCGATATCTTGCGTATCATCTAGGTAAAAGGCGATATATGATAAATTCTGATGTTATCAGCGGTACAACCGATATTAAATATATTAGTCGCACATGGGCAATTTGAGACTCATGACTTCCGTTCCTAAAGTTTTAAACAACCGCCAACTTGATAGAGTGGGACATATTTTTCTGCAACGATTATTTCATTTAGAACCATCAAGTGGTCTGATAGTTCTTATGCTCCCTCTCACTGCGAAGGTAGGGGTTCGAACCCCGTAATTGCCAAAATTCACTCCAATTTAAGGAGTTTGGAAGTAGTCTAAGGACCACTAGGTATCAAATAAATAAATAAATGACATATAATGGGGTCATCTTATTCGCCACTATTTAGAAACGAATACAATGATGCTAATTATTGACAAATGTCATCTCATCTTGTTTATGTTTTTTTTAATAACATAGACGTGTTGGTAAAAAGTTTGTAAGAAAAGGTGCTTGCATTATAACAGTAAAAATGTAACATTATCTCTTGTTTGGCGTATTAATGGAACCCAATTATCCGAAACCGGATCAGAACCATTGATTTGGTTTTGGTTTGGGGATTTTTAAATTGGATAATAACTAACAACTTTAGTATCTGGTGGTAGATTTATCGACGATGAGCTATTCTTAATTTTTTGATTCAAAATAGATTTATATTAATTTAAATATGATGATTACCGATTGTGAAAGTAGTGCAAGTTGTGCGAGGCTCGGATAGGCTAGCGTAAAACCTATGTTCTACTCTTAGGAGATATTCTCTAGTCGACCCGGTACTTGCTACTGGAAAAGACTTTGGATTTGGATTTGGATTTGGATTTGGATTACAGATTGTGAAATCTTCCTTTGCCCAATCTAGAATATCTTGTGGAAGATTATCTACATATTCAAAATATATCCTATTTATTCTGGCTTTCTTTGCTACTTTATCTGCCAGACAATTCTTAAGTCTATTAATTGCGTGACAAGAGTAAAATTTATGATTTTGCAAGAGGTATTTGATGTCAAGGATAGTTCTGTGATTCATCCAATGAACATAAGAGTTTTGTTCTTCCATTGACTTCACTATCAGACTCAAAAACATCTTTGGTGTAGCCTCTAGCAATTGCCCATTCGACTGCATGTTTCATGACCAAACATTCCAGCTTCTCCACCTCTTGATCAACTATCATTCCTCCATTGAAGAAGTACCATTTAGCTCCAAGGCAGTGGCCTGCAAAATTTCTCACTATCAGTCCAATCCCTCTTGTACAAGGTGTTTTAAGAAATGATGCATCAATGTTAATTTTAACATATTCTCTATCTGGTGGATCTCAATTGTGAACCTGCAATTGTAACCTATCATTAGTGGGAATAGCATTGTTATTACTGGATCCACAGTTATCCACCAGAGTAGCAATATTACTCATGGATGTGAATCGGTTTGTCTTGACATTCTGAAAAATAGCAGCACACCTATCCTTCCAGATACAAAGAGCGATCATAAGTAATTTTAGTTTATACTCTTTGTCGACGATAAGCTTTTCTAATAGCATCAATTTTGTGTTCGTACAATTTTTATTTTTCCAATATCTAATAAAAAAAATAATAACAATCAATAGGGTATTGTCCTTCCTCCTTTTCTCTTTCCTTTTTTTTCTCTATGTAGAAACGAAAAACAAACCCAATTATTTTGATCGCCGCTCTGCCAAAGTAGTTAGTATCGTGTATCGATATCGTACAGGCCGGGTCCCATACACCTTTACAAAAGATTATATCGATTTTTATCGGTAATACATTATTAAGACTAGAACTTTGAATATTTATTAATGTTTCAATCTAGAAACTTTGGTGTCGTATGATGCATAAATTCTCAAGATCAAAAAACGTCACAGTACAAATTCAATCTCATTCCACTATCTATTCCCAGTAATTCCCCTTAAATTTTACCCGTCTCAGCTAATTTCAACCCACATTGGAATCAGCTTGCTATTGCAAATTACTTCTTGCACTCAAAATCTATCGTATCCGCTGACACAAACCCAGATGATTCACAATGAGCAAGGTTCCCATCCATATGCAGGATAGCAAGGCGAAGGATATTGAAGAGTACAAAACACGTAATCTTCCCACAAGGATAAGAAACTCATTAAGAATAAAATAAAATAATGTTGATGGTGGTTTTTAGTTAAGGGCGAAAATTGTAAAAGTCTATCTACCTGACCCGACATTGAGTGCCTATGCCGCTCTTCATATTGTATTGAAACTCAAGCTCCTAGATGAATTGTTCACTAGTATAGAGCCTAACGAGTATTTAAGCTCCCAGTTGCATTATTCACTAATGAAATGGAGCCATTTAAAAGTGTTGAGTGCCTAAGCCTCTTCGCTCATATATGTATTGAGAAATTCAATTATTTATGTGTATAAAATTTACTTAGAATGGTGCATGTAGCAACAATCCCAAATATTCTATAAATTTTATCTTGCACCAACATTATTCACTAATGCATGGCCTGCCTAGTGTTTTCCTATGCTATGTTCCCCAACGAACTCTCAATATTGGCATGAAATGACGATTAAACGTTCGCTCGCAACAGAGTAGCATGAATCTCCCGAAGTGTCAGTATTGAGACCTGCATGAAAACACTCACATAGGCTACACCACCCTCTGAGAAAGAGATCAGCGCATTCACACACCTTTTAATTAAAAGTTGCACGATCGAACGCGTTTAAATTCCTTAAGGAAAATCTAGACTGTTCACATCAGTCTCAAAAAATAATCACGGCCACACGATTTGGCCGCGCGATTTAACAAACTTATACTACTCCTAGCAGAACTAGGCAATCAATATAGTGACCACCGACGGGCCCACTAGTGCCCTAGTCGATCGAGTAGTCTTCTGCTCATTCACAAGCACTTCAAACGCCGACCCAAACGTGGGTATTCGCGCTATTTAGAAGCTCAAAAGAGCTAGACCGACCATGACGGTCTCAAAGTCATCACGTCTGTCCAACTTGTCCAACCAAATTGGACGTCTTAGATTGAGCTTTGGGCAATCAACAAGGCGCCATAGAAATCACCGGAGGGCCCACTAGTTCTCTAGTTGATCGAGTCCCATGTTGCCCATGCACAAGCGCTTCAAACGCCGACCCAAACGTGGGCGTTTGCGTTGCGTAAAAACAAAGCTCGAACGAGCTAAGACCGTAAAAAACGGTCTCAAAAGCCATCATATCCGCCCAACTTCGCCATGACCCTAGTTGGACGGCTTAGATCTTCCTACGAACGATTAAAGAAGTATCAACATGATCATTGGCGGCCCCACTTTCCCCTTGGACGATCGACTTGCCTATGGCATGCCTATAGGGTGCTCGACCGCTTGCACAAACTTGAGCAGACACGTTGTGTTCAAAAACCCTAATTTAGGTCACGGTAGTACATAACTGTCGCAGATTGATCACAACCATCCATCTTCGCCAGCCTAAACGAGCGGCATAGATCTAGATTCAAGTGGTCCCGAAGGTGTTAACGTGATCACTGTGGACCCACCTTTACGTGTGACCGACTGGCCTGTGTAAACCATGGCCAGATGCCTCGAAACGCACGCCCGAAAGGTGTTGGGTCACGCGGCCTTCAAACCCTAATTCGTGCTTTGCGACAATGCATTTCTGTTACAAATTGATTGTGACCACTCATCTTCGCCGGTCGAATTGAGTGGCCCAGATCCAATTTCTGATGAACCAGGAGGTGTAGGCATGCACGCCGGCGGGCTATCTTCATGCGTGCCCGATCGGTCCGTGCAGATTAACACTCAGTGCTTGAAATTTGATTGGCCAAAGAGGGGACGTTCGCACTCCCCTAAACCCTAATTTTCATCAACGACGGCAAACATGTGCCGCAAGCCATCTCGTCCGTCCAACTTTGCCAGCTCGGTCGGACGACTTAGATTAAATATTAGGCGATCAATGAAGTACCTCAATGATCACCGCCCACCACTCTGTCACATGAAGTGATCGACCAGATGATGTATCGCCCATGCGGCCTCCAAACGATTACCTTAAGATGATTGAGCATGCTGCTATTTTAAGACGCCTAATCCGCGACTTATTCTATCAAGCTTTTAAAACAACGATGCTTCATGCATATCGATTGTTTTGAGATGCTTGCTTAAAAGCGATGCATTACATGCATCAAGCACGTACAATATTTTATGAATATCCATTACATAAATAACTTAGTTATTTAACCTAATAGCACCGCATGTTATTCTTTCCGGCATGTCCCACGACTTGACCCACTCATTTGAGACATCAAACATGTCACAAACTTGGGGATACTTACTGGGGTATTGGTCTGACGGTTTACAGCGTGCGGCGTGCAACGCGCCCATTACGAGAACGTGTCAGGAAAAGATAGACGGTTAATGGTGATGAGGGAAGTTAGCAAAGACGTGATCGTGTGGCAATCACCATCCCTACACGAACCCACTACTCCATCACTTAACTTCTTCCACTTCCTAAAAGATGAGGATTGCGCTCAAATGACTTGTATAAATAGGTTCTTCGACCTATTTTCAAACAACACGAGAAACCAAGTTGTTGTTAACACCGTGTCCAGAAACACACAGAACTGATAGCTTATATCATGCAAGCCAGTTCAACATTCTGATACAAGTCATAAACAGCCAACACCTTCACAATCTCAACACCTTCTTTGCTTCCCTCCCTAAGATCAACCCCATCTCCTTCACTTTGTGACCGAAGCAAGTCTGGAACGGCCATTTAGGCCAGAATTATACAGATTGATCTCTCGAATCTAAAGCACTCCCATGCAGTGCATTTGTTTAGGGTTTAGATTCGTTTCTCATCCACATACACCCAAATTTACCAAAACCAGCAGAAATAGTTTTCACCCATAAACAACTGGCGACCATAGTGGGAGATTGATCTCTCGGTTGCAAAAAATCGTTTTCCCTATCCCGTTTTCAATTTCCAAAATTTCTCAATATGGTTGATCTTAGGAATGGTTCAGAAACCCTCAATCCTAATTTTACTTCTCCCAGCACTGACAATACTTCACATGTTATAAATGAATCCGTTCTTTCATTCAAAACCCTTGTCGAGGCTATGGAGTCTCGATATTTAACAACTATTCAAGATTTGATGAAAATCCTGAATGATATTGTCAGGAATCAAGCTACTATTGTCAAGACGCAGGAAGGAGTATTTACGCTCTTGAAAGTGCTCACGGATCAACTGTCAAAGGAACCAACACGCTTTCATTCTGAAGGAAACGCCACCAAAAATCCATTTTGGATCAATACTGATGGTAGTAGTCCTTCTTCCAAGATTCATATTCCTATTCCTGGCGAGGAAGATGAAGCCTATGATCGCGTTGAATGGAAAAGTATCCACCAACGTAACTTGTCTGCTCATGAAGATCGAGAGATGCTTCCTCCAACTCATAAAGAAGACTCGTGGGATTTAACACGTTCTCATCAGAGTCCTCGCAATAAAAAGGTGATTTCATTATGTGCGTCCTTCCTGGAAAGTATCAATTCCCATATTGCATCAAAAGCTTCTAAGAGATCCGTTGCTGCTTTACTCAGTCGATCCGAACCTTTCCAGAATGAAGAAACTCGTAAAGATGTTCGGGAAAGCAGGTGACCTTCCAATAAAAGACCCAACCTCCAATTAATCACTAGTGAGGGTGGAAAGAGAAAGCATCCGGGGAACAACTATCAACAATCTAAGCGTCCGTCTCCCATTTCAAATAGGTCAAATGAGACTCCACCATTCCCAGATTTTCCCTTTCCAATGGAAGAGGTGATTGAACTCTTGGAGGTCTGGATACAAGATGACGCCATCTAGCTACCTCGCGTCAAACGACCTCCAACTAAACAAGAATGGAAGATCCCAAGTACTGCCGCTTCCATAGGTTTGTCAACCATCCTACAAGTGACTGCAACAAATTGAAGCACATCTTCCAGGAGAAGATCGACTCAGGGGAACTTCAACTAGGCACTGAAGGAGTATACAAATACCATCCTCCTATTAGAAGATGTTGCATGCTTTCTGGGGACTCCGTCTACAAAACTGTGCAGTCAACCATGGAACAGGTGTGTGAAATTCTTTATTTCTCCAAGGCACAACGTCAAGATATCTTTGCCGCTCTAAATTGTGTTGTATCAGGAAAGCGACCACCTTCGATCGATGAAGCTGCCCTCATGCCTAAATATCTTCTGGAAGACATGATTGGCATAAGCGGCTGGGGACTCTTAACTACTACTTATCTTAGAGATGTCGAGTCGGGAAAAGCGTTGATTAACGCAGGGACTACGAAGGGAAGTCCAAAAGCTCCATATCGTATATCCAGAGGCTCAAACGCACGAGTAAGTCTTCTCGAAGAACCTCTTTTACAGTCTGTTAATCCTCATCTCATCAAGAATTGGGGACTTGATCCGATCGTCAACCCAACTGCGACTAGGCAATGTGAAGAGGAAGCTGGTCCATGTCAATATTTTATCAAATGTTTAGAAGAAGTCTCGATCGAGGTCCAGAGGTCAAGTAGCAGGAGCCTTACCTAGTTTCTGAAATTAAACAAGGTGACTATTGCAAACTCCTTTGTACTGACAACTGGGAGGAGTAGCAATACACACTAGATAGCTCCTGTCAGTTCCTGAAACATTATATTGCCATTTCCCTAGTATTTCCCTTGTTTTCATACAATACTTACAATTCATCCAAAATGTTTGCACCAATTTGCATTCATAATTAAGATTTTTGTGAAACACCATTTCTTCCACAAAACAAAAACCTCTATTCTTCAAGAGCAGCCGCCTACCTGTTCAAAACCAAATCAAACCACAAAGGAACGTTTCGTCTTTCCGAAACACCTAAAGGGAAAAATCCTGGGAAGGAAATAAAGGCATTCAAGGGAAATCATTCGGTAACATTTCATCTTTTTTTTTTTTTAGAGAAAACACTTTCTATACCCCGAAGAGTAGCGTTCTTCAACTTCAACTCCTGAGACAGTTTTTCAATTTCCGATTTATGGTTAATGAGATTCATGGAAGGAATCCTATCCATTTCAGTTCACAAATTTCGGATTTTTGAAATCCCTTCACATAACCAGGAAACATTAAATTCGAAGCCTACACACATGTCTTAAGGATACTTATGATATCCGGTCACTCATTCAGAAGCAGTATGCCTGATCATACTACATATTTGGTTATGGGAATGTGTCCATACTTCTTCAATATTCGGGCGTATAATTCAGCATACTTCGCTGACACGCTGAACCCCCCAATTAACACGTGATTTACATGAGGAGCATCAAATTGAGGGTCGAGGGCGCAGTCACATCCTCAACATCGTCGGTCGCCTCCATTACCTCTCGGTTCTTCCTGCAACGTCATCCCGGATACATGCAACTCGCGCAAATCCAACAAGGACGTTAATCTTCTCAAAGCATTAACACTACGAATGAAGTTGAGCAAGATTAGTTCAAAGCTATCCAGATAATTCAGCCAGTCAAACAGCGCAAAACATGTACATACACGTACATCCGAAAAATTAGAGATAACTGTAGCTGCTCGAGCACCACCTGCAATCCTCTCTGACATAACCTATTTCCCCTGGGGACTGCCTCCACCTTGCCTAGAGGATACCACCAGTCAAGGACTCTCGCAATCGAGCACAACGGAGTTCGGAAAATTTTGAAATTTACTGGAGAGGCTGGAGATAGAAATTATACGTTCCAGTGAAGATCGATGGTACAACTTCTACACCCTCTGGTCCAGGAAGAAGAATCGTCACGTGATTAAGATGAGTCCTAACAATCGTATAGGACACTTCGAAGAATTCATCATCCATATTGGGCGTGTCTTTGGAATCATTAATTCCCCTTGGCTTAGGAGTGGAAATATCCCCAGATTGCTTTGTTGTTGTTGATGCTCGCTCTACCGATGCTAGCAAAGAAAGTCAATCACATTGAATTAAACGTGGATATTTCACTCACATTAAGAATACGAAGACGAGATTGACTTACCTTGATGTTGTTTGGTGTACATGAAGATGGGTGGGTCTTAATGTTCGTGCAAAACTTGAAAGAGCATAAGCTCCCTTTACACCCGACGAAATTTTAAAGCCAGAAATGGTTTCTTCCTCTCGCTCATACGAACGAGATTCAGAGAATCTAGTTGAGCTCCAAAGACTTGACCGGACATGCCGCTTCCTTTTTCCTACCATTGATGAGCAAGAGCGGGAATTTGTTGGTAGCCCCTGATCGGAAGCTTCTTCACCAGTACGACTGCAAGGGAAGTTCAAACCAAGCGATATACCTCTGGTAACATCTATCTACTACATCTTATTGGTTTTGTTTTTCGTCTGTCACCATCTAGTGCTTACCCCGCAACAATGTCACATTACGTGCTAAGGGGGGACTTAATGTTGATGGTGGTTTTTAGTTAAGGGCGAAAATTGTAAAAGTCTATCTACCTGACCCGACATTGAGTGCCTATGCCGCTCTTCATATTGTATTGAAACTCAAGCTCCTAGATGAATTGTTCACTAGTATAGAGCCCAACGAGTATTTAAGCTCCCAGTTGCATTATTCACTAATGAAATGGAGCCATTTAAAAGTGTTGAGTGCCTAAGCTTCTTCGCTCATATATGTATTGAGAAATTCAATATATTTATTGGTATAAAATTTACCCAGAATGGTGCATGTAGCAACAATCCCAAATATTCTATAAATTTTATCTTGTACCAGCATTATTCACTAATGCATGGCCTGCCTAGTGTTTTCCTATCTATGTTCCCCAGCAAATTCTCAATATTGGCATGACATGACGATTAAATGTTCGCTCGCAACAGAGTAGCATGAATCTCCCGAAGTGTCAGTATTGAGACCTACATGAAAACACTCACATAGGCTACACCACCCTCTGAGAAAGAGATCAGCGCATTCCCACACCTTTTAATTAAAAGTTGCACGATCGAACGCGTTTAAATTCCTTAAGGAAAATCTGGACTGTTCACATCAGTCTCAAAAAATAATCACGGCCACACGATTTGGCCGCGCGATTTAACAAACTTAGACTACTCCTAGCACAACTAGGCAATCACTATAGTGACCACCGACGGGCCCACTAGTGCCCTAGTCGATCGAGTAGTCTTCTGCTCATTCACAAGCACTTCAAACGCCGACCCAAATGTGGGTATTCACGCTATTTAGAAGCTCAAATGAGCTAGACCGACCATGACGGTCTCAAAGTCATCACGTCCGTCCAACTTGGCCAGCCAAATTGGACGTCTTAGATTAAGCTTTGGGCGATCAACAAGGCGTCGTAACAATCACCAGCGGGCCCAATAGTTCTCTAGTTGATCGAGTCCCATGTTTCCCATGCACAAGCGCTTCAAACGCCGACCCAAACATGGGCGTTTGCGCTGCGTAAAAAACAAAGCTCGAACGAGCTAAGACCGTAAAAAACGATCTCAAAAGCAATCATATCCTCCCAACTCGCCAGCCTAGTTGGACGGCTTAGATCTTCCTACGAACGATTAAAGAAGTATCAACATGATCATTGGCGGCCCCACTTTCCCCTTGGACGATCGACTTGCGTATGGAAAGCCTATAGGGTGCTCGACCGCTTGCACAAACTTGAGTAGACACGTTGTGTTCAAAAACCCTAATTTAGGTCACGGTAGTACATAACTGTCGCAGATTGATCACAACCATCCATCTTCGCCATCCTAAACGAGCGGCATAGATATAGATTCAAGTGCACGTCGGCGAGCCATCTCCATGCATGCCCGATCGGTCTGTGTGGATTAACACTCAGTGCTTGGAATTCGATTGGCCAAAGAGGGGACGTTCGCACTCCCCTAAACCCTAATTTTCATCAACGGCGGCAAACATGTGCCGCAAGCCATATCGTCCGTCCAACTTTGCCATCTCGGTCGGACGACTTAGATTAAATATTAGGCGATCAATGAAGTACCTCAATAATCACCGCCCACCACTTTGTCACATGAAGTGATCGACCAGATGATGGCTCGCCCATGCGGCCTCCAAACGATCACCCTAAGATGATTGAGCATGCTGCTATTTTAAGACGCCTAATCCGCGACTTATTCAATCAAGCTTTAAAACAACGATGCTTCATGCATATCGATTGTTTTGAGCTGCTTGCTTAAAAGCGATGCATTACATGCATCAAGCACGTATGATATTTTATGAATATCCATTACATAAATAACTTAGTTATTTAACCTAATAGCACCGCATGTTATTCTTTGCGGCAGGTCCCACGACTTGACCCACTCATTTGAGACATCAAACATGTCACAAACTGGGGGATACTTAGTGGGGTATTGGTCTGGCGGTTTACAGCATGCGGCGTGCAACGCTCCCATTACGAGAACGTGTCAGGCAAAGATAGACGGTTAATGGTGATGAGGGAAGTGGGCAAAGACGTGATCGTGTGGCAATCACCATCCCTACACGACCCCACTACTCCATCACTTAACTTCTTCCACTTCCTACGAGATTAGGATTGCGCTCAAATGACTTGTATAAATAGGTTCTTCGACCTATTTTCAAACGAGAAAAATATCGTTTGGTCTTTTTTTAGGTGGGCCCATGTCTGTTTGGTCCTTTAGAAAAACGCCTTTACTGTTTGGTCCATAATTATTTAAAAATATTAAATTGAGAAAAGTACCCTTCCGTGTTAATTTTTACTTATTTTCTTGTAGCAGTTCATTCCAGAAATGAAGTCCATATAAAAACCTAAAAGACAGACTTCATTCCAGAAATGAAGTCCATATAAAAACCTAAAAAAACAGACTTCATTCCAGAAATGAAGTCCATATAAAAACCTAAAAAAACAGAGTTCATTCCTGAAATGAACTCCATATAAAAATCTAAAAAAACAGACTTCATTCCAGAAATGAAGTCCATATAAAAACCTAAAAAAACATACTTCATTCCAGAAATGAAGTCCATATAATAACCTAAAAAAACAGACTTCATTCCAGAAATGAAGTCCATATAAAAACCTAAAAAAACAGACTTCATTCCAAAAATGAAGTTCATTTCAGTAATGAAGTTCATTCCAGGAATGAAGTTCATCTTAAGCAGCAGCAGCAACAACAACAAAATGCATAAATCTTCATCTTCTTCATCATCTTCATTGACTTCACCAGCAGCAACAACATCAAATCTTCATTAACAACACCAAAAAAAATCAAGATCCAAGATGAATATTGAAGGTTATATTAGTTTTCTTCATCTTTTTTCTTCTTCTTCGTCATACACAGCAGCAGAAAAATCTTTAAAACTCCATCGTTTTCATCATCTTCATCTTCTTCAACAGCAGGAGCAACAAAAAGTGACGAAGAAACACAAAAATCTCCGTCGTCTTCATCATCTCCATCATCATATTCAACAGCAGCAATAACAAATAGTGACGAATAAACCTAAAAATTTCGTCGTTCTTCATCGTCTTCATGAACAACAACAGAAAAAAGAAAAAATGGGGAGGAGAGAAACTAGATCTGAAATAGAGAGGAGAGAAAAAGTAAATCTGAGAATGAGATATTTTCTATTAAATTTTTGTATATATATGGTCACCTTAGGACCAAACCATTATTTTCTAGGACCAAACAATAATATAAGGGTATTTCTGCCACTACAAGATGACATTTACATCATCCATGACATCACCCAAGGACCAAACTATAATTTATATTACCAAATAGGACCAAACAGAAAATTGACTAGGTCAATTGGACTAGACTCTCTCTAATATATTATTTGTAGGACCAATTGGTATTTCCTACTTTTCAAACAACACGAGAAACCAAGTTGTTATTAACACCGTGTCCAGAAACACCCAGAACTGATAGCTTATATCATGCAAGCCTGTTCAACATTCAGATACAAGTCATAAACATCCAACACCTTCACAATCTCAACACCTTCTTCGCTTCCCTCCCTAAGATCAACCCCATCTCCTTCACTTTGTGACCGAAGCAACTCTGGAACGACCATTTCTTGGTTTAGGCCAGAATTGTACAGATTGATCTCTCGAATCTAAAGCACTCCCGTGCAGTGTATTTGTTTAGGGTTTAGGTTCGTTTCTCATCCACACACACACAAATTTACCAAAACCAGCAGAAATAATTTTCACCCATAAACAAATAGTTGGAATTTGTTTTACTGAATTGGATTGAGTTTTCAAGAGTACAGAGAAAGAAGATGATTAGGAGGAAGGGTTTTTTTATTTATAAATTTTCAGATCCAAATTATTTATTCTACCAAATTACTCTTACCGATATTATCAGTATATCAGTGAACCCGATATATCTGTTTGTACCGGACGATATGAGCGTTTTTATCGTTCAATCCTTGTATCGTCGATATTTTAGATACCGTAAAAGTTTTTTCCGATACACGATAAAAACCGTTAGTATCGGACATTACAAACGATATTGACTATACTCAATCTTCTTTTCTTCTTCTATCATCCATCCCTGCAAATTTTCTATATCTTTAATTTTTTATTTGGAGAGAATCGCCATGTTTCCTTTGCTTTTTCAAGTTTCGTTTTGGTGATTTCTTTGGCTGATTTGTGCTGTTTTTTCTTCTTCTTTATCTTTGATGAGAGGAGATCAAATCTTTTATCCACTTTCAATTACGAGTTTTAACCAAGTCACAGCAACAACATCAGCTCCGATTACTCCAGGTAGATCGGTTTCCACATCCGATATCGGATATATTTCTAATTTGTTTTTATCTGATTTAGGCCTAATGGTGTATCTTTTGCTTCCATCTGTAACTCCTCCTTGTTTCTGCTGCAGGGTTAGGGTCTATTTCGTCTCTAGTAGACTAGATCTAACTTCTTTACTGAGTTTTGAAATGTTCTATTTGGTTGAAGACATGTTCAACAATATCAACTATGGAGAGTTAAAAATAGCAGCAACAAGAGCATCATCTTCAAATCTTTCTAAGGAAACAAAGACAACAAAAACAAGACTAAGAACATCAACTTTTTCATCAACTACATCCAGTGTTACCAAAACTCTCAAGTTGATTCAATACGATTTGATCTGATCCGGACCACTAAAGACCAATTTAGATGACCTTTGTTACATTAGGAGTTGTTACTGTTACTTATGCCTAGGGAGATACTTTTACTTTGAAAACATATCATGTCGATCTTGAGAAATTTGGGTTGGTTTTAATCCAGTCACTGCTTTATGCAGTGACACAAATTTGGCCCTTTGTTGAGGCTTGGTCCTCTTGTGGAAATATGAAATGGTAATTATATTTGTAAATATAGAGTTATTCAACAATTGTGGGAGATACTATAAAACTGATGAATTTCCGATGAACTTGAATAATCTCTATAATTTTTCCGGTTTGCAAAATGGGTACTATAAATATATTAAATAAGGTTCGCCTATTTTTTGGAAAAAGATACAAAACAAAAACGCAATAAATTGTATGAAAATATATTAGATCCAAACTAAAATGAAGAGATTAATGTTTTTGACAAAGAAACTAAATAGTTTGTTAAGACCCGTCAGGCACCTGGAAACCGTTATAAACCAAACCCATTGACAACCTTAAATTCACATGACAGATTTAATTGACAGTGATTCACAAGTTCCACATGGTTATAATTCATATTCCCCTTTCAAACATCATCCGAATAATAACGAAAAATGTATGAGATTAATGTTTTTGACAAAGAAACTAAATAGTTTGTTAAGACCCGTCAGGCACCTGGAAACCGTTATAAACCAAACCCATTGACAACCTTAAATTCACATGACAGATTTAATTGACAGTGATTCACAAGATCCACATGGTTATAATTCATATTCCCCTTTCAAACATCATCCGAATAATAACGAAAAATGTATGAGATTAATGTTTTTGACAAAGAAACTAAATAGTTTGTTAAGACCCGTCAGGCACCTGGAAACCGTTATGAACCAAACCCATTGACAACCTTAAATTCACATGACAGATTTAATTGACAGTGATTCACAAGATCCACATGGTTATAATTCATATTCCCCTTTCAAACATCATCCGAATAATAACGAAAAATGTATGAGAGCATCCGCAATGGTAAATTCTTAAAACTCCTGCACGGACACATAAGAAAAAAACTATATTTGGGTACACATATAATATTTTGACAAAGATGTAATGGTAGAATTTTTGAAACAACCAGACTAAGGTTTTTAAAATATGAAGAAACAATGAGGTTCGGTTTTAAACTGAGCTCCCAAGAAAAAAAAATATTAGGCATAGTTTATTCTTTTCATATACATTAATCTATACTCTTCATTTTTTTACAAAAAGTGAGTCTTTCACTTTTCTAAATTTTCCCAAAGTAATATATGTTAGCAGGCTTACTTTAAAAGTGCGCTTGATGAATAACTCATGCTCAATTCTAGCTGAAATGACGAGGATACCGAGTACACCACAATATTTTCATATCAACCTATTATAGACACATGTTGTGTTTTCTTACAGAAATAAAAACTGCTAAAAGATTACTTCAACAAGATGCAACTTGATATATAACTTAAGTTCGAGACTGAACCAATCTATAGAATCGTACCAAGTTTGATTAAGTACAAGTGTATTTACTTTATTTATAAATATAATCAATATAAAAATGAAGTAAAGTAAATCACACGACACACAAGATTTTATTAATGAGAAAACTCCTTGGCAGAAAAACCCCAGGACCTAATCCAGTTTTGAATACTCTCATAATTAAGCCGATATAAACTAGCACCACTTTGTATAGTTGAGACCAAATTTCTTCGGTATTCATGCACCTACAATCAATATGGTCTACACACATGGATTCCAAGATAGAGTCCACTATATCAAGTTGCTTCATATTCTGTGAAGATTTCTGATTCTCAACTCCTTTGGATAGTAAACCGAAATAGTAAATGACTAATACGTTCCGGTAAACACCTCACTTGTGAATATCCGAGACTCGGCAATGATCAGATATAAAGTTGAGTATAAAGGATATTCCATTTATTCAAGTGGAAATGTTATAAACACCCCTAATATCCATGGATCCTACACAAATACCCTTATGGGTCTTTACTAATACCCCCGATGGCAGAATCGAAATTATGAACAGGAAAATAATTCACATAATCCCATTTTTAACCTTTACATCTTACGCTTCAGCTTCTTCTTTATTTCACTCGAGAAAAACCAATAGAACTCTGACCATCTTCATCTCCGTCGCCACTACAACCAACGCCACCAACACCATCATCGTCTCTGTCGCCATCATCACCATATCAGTGAGTTATCACGTATCTCTCTTCTATTTCACTCCAGCAATTACCACCACCAACAACAACACCCCCATCGATCCACCTCCAATTCCACCACCACCTCAAAATCCACCAGATCCATCAACAATTCTCCTTTTCTGTCACATATTTGTCAATCAAATCCCGTAATCCAAATATAAAAATCATCAGGAGCAGCGATCCATCTTCTTCTTCTTCTTCGTTGAAGATTCAGGTGAGATCCCAATTTTAGTTTTTAATTTCTGGTATTGATCTCATTTTAAAATAAATTTCTGATAATAAACAAATTCAATATCAGATTCAAAGTGATCGAGATTGATGCTTTTGGTTTCGTTTAACTTTTGAGATCGAGATTCAATTTTGAATGAATAATTCAGAGTTTCAATTTGGAGTTTGAGTTTGAATAAAGAATTCAGTGTCGAGAAAGATACATCAGTCATAGGTATTTGTTGAGTTCGATTGTTTTGTAACCAAGAAATTAGAGAAAGCAGAGAAGAATCATGGATCTGTTGAGAAGAATCGGGAATAAGGGATTTGATTTACATAAAATGGAGAAATTGAAGCTCTAGACTGAAGCAATTGAAAGTTATTGACCAATTTTGAGTTGGTTTGGAGTTCATTTGTGATTGATTCAAGAAGGAATTGGAAGATGTTGGTGGTATCTGAGATGGAGTTGACTTAATCAATTGTTGTTGTGCAACATGGAAATGGAAGCAGAAGATGGAACTGCAGAGCTGGGAGTTTCTATTGAAGACAACAAGAATTAGAGCTGAATTAGAGCTGATATTGCAGAAAACAACATATAGAGCTGAGAGATGAGCTGGGTATGAGGATGCAGGGCTGTATTTACAATGTTGGTAAGGAACTTGGTGATTTTTTGGAGATTTAGGAGATGGCTTTTGATTGAGATGTTCTTGATGATTCAGATGTAGCTATAGTTGTTGAGATGTGTTTGATAGTTATAAGGGATGAGGAACACTTGGTTGCAGCATTGGCGTACTTTGACAAAGACGGTATTGGTTATATTACAGTTGTTGAACTCCAGCAAGCTTGTGTGGAGCATGACATGACTGACGTTCTTCTTGAGGATTTTATTGATGAAGATTGATCAAGATAATGTATGTATTGAAAATCATTGAACTTTTCAACTTAGTATTGATTATTGTTCATATATCATTTTAGGCGAACTTTCATTTTTGTTAAATGTTGTTTATGTATCAGGATGGTAGGATCGATTATGGTGAGGTTGTTTCTATGATGACAAAGGGATTTGCTGGAATTGGACGAAGAACCATGCGGAACAGTGTGAATATAAGCATGAGAGATACTCCTGGAGCCCTCTAACAACATATCATGCGTACATGGTGTACAGGTATTTGTTATTTTCTGCTTTTACTTGCACATTTGCTCTCTTGCACTCACAATTGATGTCATATGATACAAATGAACAATATATATATATATGCGTTCGAGTGCGTGTGTATATTAGATAGATTGAGCATCAGGAGCAGCGGTCCATCTTCTTCTTCTTTGTTGAAGATTCAGATGAGATCCCAATTTTAGTTTTAAATTTCTGGTATTGATCTCATTTTAAAATATATTTATGATAATAAACAAATTCAATATCAGATTCAAAGTGATCGAGATTGATTCTTTTGGTTTCGTTTAACTTTTGAGATCGAGATTCAATTTTGAATGAATAATTCAGATTTTTAATTTGGAGTTTGAGTTTGAATAAAGAATTCAGTGTCGCGAAAGATACATCAGTCATAGGTATTTGTTGAGTTCGATTGTTTTGTAACCAAGAAATTAGAGAAAGCAGAGAAGAATCATGGATCTGTTGAGAAGAATCAGGAATAAGGGATTTGATTTACATAAAATGGAGAAATTGAAGCTCTAGACTGAAGCAATTGAAAGTTATTGACCAATTTTGAGTTGGTTTGGAGTTCATTTGTGATTGATTCAAGAATGAATTGGAAGATGTTGGTGGTATCTGAGATGGAGTTGACTTAATCAATTGTTGTTGTGCAACATGGAAATGGAAGCGAGAAGATGGAAGCTGTAGGTGGGAGTTTCTATTGAAAACAACAAGAATTAGAGCTGAATTAGAGCTGATATTGCAGAAAACAACATATAGAGCTGAGAGATGAGTTGGGTATGAGGATGCAGGGCTGTATTTACAGTGTTGGTAAGGAACTTGGTGATTTTTTGGAGATTTAGGAGATGGCTTTTGATTGAGATGTTCTTGATGATTCAGATGTAGCTGTAGTTGTTGAGATAGGTTTGATAGTTATAAGGGATGAGGAACACTTGGTTGCAGCATTGGCGTACTTTGACAAAGACGGCATTGGTTATATTACAGTTGATGAACTCCAGCAAGCATGTGTGGAGCATGACATGACTGACGTTCTTCTTGAGGATTTTATTGATGAAGATTGATCAAGATAATGTATGTATTGAAAAATCATTGAACTTTTCAACTTAGGATTGATTATTGTTCATATATCATTTTAGGCGAACTTTCATTTTTGTTAAATGTTGTTTATGTATCAGGATGGTAGGATCGATTATGGTGAGGTTGTTGCTATGATGACAAAGGGATTTGCTGGAATTGGACGAAGAACCATGCGGAACGAACCATGCGGAACAGTGTGAATATAAGCATGAGAGATGCTCTTGGAGCCCTCTAACAACATATCATGCGTACATGGTGTACATGTATTTGTTATTTTCTACTTTACTTGCACATTTGCTCTCTTGCACTCACAATTGATGTCATATGATACAAATGAACAATATATATATATATATATATATATATATATATGCGTTCGAGTGTGTGTGTATATTAGCTCCTGATGCTCATCAGGAGCAGCGGTCCATCTTCTTCTTCTTCGTTGAAGATTCAGGTGAGATCCCAATTTTAGTTTTTAATTTCTGGTATTGATCTCATTTTAAAATAAATTTCTGATAATAAACAAATTCAATATCAGATTCAAAGTGATCGAGATTGATGCTTTTGGTTTCGTTTAACTTTTGAGATCGAGATTCAATTTTGAATGAATAATTCAGAGTTTCAATTTGGAGTTTGAGTTTGAATAAAGAATTCAGTGTCGAGAAAGATACATCAGTCATAGGTATTTGTTGAGTTCGATTGTTGTGTAACCAATAAATTAGAGAAAGCAGAGAAGAATCATGGATCTGTTGAGAAGAATCAGGAATAAGGGATTTGATTTACATAAAATGGAGAAATTGAAGCTCTAGACTGAAGCAATTGAAAGTTATTGACCAATTTTGAGTTGGTTTGGAGTTCATTTGTGATTGATTCAAGAAGGAATTGGAAGATGTTGGTGGTATCTGAGATGGAGTTGACTTAATCAATTGTTGTTGTGCAACATGGAAATGGAAGCGAGAAGATGGAATCGGCAGAGTGGGAGTTTCTATTGAAGACAACAACACTTAAAGCTGATATTGCAGAAAACAACATATAGAGCTGAGAGATGAGCTGGGTATGAGGATGCAGGGCTGTATTTACAATGTTGGTAAGGAACTTGGTGATTTTTTGGAGATTTAGGAGATGGATTTTGATTGAGATGTTCTTGATGATTCAGATGTATCTGTAGTTGTTGAGATGGGTTTGATAGTTATAAGGGATGAGGAACACTTGGTTGCAGCATTGGCATACTTTGTCAAAGACGGTATTGTTTATATTACAATTGTTGAACTCCAGCAAGCTTGTGTGGAGCATGACATGACTGACATTCTTCTTGAGGATTTTATTGATGAATATTGATCAAGATAATGTATGTATTGAAAATCATTGAACTTTTCAACTTAGGATTGATTATTGTTCATATATCATTTTAGGCGAACTTTCATTTTTGTTAAATGTTGTTTATGTATCATGATGGTAGGATCGATTATGGTGAGGTTGTTGCTATGATGACAAAGGGATTTGCTGGAATTGGATGAATAACCATGCGGAACAGTGTGAATATAAGCATGAGAGATGCTCCTGGAGCCCTCTAACAACATATCATGCGTACATGGTGTACATGTATTTGTTATTTTCTGCTTTTACTTGCACATTTGCTCTCTTGCACTCACAATTGATGTCATATGATACAAATGAACAATATATATATATATATATATATATGTGTTCGAGTGCGTGTGTATATTAGATAGATTGAGCATACAGTTGTTATGTGTTCTATTCTGAGGTTGTAATGGTTTTGCTCATCTTCTGTATGTGGCGTTCTCTATGATAGGTCGTGTAAATCAAGGCTAAAACAGAAGATTCAGAGAAGTATCTTTAAATATGCACCCTTAGTTCCTCACTAGCTTTGAAGCCTTGGAGGTGTATTTTAATACATTTTTTTGTCTCATGAAAGGTGTACATGAGCATTGATACCATTCATATGGTTACTCGGATGTTGCGAAGATCTAAGGTTTATCTTTAGTCAATATATTTACAAAGAAATGTAGCTGCAGTTAAGGATTCCTACTTGAATTTGGTGAGTCTATTTATTTGTAAGGTATATTGAAGCATTGAGTTTTTATGCCAGTTTGTTGAGGTAAGGATCCTCTTTTTCTTCGTAAAGTATTTTCTTTGTAAGGTACAACTTGACCAAGTTTCTTCCACTATTGGAGACAACTTGTGCTAGTTGCTTCCTTTTTCTGGAGACAACTTGAGAAAGTTTCTTTCACTTTTGGAGGCAACTTGAGGTAGTTGATTCCAGATTGGAGGCAACTTGAGCTAGTTGATTCCAGATTTGAAGGCAACTTGAGCTAGTTGATTCCAGTTCAGAGGCAACTTGGTTATGTTTTTGAGTCCATTCATGCATCTGAAATTATCTTATACATGTATCTTAGAGTAGTTGTGACGAATCTATGGTGCAATGGTAACACAGGGTTGTGTTGAGTTGCTGTTATAGCCAGTTGAACTAGTGGATATTAGGTGAATGTACATGGTTGTTGAGCTTCCAATTTTCTTTGTTTGCAGCAATGCTGGTGGTAGTGGATGTCGCAGTGGAGGTGGTTTGTTGTGTTAGCAGTAGTGGTGATGGTGATGGATGTTGCAATTGTGGTGGGAGTAGTTGCGGGAGACAATATGAATTTGCGTTGGATGTGCACAAACTACTACGTATGTATGTGTTACAGATGATGAACATTTGTGTAGTTTTATACATCAGTAGGTGTAGTATATCTATTTGGATATGATTTTGATATGTCATTTTGATTAATGAACTTGTGGTGAAACGGTAGCACGACTGACTCTATGTCAGATGATGCGTGTTCGACTCACGCCGGGTTCATTTTTTGTGTATACTTTTCATAATGTGGAGACAACTTGTCCTAGTTGCTTCCATATGTGGAGACAACTTGTCCTAGTTGCCTCCATTATTGAAGACAACTTCAGCAAGTTGCCTCCAGATTTGGAGACAACTTTAGCAAGTTTCCTTCAGATTTGGAGACAACTTTCAGCAAGTTGCCTCTAGATGGTGGTGGTGGAATTGGTGGTTGCTGGTGGTGATTGGTGGCGGTGGATGAAATTGGTGGTGGCTGGTGGAGGTGGTGGGTAGTGGTGGTGGTTGTCGGTGGTGTACAGTGGCGCTGGTTGTCGGTGGTGGTAGTTGGCGGTGCTGGTTGGCGGTGGCGGTGGTGGACAATGTTGGTGGTTGGCGGCGGCGGTGGTGGTGGTTGTGATGGTGGTCGTTGGTGGTGGTGGGCGGCGGAGGTGGTGGACAATGGTATTGGTTGGCGGCAGTAGTGGTGGACAGTGGTGGCGGTTGGCGGTGGTGGACAGTGGTGGTGGTTGGCGGCGGTGGTGGTGGCGGTGGTGGACAATGGTGGTGGTTGGCGGTGGTGGTGGTCGTCGTCGGTGGTGGTGGTTGTGGTGGTCCTTGGTGGTGGTTGGCGGTGGTGGACAGTGGTGATGGCGGACAATAGAAATGGTTTAGTAATGGTAAACAAAAGTGGGTAGTGGGTAGTGTTAATGGTTTTGTATATAAATTACACAAAAGAGGGTATTTTAGTAATGTATTATGCTTAGGGGTATTTGTAAAGTTCAAAAGGGTATATTTGCAATGGGTCTCATAGTAGGGGTATATAGATAATGTTCCCTTTATAAACTCCTTTGGTCAAAGATCAAACCAAGACAAACATTATGAAATAATCTATCTCAGTGATAAAGCTCTATCCAAGAAACTCTACAAGGAGAAGCAACTAAACAATTTGTTTGATCTTTCAACAAATCTAATGTCTATTGACATAAATTGCTTGTTTGAATCCCAGAGAATCAAGTGCGCACGAAGTATCACAAAGATCATGATACCAAATAAAAATAATCTTCTAGTCTTCAATCTTCAATTATCAAAGTATCACCTGCACAAACAACTTGATTCCTACTAATGATAAATACACACAAGATGAAATTTGTTAACGTTGACCAATCACCAATTTTATCTACAGATCTTGAATCACTAGATTTATAATAGCTAATCCTCAAAGAAACTTGAGTGAACTTACATTAGAAGAGAAGAACCATGGAATAATCAAGTTTGATATATCAAGGATAATTATACCGTTAGTCAATCAAATCAATAATCGGAAACCAAAATAACAATACGATTTAGTTTCCCACCAACAATAATACTAAAATATTATTGATCCCAAAGAATACTTTAAATGAAGGCAACACAAGAGATTTCACCTAATTAGATTACTCTCCTCTACCAACAAGTTGACTTCCCATACAGACGGTTAGGCAGTGCGTCATGGGATGAGTTTGTAAGAATACAAGATCCACTATTTATAGTGATATGACCAAGGCTTGTTTGGACAACATGGAATTACCAAATCCGAGAATCCGTAAGATATGTTATAAATGTATTTTTCGGTTGTCACAAATTCCAACTGTAATCCAACTCAAATACCGAAACCACTCATAGTTGACAATATTAACTATCATATTTCCATATAATTCTAGTATAATAACTAGAGATATGAAAACCTCAGAGACATGGTAAGCATATATTTTGAATATCTAAAAGATATTTGAACCTCGGTTTTGGGATTTTTTTTCCTTGAGTATCAAAAGAAAATACATGAGTATTAAGATATAAAAGTTTAGCACATGTTCAAATCACTATGTCGATATTATGTGAACATTCTAAGTTCGATCCCCGTACATCTCAATGTTTGTACAAACCCGAAGATCACCGAACATATCAAAAATGTAAACTTGGATTAAACTTTAAACATGATGGGTTAAGGATCGGCACTGCACCTGGGATCGGTCCTTGCCACAAGGGATCATTACTACAATTGGGATCGGTCCTGGGATCAGACTAGAATGTATTTGAGACCTAATTAACCCTCCAAAAAATTCATCTTCATTCGTGCTCCTTACGTATCTTTAATCTCGCAAGACTCTACACACTTGATTCCCCTAGTTGACGTCCTTTACATACCTAGGAGTTGTTTCAGCCGCTGTGAGGACTAATAAGCTATTTTTCATTCATATAATACCTATATGATTTCCCTTTATATATATGAATCAAGGTTTTGGATATCTTGTGTTTGTTTCGAAGAACTACCAAGTAAAAAGTAGATATCAAAACAAACCTGTAGAATTAGGGTTAATACTCTTTAACACTTGTAGAGGTACCTAATTTAATTCTGCAACAAGATCAACAAGAATAATTCTAAAGATATCTTGTAAAACTTCTTAAGGATTTGTGAGAAACCTTATTGTTGATGGGGGGTTTTCGCTAAGGCAAAAATTATGAATAAGAAAAAGAATATGTTTCTGACCCAGGTGTCAGAAATATTGAGTTTCGGTAAATTTTTATTGTTCAGAGAATTTTTTGAATATATAGACCATAATTTCCTATGGCTGACTCTCTATATATATAGTCCTTTATGTGTTTCACCTGGTTGAACTTAGGAAGTATATATATACTGCTTTATTTACTGTATTACACAATATTCGTCTATGTATAAAATTCCGAGAATAGTGCTAGCTAGGTGCTTGTTGCAATACTCCAAGATAATCTATAATTTATACTGAATAAATCTCGAGCTCTTAGATGGATCACCCACTAGTATAAAGCAAACTTGAGTATTCTCTAAAATAAATCTCAATCTGCTAGATGGATTTCCCACTAATATATAGTCAATTGAGTCTTCTTTTTAGTGTTATATTCTGCGGATGAATTCGTAAGAACTAATTTACATCAATATTTATTCTTAGTTGAATGATATGGATTTATTACACTGCATGCACAAGATTATCTGAAAACACTTGACAAGTTGCACACGAAAATACTTGGTTGAAACATCATAGTTATATTCACAAAATCATGTGATTTTCGTGATAGACACAAAAAGTACAAAAATCTGGCAAATTGTGCCAGACACAAAAATTATTCAATTTTGTGCCAGACGCAGAATTTGCTCAATTTTGCGTCAGACAAAAATTTTTAGTTAAAAAAATATGGATTTATTACAGTGTATGCAGAAGCTGCACATGAAAATACTTGGTTGAAACATCATAGTTATATTCACAAAATCAAGTAATTTTCGCGAAAAACACAAAAACTACAAAAATCTGGCAATTTCGTGCCAGACATAAAACTTATCCAATTTTGTGCCAGACGCAAAATTTGCTCAATTTTGTGCCATACAAAAAAGTTGATCCATTTTTGCACAAAATTTGCTCAATTTTTACCAGACACAAAATTTACTCAATTTTGTGCCAAACACAAAATCAAAGCTCCCGTTGGCTGAAAACTAGCTTGGCTGAGCTGGGAACAAATATCTCTAATGATTGGTTGCATCAAAGTCCCAATAATGGAAGAGAAACAATAAAAACCTTAATTATAGCAAATCGTGACTGACTATGGCAGTCTTATAAAGATCTTGGCCATTCATCTTTCCTGGCCAAATCTCAAATCCTAGCAGACCAACTTGGTCAGCCTCCCAACTTTCGACGGAGGAGAAGTTGATACTCATGAGCTGACTCGGTGAGTGCCAAAGGGCGCTCAGGAATAGGTTGCTAAAAGGAAAAGTTAATCCCCCGATCACTCAGATGTGTCGTCCCCTTCAAAATGAATCGATCAAAACTAGTAACAATATATGTAATGTCAGAAGCACTCCAAGGCGGAAACATGGAAGCAGCCCCTTGATCAAATCCAACTTGTCGAGCCGCATAGTCAGGGTTATAAGACAGAGCAATGAACTTGCCAGCGTAAAACCCGGAAGATAACCAGGCAACACTGTCATCACTGAATCAAAATCCGACTCTGTCAAGAGCTGTGCTGAATTCAACTCTGTAATCTCCAATGGTGAAATAAAATCATAGTGTGCCGGACCCGAACGACCATCATGGTAAGGAAACGATGTGAAGCTCTGGCTACGTCCATGAACTTAGCTATGTTGCCCTTGGGTACTTTCCCCTTACCATTCCAAAGAGCCATCCATGGGTAACCATAAGAAACATGAACTTTGCTAATGGTACCATAATCCTTCTCAACGTCCTCTTCACGATGAACTGCTAAAGCATGAGGATCAAGAGCATACTCCTGAAGATGTTCCCAAGACCACGCTTTCATGAAAGAAGCAGGAATGTAAGTCTCGACCTTATGAGTCGCATTAACAATGTGAACATCATGAAAAAACAAGTCCAAGTGACGGTATAAACCGCCTAAGAACATTGGCGCGAGAGGAAAAGAGACGCCCCGAGACAACAACACAGTCATCGGCACCAGCTCGCTTTTAATCGTATCTTGAGGGTTGTACTCAAACACGTCATGATAGAGCCAAAACAAGATATAAGCAGCCAACTCGGCACGAGGGTTCTCCTCTTTCCGGCGTGGGGGTAAAACCTTCTCATTAACCAACTGCGGAGCTCAATACTTGATCCAGAGAGGAAAAGAGGCGCATCGGTTGCTTTTGACGACCATTTCAGAATACTCCTGCGTAGGAGCCGATGAGCCATGAATCGCCGCATAAGCGCGGATAGAGCTAGCAAGCAAACGCTATCCTATTTGGCGTACCGAATAAGGATTTTTATCCTTGACCATTTGAGCCTTGCCGCAGGTGACTTCCTTACCTGATCGTTGCGAGAATCATCCTTACAATCTAGCAGATAGGCCCATAGCGCATTGTCCTCGTCGTTCAAGGCTTGGAAGAGGGCTGCTTCATCATACGAGTGACTGCCGTAAACAGGTAATCCCGTAAGAGCGACTATGTCCTCCATGACTATGGTAGCCTCCCCCATGCAAAGAATAGAGTATGAACGTGATACACCCCGCGACATAAAAGTCGTGTCATATCACACTTGCACCTGACTACCTCTCGTTTTAGAGACGAGTTGATGGCTTCCTCAATACCTGCCAAGCGAAGGGCATCCACGTGGTCGGGATTGGAGCGAATATAAGGTATCCAGTGCGGCCATATAGGGGGCGTGGCAGAAGAAGAGCGAATCTCAATAGCAGGAAAATCATAGTCGCCGTGATGAATAGCCATACGCGGCACCTTCTTGAACGAGAAAGCATTTAGAGAATTCGCTTCGGGGTACATGGGCCACCCAGGGGCAGGCGGATAAGGAAATATATAAGGATTTAGGAGGCGAGGGATGAGGATGTCATCCAGAGGAAGGATGCACTTACCATCACGGAGACTCTTCAATTTCAGCGCACGCTTTAAATCAGAACTGTTAGTGATTTCCGGTATCGTATACGACTTACCGTCTGTTGGAGAGGGTATATCAATTTCTTCATGGTACGCATACTCAATTTCTTCGGAGCCAGCGCTCATCACTCCCTCGGACTCTTCAGACTCCTCTTCAGGCGAGATGCTGCTATCCGAACTATCAAACATGGCGCGTGTATGGTGTGTTTGGAAGGAGTTAAGGGAAGATATAAAAGTAAAATAAATAGAAGGGAATCAGATCAGTGGGTTTATATATAAGTGATCATGGGACCCGGGCGTGGCGGTTGCAAAACTGACAGAAACTGAAAAGTTTCTACACGTTGCAGAAGGTCGTCCATTGCCCAAGATCGTGGGAATTGCCGAAAAGGGAATCCCTCACTCCAACTTCTAGGAAGGGCGCGCCCGAAGAAATCAATTGACTACTGGGTCATTTGACAAATTGACCCAATAGTCAGGGGACTAATGTTGATACATGAAAATTATTACCCCTTAGTGGGGCTAGGGATCCCCAAAAGGGGAGACAAACCCAACATGAAATATGGGGACTTGGGGACTAAAGCCCAAGTCCATTAAAAAGTATCCATGGGGTGAAAACGACAAGGGGGAATTAATGGAGAAGGAGAAGGTTGTATTAGGGAAGGAATGACATAAGTAGTAATTAATGAGGTTTAGGACATGTGGCATGATGTCATAAAAGTATGGGCTTTTGGAAAGTCTATATAAGGAAGGACAAGGTACAATGGAAAGCAAGTTCTCTCTCTTACCATTCCTAGAAAGTGTTGTCATTAGGTGTGACTAGGACGAGTAGAACCAAAATCATATTCCACCATCAACAACTACCAACAATACTTTGTTTTCATACTACTACTAGGTCAGAGTGAGCAACGCTCTAAACATTGCAAAATGTGTTTGTTTATGGGTGAAAACTACTCCTGCAGAATTTGGTAATTTGGGGTGTGGATGAGGAATGAATTTAAACCTTAAACAAATGCACTGCGCGGTGAGTGCTTGTAGATTCGAGAGATCAATACGTGCAAGTCCGGCCTAAACCAAGAAATGGCCGTTCTGGACTTGTTTCGGTCACAAAGTGAAGGAGATGGGGTTGATCTTAGGGAGGGAAGCGAAGAAGGTGTTGAGATTGTGAAGGTGTTGGCTTGCTTATGACTTGTAAAGTAAAGGAGAGCAGGCTTGTGATTGATGCAAGCAAGCTCTGGGTGTTGGAATACGTTTTTTGTATTAACACTTGGTTTTCCTGTCTCGTCTGGACTTGTGTTGTTTCTCCTTGTCTCCTATTTTTCTCTTGTTTTCTTCTTGTTGTTGAAAATAAGGAGGAGAACCTATTTATACAAGTCATTGAGCCTTATTCACGTCTCTCGTGGGAAGTGGAGGAAGTGGAGTGATGGAGTAGTGGAGTTGTGCGTAGGTGTCACACGACCAGTCTTGCCCACTTCTCATGTTCATCTCTAACCGTCCATGACTTCCCCGACACGTTCTTGTGATGGCGCGTTGCACGCCTGCACGCCGTAAACCGCGAGACCAATACCCCGATATGTATCCCCGATTTGTGACATGATTGATGTTCGGAATGTGTGGATCGTGGATCCACGAAAGATAGCATGTAATGCTGAATTGAATAATCTGTGTTATTCGGGAAGTCGATACTTGTGAAGTATCGTGTGTATTTTATGCAGGTATCGCATTATGGTGTGGTAAAGTGATGGGTAATGACGCCTCACCGACCAAATAACTCCGACTGGGGTTGTATAACCAAGCTGGTGAAGTTGACGGATGAGATGATCTTTGAGACACTCATCTGCGACCGTTAATGAATATTAGGGTTTTTGAAGAGGTGCGCAAGCATCACTCTTCGCCTTGGTCGAAACCAAGCATGGAAAGGGATTTGGAGAGGGCCGACCAGGGCATGTGTGTAGACGGCATGCCGATGTGCACGCCCATACCTCACCGTCCCATGAAGGCGCGATCTAGGCCACCAATTTGACCGGTAAAGTTGAGTGGTTGAGATCGGTTTGCGGCAGAAATTGATGCCGCAAAGGCCGCGCATCATGCTTTTCCGTCGCGCGTTCCAAGATGACCTAATTTGGTCGGTCTTGGTCGATGGGTTTGACGTGAAGATGGCAGGTGGTGTTCATGCCTATACCGAATATCCCATGAAAACGTGATCTAAGCCATTCAAATCATCCGGTGAAGTTGAGTGGTCGAGATCGTTTGAAATTTGGGAAGTATAACCACGCATGTTTGGGCGGGCATTTTGGATTAGCCGGGCATGATATTCCTTGGCCGATCACATGAGGAGGTAGATGGGCCTACGGTGGTCATGCTGGTATGACCGGCCCTTGTTTAATCTAATCTGTGACCCTCCATTTGTGCGGAGAAGATGGACGCGCGTGATGGCTTGAAACCCTAATTTTGGCTTTCAAAGCCGTGCGCCATCTCTTGTTTGGGTGACGATTACATCACGGCCAAACATTGTTGGTCTTGACCGATTGTCAAGTGTGTAGGCGGGCCCCACGGTGATCGTGTTGACATGCTTTGGGCCCTTTGAATCTACATCTACACCCTCCATCTATATCTGCGAAGATGGATGGTTGAGATTGCTTTGCAACACATGTAATATGCCGCAAACCCTTATTTAGGGTTTTTCGTCCATAATGCTTGGTATGAACGTCTTTTGGCAAGCAAAGGCCAATGGCCGACCATGCGGGTCGGGCCGTGGGTATTCCATACCTTCTTGGGGGTGATGGAATTGATCCGGGGTCATCCAATCATGCTTATGGAGTTGGATGATTGCGATCGAGATCATATCCGGACCGATACGGTCGGTCCGGATGCTCAATCGGGCTAGTATAACACACCGAGAGGGGCTCAATCGGGCTAGTATAACACACCGAGAGGGTCTCGGGCTAGTATAACACACCGAGAATCGGCTGCACGGGTATTTCAGTACATGGTTTCATTATAGTGCTTGGAGGTTCGTGTTATTCTCATAAGAGTAACACTCGGTCGTCATGCCACACTAATAATGAGTACCGGAAATACAAGGTGATATGAAATTCACGGAAGGGATTGTTGCCACATGCTCCAACTCGGAGGAATTTCATCTATTCACGTGAATGGGATTGTTGCTACATGCTCCATTCTTGGTGAATTAAGTGAGGGAGTATCCAACACTTATAAATGGCTTTATCTTTTACAAGATGCCGGCGCATGATTTTTTCCGGTTTTTTTTACAAATTTAACCTTGAACGAAAATCCACCATCAACATTAAGTCCCCGCCTAGCACATAATGGTTACACTATTATGTGATAGGCATGAGATGGTGACAGTTAAAGATAAAACTTATGAGGCAAAGTTAGATGTTACCCGGGAGAGACGGGTCATCCTATCCTTGGAGTATGTTACGTTTAAAAGGCATATAGGAGAGCGTTCCCTAGTATGATGTCGGTCTTGCTCGCTTGATCGACCTTTCTATGCCTCGCCGGTGGCCGAGGGCCCGCTCCGTGCTTGCTCCGCTCGATCGTGGGGTTGTGCCTAATCGACGGACTGATCCGTGCTCGCTTCGTTGGTGGGGCCATCTGCGCTGCTTGATCGAACGTGGGATTGAATTTCGTGAACATGATTCCCATGACATAAGAGAACCGTGTTGTGCAAATAAATGTGGTCCCGCCATATATGCTTGATTGAACGTGGGTCCCATATCGTGTATGCCCGATCGAATGTCAACTTTATACCAGCCTCATGCCCTTGACCAACACCGGTCTTGAAACTTGAGCAATACTTCAGGACTTGACTTGATCAATACCAGACTTGAATATTAAGCAATACCGGACTTGAAACTTGAGTGATACTGGACTCGTCACTTGATCAATACTAGGACTTGAAGCTTGAGCAATACCGGACTTGTAACTTGAGTGATACTAGGACTCGTCACTTGATCAATACTAGGACTTGAAGCTTGAGCAATACCAGGACTTGTAACTTGTACGGACTTGAAACTTGTACTAGGACTTGAAACTTATACTTAGGACTTGAAACTTGTCTAGGACTTGAAACTTGTACCTAGGACTTGAAACTTATACACGACTTGAAATCAATACTGCATCGAAACTTGCACCGACTTGAAATCAATACCAGACCGAAACTTGCACTTAGGACTTGAAAACTAATACCATTCTTGAAATCCGTACCGAATTTGAGCCGGATCGGTTTTGTGTGCTCCGATGTGAGTTGTGTCTTGCCGTGTGTGACTACATCTCTCATGTGCTTTCATACAAGTTCTAACTCCTGCCTTTTATTTCATTTTGGAAGAAAAGAATCCCTGTTGAGATGTCTTCTGGAGATAATGCTGGTACCAAGTCAGGAAGTGTTGGCAGCTTCAAGGATATGCCGAACATTGATGATGAGTTGTTCACCGCGCCCTTCCAACTATATGAAAATATCCGTTCCACAGGATAGCCCTCCTCCTATCGACTTCAGGGTTTTTCATGCTCCGTTTGGGTCCTCATGAAGGATGGATGAGACGTATGTTGAGCAATGAGTACATCAAAGATAACTTGACCGGAGCTTGATTGTTGATGTAGCTTGAGTGTTGAAACGACTTGAGAGGATGTTAAAGTGGCTTCGGTACGAACGTTGAGGTGGATCTCCGGAGAGAGTGTTGAAGCGTGATTCGAGCGAAACAGGGTCCTGGAGAGAGCATTGAGGCGGCTCTTGAATAGACTATTGAAGCAGACTTCGCCGGAGGGAGCGTTAAAGTGGCTTCCTCTTCGATTCGATTTACCCTTGCGAATTCCATGATTCTTGGTCGACCATCTTTTCGTGTTGAAGAAGTCCTTGACTGACGGTGAAGGAACTTCATGATGAGACTCAGTCCCCAAGCGTGGTTTACATGGTTTGTTCGTAGTGGTTGTTGTCGAGCCAGATATGGAATACCTTGGACGTTGTTTCATCATTGTGGGAGTCGTGCATGTGGTACTGGAGTTGGAGTTGGCGGACGCGCAGGATGTTGTATCTCGGTAATTTCCCTCTTGGTGCTTCAGTGGAACCGCTTGCGAAGGTGAAGGTTGTATCGCTTCACAGTGAGATATATGCCCCTACGAACATTATGAGGCTCTTCATTACCGGCAGGCCTGGTTCTTTCCGAATCTTGTTCGACCACTGCCTGATAGAGTGACTCGCCCGGATCTTGCTCGACCACTGCCTGATAGAGTGACTCGCCCGGATCTTGCTCGATATGACGCGTGGAAATCGTTATCTTCTTGAGGCTGTTCCCTTGAGGTATCGACTCCAGTGGAAGATTGCCGGAGCGTTGATACTTTGCACCGGCATTCTTTAAACTAAATGGCAGTATGGTATAATAAAAAAATTCCGAGAGGAGTTCGAAAAGCTATCTTACTTGCGTCATGCTCGTACATCCTTATCTGGTTGTAGCCGCTACATCCATCCATGGAGGAGAACATGCCGTGTCCGCTGGTTGCATCTACCAACATGTCGATGTTAGGTTGAGGAGGATCGTTTTTGGAGCAGCACATGTTCAAGTCTCTGAAGTCTATGCAGCACCTGATCTATCCATTTTCCTAACTGTAATTGTTTAACCGACTTGGATCCAGGTATGACATGTAGATGATGGGTGACCAATTTTCATCTAAATCCTGCATTTCTTCATATCTCCAAGCGAATATGTCTTGGTACTCTTTGAGAAGTTCCACGAGCTTCGGGCATTTATCCGTACTCAAGGTTGAGCTGATGGAGATAGGCTTAGGAAATTCCCCAACGATTTCAATCTCATCAGTTGTGGAGTTGGTGCCCTTTTGCAGCTGTTTGTGGAGCATCTAACACTTGTTCTTATGGTCCGTTGCTGTTGTAGTATTCCATTGGGTGGAGAGACTGGGTAACAGTCTTCCCTGCTAATTGATAATGGCAGTGTCGGTATACCATTTTCCCATTCTGGTCATGACTCGCCACAAAAGTTTGTTCCCTCTTCGTGTGAACGTTGGTCGTGGCTTCACAGGATAAAGAAGAATGCTTCGTCAGCAAAGATGCATTGTGGGTTTTAGCCCTAAATGATGCAAGCCGGTTTTCTTCCTGAATTTACGCCCATGTGGGGAGTGGGACGCAATGAACTTGTTTGATTCTTTCCGCGGAGCTTCTCCTGTATGTGTTGGTTTGGTTTCCCTCGAAGTCCGTCATTGTGGTAGGATTCCGTACGACCTTGCCTAGGAGAACCTTGGATATCCTGAGAGTCTTGAGAGTAATCACATTCGAAGACGCTCCTGTGTAGATAAGGGGTGTCATGAACTCTGAATCCTTGATGCGTGCGGTGACATGTAGGTCACGATCGTGACCTTCCTCTGGTTGATTGCAGCAAAACGTCTCCGCGCTGATTCTTCGAGAGGTGTGAAAGTTTGCATAAACTTTCCACTAGAGAAACCGCTTCCCGATCCACCGGCCTCTGGTTCATAGTGAAACTATTAACTTGAGGAAGATCGTTGTTAGGATCAGTCCCCAGTGTAGGAGCCTTCATGACAGGACCGCTCATATCTGGATGTCGCTTCTTTGATCGGGTCCATGTAGGTCCGTGCCGTTGAAGTACCTTTTCCGTGACGTTGAATGCATTCCTTGTTGGCTCCAGTGGGCTGTTGCGGGTCATGTGGAAATCGATCAGTTAATGTCTTAAGAAAAGTGAGTACCTCTTTCTGAGTTGCGGCCATATCCGTTTGAGTCTTGGCAAGAACTTCCCGCTTTTCCATCAAGTCAGCAATGGTAATGGGAGATGGTCCTCCTCTTGCCCCTCCCGGCTCCTCGTCCCGATGAAGGAGTGGAAGTTGTTGCTCCGGGTGACTACCGGAGGTGTTACACTTGATGAGATGCCGGGATTTGCATTTGCTCTAGCTCGTGATGGGAGGTGTTGTAATATCACCGCTGAGTGATCGAATTGAACGTTCCCATCCTCTCGTGCTCACGTGTTCCTTGATTGATCTCTCCTTCCTCAAGCATTTCTTCACAGCCTTCGACAAGGGTCTTGAGATATAAATCTTCCGGCGAGGATCCGTAAGCTGCAGGCTCCATTTCTTTATCCTAGACGTTGTGGTACCCGGACAAGTCTTTTCCTCTCGTGGAGTTGCCTCGAGTCTTCGTTGTCACTGGACCATGTTGTTCGTCTCTCCCGAGTCCCCAGTGATTACGCGCTCTTTCGCATCTCCACCGGTAAAGGTGTGACTCGACTAAGGATTCGGCGTTTCTTGCACCGCCCGAGTAGATGCATGCCGACCCTTCTTGTAATTGTGCTATTATATCATTCAAAAGGCGGAATGTTTCGCTCTGTCTTCTAGCGATACCGGCTTGATTTGCCAAGACATCCTCCAGCATTCTAGCTACACTTCCCATGATATCTGAACCACCTGTGGTCTCCCGGTGAGGATACATCGCGAGATGAAAACCGAAAAATTGAGGATTCAATTTTTTGCAACCGATAGATCAACCTCCCACTGTGGTCGCCAATTGTTTATGGGTGAAAACTACTCCCGCAGAATTTGGTAATTTGGGGTGTGGATGAGGAATGAATTTAAACCTTAAACAAATGCATTTGCGCGGTGAGTGCTTGTAGATTCGAGAGATCAATCTGCAAGTCCGACCTAAACCAAGAAATGGCCGTTCTGGATTTGTTTCGGTCACAAAGTGAAGGAGATGGGGTTGATCTTAGGGAGGGAAGCGAAGAAGGTGTTGAGATTGTGAAGGTGTTGGCTTGCTTATGACTTGTAAGTAAATGTGAGCAGGCTTGTGATTGATGCAAGCAAGCTCTGGGTGTTTGAATACGTTTTTGTATTAACACTTGGTTTTCTGTCTCGTCTGAACTTGTGTTGTTTCTCCTTGTCTCCTATTTTTCTCTTGTTTTCTTCTTGTTGTTGAAAATAAGGAGGAGAACCTATTTATACAAGTCATTGAGCCTTATTCACGTCTCTCGTGGGAAGTGGAGGAAGTGGAGTGATGGAGTAGTGGAGTTGTGCGTAGGTGTCACACGACCAGTCTTGCCCACTTCTCCTGTTCATCTCTAACCGTCCATGACTTCCTGACACGTTCTTGTGATGGAGCGTTGCACGCCGCACGCCGTAAACCGCCGCACCAATACCCCAAATATGTATCCCCGGTTTGTGACATGATTGATGTTCGGAATGTGTGGATCGTGGATCCACGAAAGATAGCATGTAATGCTTTGAATTGAATAATCGTCTTTATTCGGGAAGTCGATACTTGTGAAGTATCGTGTGTATTTTATGTATCGCATTATGGTGTGGTAAAGTGATGGGTAATGACGCCTCACCGACCAAATAACTCCCCCGACTGTGGTTGTATAACCAAGTTTGGTGAAGTTGGACGGATGAGATGATCTTTGAGACACTCATCCGCGACCGTTAATGAATATTAGGGTTTTTGAAGAGGTGCGCAAGCATCACTCTTGCCTTGGTCGAAACCAAGCATGGAAAGGGATTTGGAGAGGGCCGACCGGGCATGTGTGTAGACGCATGCATGCCGGTGTGCACGCCCATACCTCACCGTCCCATGAAGGCGCGATCTAGGCCACTCAATTTGACCGAGTAAAGTTGAGTGGTTGAGATCGGTTTGCGGCAGAAATTGATGCCGCAAAGGCCGCGCATCATGCTTTTCCGTCGCGTTCCAAGACGACCTAATTTGGTCGGTCTTGGTCGATGGGTTTGACGTGAAGATGGCAGGCCGGTGTTCATGCCTATACCGAATATCCCATGAAAACGTGATCTAAGCCATTCAAATCATCCGGTGAAGTTGAGTGGTCGAGATCGGTTGCAATTTGGGAAGTATAACCACGCATGTTTGGGCGGGCGTTTTGGATTAGCCGGCATGATATTCCTTGGCCGATCACATGAGGAGGTAGATGGGCCTACGGTGGTCATGCTTTGGTATGACCGCCCTTGTTTAATCTAACTGTGACCCTCCATTTGTGCCGAGAAGATGGACGCGCGTGATGGCTTGAAACCCTAATTTTGGCTTTCAAAGCCGTGCGCCATCTCTTGTTTGGGTGACGATTCTGTCACGGCCAAACATTGTTGGTCTTGACCGATTGGTCAAGTGTGTAGGCGGGCCCACGGTGATCGTGTTGACATGCTTTGGGCCCTTTGAATCTACATCTACACCCTCCATCTATACCTGCGAAGATGGATGGTTGAGATTGCTTTGCAACACATGTAATATGCCGCAAACCCTTATTTAGGGTTTTCCATCCATAATGCTTGGTATGAACGTCTTTTGGCAAGCAAAGGCCAATGGCCGACCATGCGGGGTCGGCCGTGGGTATTCCATACCGCTGGGGGTGATGGAATTGATCCGGGGTCATCCAATCATGCTTATGGAGTTGGATGATCGCGATCAGATCATATCCGATCGATACGGTCGGTCCAGGATGCTCAATCGGGCTAGTATAACACACCGAGAGGGGCTCAATCGGGCTAGTATAACACACCGAGAGGGGCTCGGGCTAGTATAACACACCGAGAATCACCGTACGGGTATTTCGTACATGGTTTCATTATAGTGCTTGGAGGTTCGTGTTATTCTGTAAGAGTAACACTCAGTCGTCATGCCACACTTATAATGAGTACTGGAAATACAAGGTTGATATGAAATTCACAGGAAGGGATTGTTGCCACATGCTCCAACCTGGAGGAATTTCATGTATTCACGGAATGGGATTGTTGCTACATGCTCCATTCTTGGTGAATTAAGTGAGGGAGTATCCAACACTTATAAATGGCTTTATCTTTTACAAGATGTCAGCGCATGATTTTTCTGGTTTTTTACAAATTTAACCTTGAACGAAAATCCACCATCAAGAGTGTTACAGTTCGGCTTTTGCGATTGCCACATTCTTTAAACTCTGCAGTTAGCATCGCAACTCTCATGTTTAGGAAAGACAACACTTTTTAAGTGTTGCAGTCTCTATTAAAGGGTGTATATGAAATTCCTTGAGTATCTAATTTATATAAAAGGGGCATGTCACATACTTCAATTGTTTTAGTTTACGTGGCCTACCAGATTCGACTTACTAAGTGTGTCACGCACTGATTTTCGCCGTCTATCACATGAGATTTGCAAGGTAAGTCATATTTCTATAAAAAATAGCTTATCATTCATGACTTCTTATGCATGCAATTCATATTTGACTGGCCATGAATTGCCTAACATAGTGACTGGCCAGAATATCTTGTTTTCATGTGGCTTCACACATATGTCCTTATATATTTGCTTGACCGCTTTCATACTCATATGTTTTCTTCTCCACTTCACGACCATCTATCACCTCACGCTGATATCATGAAAAGTTGTGCTTGACTCACCCAACGTCCATATTTGGTATCACTTGTTCACCCACACATGTCAATACTGATTGGCACTTGTGAACTATCACATTTTATCTGAGAGTTTCAGATACTTGACATAAGACCTAAATAAAATATATGTATTTCAGTTAGCTTGCTCCTTATAAGTATCACCAGTCTTGTTAGACTTACCAAGACTTGTCATTCATGTTTGTTCAGGCATGATAAGTCACAAGTCAACTTGAATAAGCAAGTCACGTTTGGATTCATATTAAGTAGTATTTTTCTGCTAAAAATTACACCAGACAATAACATTGTCACAAATGGGGGGATATTCACTAGGTTATTGATCTGGTGGTCTACAACATGAGGTGTAGCAATACACCCATTACGAGAAAGTGTCAGGGTGTGCGAACAATTGACAAGAGTAGAGGAGTAATGGGTATGTAACCGTCCATTCATCGCATTCCCACGATCTCCACATTCTCACTACTTCACAACTTCCACTTCCTACGAGGTCAGGGTGTGCAACTATGACTCTATAAAATAAATTCTTCAATTTATAACAATCAGAACAAACAGAACATACTAGACATATAATAATACAACTTTATTTCGAACAAATCTACCATCTGATTTTCACAAAAGCCTTTTCTCAGTCATACACAGAGAAATCTTCGCTACACAGTCATGAACACCACACTTCATAGATTCTACCACTCTGATCTCAACACTTCTTCGGATTTCTTCCCTAATACCAACCCTTCTCCTTCCTTTATAACTGAAGCAAGACTTGAACTGCCATTTCTTGGTTTAGGCCATAATTGTACAGATTGATCTCTCGAATCTAAAGTATTTTCACAGTACATTTTGTTTCGGGGTTCAGAAAAGGCGAGGGTACCCAAATATACCTCAAGCTAAAACTTTTCCTACCTATAAGTCCTTTCTCCGAAAGTGATTGTCTATGGACCGAGTCGAGACAATACAACTAATCGGTTCACACTTCGTGTGATCGTCTATGGATACGAGATCGAGACAATACAACAACGAAGTATGTTTACTTGATACAAAGGTTCGGACTTAACCAAACACAATAGGATTGCTTATCAAGTAAATAGGAATTAACGTTTGTGTGATTTACTTTAATTATAATAAAATAATTATAATGCGGAAAATAAAAGTAAATGACACAACAAGATTTTGTTAACGAGGAAACCGCAAATGCAAAAAACCCGGGACCTTGTCCGTAACTGAATACTCTGATTAAGCCGCTACACAAAATTACACCCAACTTCGTATAGTTGAGACCAAGTAACTAACCATATAGTTCACTTAGTTCCGTATGTATTCCCACGCCTCCGACTTGTGAATAAGTCACGTACTTGGAACAATTCATTTGGTTCGTATTCCAAACAGTAAAGGAACAACAAATCTGTTTGGTATCAACTCTATTCAACCAAGTGATATGAGTCGGACAAAGGCTCTTCAGTTTATCTTAACATAAACTCATTCGTCGGGTCCTTAGATCTATCTTATGTTCAATCACCCAAAGGTAATCGTTTAAGATTAAGCCAATCAATACCTTTAATCACAAGGAAACGTATTGATGCCGATCTACTCAATTAATCAATCCAATATACCACAAGGATAAATCGATTATTAATTGGATCCTCTTTTTCCCGAAACAAGTATCGTGCACACCAAATATTATAAAACCCAATTCAGATCTTCAATATCTTCTTTGTCTTCAAATCTTCTTAAATCTTCAATAAAAAAACGCACACAATCACCGAATCTCTTGTGATCAATCACGCATGTAACGGAGTCTCGTTAAAAATGGATTATCACAAGATCGTCTTTAGAACTAACAACGGTCTAAAGATCCCTGTCGAAACTCGAACTAGTTTGAGTGAATCTTATATCAGAAGAGAAGATTCTCAAGAATAAACAAACTAGGTGCAATCAGATTTCAACCACCGTTAGTCAATCAAATCAATCGAAAACAAAGATAAACCGCAATTATCTAGTTTCCCACCAACGGGTCGCGCTAGAGCTTCACAATCCCAAAGAAGACTTTAAACTGAGCGGCCATAAGAGATTTCGCCTAATTAGTTTACTCTCCTCTCCGAATAAGCGGCTACACAAAGAACAACAACAAAAGAGTAAATCGTTGTTACGAAGGATTAGTTTGCTAGAAAGGCTAACTTCGTGTATTTATAGACAAGGAAGTTTGGACACCAAGGAATTTCCAAAACCGAAAATATTCTCAAGATATTCATAAAAGCACATATTCGGTTTTCATAATTCCAGGAAATTCTCTCATCCAAAAATAACGATCGAAATCTCTCGGAAAATCTAATTAGTAAATGCACATTACTAATTCTCGTAATTTCCTACAAAATGAAATTAATAACCTTAATTAAAAGATTCTTAACTTACTTCTGTTTCGATCCTGGGATTCTCTTCCCTTAGCCGCTAAGGAATATCTTTGAACAATTATAGAAATAAACATTCACAACAAGTGTTCAAAGTTTGTCGACATCTTAACTTTGTAAGTTGTCTTTCACACTTACAACCTTGAAACCGATTTGCCACACTTCCAAACAAGTTTAGAATTGGTTCATCTGACTTTCAAGAAATATGTGATTGATCAAACCAACATTCAATCACAATCATGGGTTTACGGTACTACCAAAACAAGTTTCGGTTCTACCTCCATGTGAGTACTGTGCATAGTCACACTAGCTTCCCAAAAGTTCGGTTGACTAGGTACTAGGATCGGTTCCCCACATATATATGGTATCTAACTTATATGTGTTGCACATGTCCATAGGATTGGTTCCCCTTTCTGCTATAAACCTTGCTACACCCCATACAAGGATCGGTTCCCTTTGATGTACTGCACCCCTTACTATGATCGGTTCCCTTTCCCTTACAAGGATCGGTTCCCTTTCCCTTACAAGGTCAGACATACAAAATCCGATCATACCACGGGTAATTACTTAAGATCGGTTTTACTAATAAAAGTTATACCAATACATAAGTCATGCCTTTGTGAACAGTTCTACCAAGAACACAACAAGTTGTGAGCGGTTATACTCTATCACACATATTGGTTGTTCATAAGATATACAATGAATAACAAAACCAATAACACCTGGCAATTTCCTTTTCGGTCCACAAACAAGTTTATGAACTTACTTCCTTAGAACACATGTAAACATTGTTCCCTAGGATGAAATCCTCACCTCATACCCATACATAATCACAATAGCATTCAAATGATTATGGCGATGTCTTATCTACAAAGTTTAATGGTTAAGCAATAAACCTCGTATTGTATTCCTTAATACTATGTCTATCTAGAGTTCAAATATGCTTCGCAGTTATGTTTTCAATATGCACGACTTGAAAGATACGTTAGGGAATGAAAAAGTTCAAGTCAAATATCACTAACCACAAGTGGAAGGATGATTGTTGTCGTTGTAGCTCCTTGCTTCTTCACATCTTCAAGTCTTCGGAATACTTGTAATGTCTCATATCCTAATACTTTCAAGCTAACCTATACGAAGTTTAACTCTAGTACATAATCAAGCGACTCTTAACATGAGTTTTGATTCACTAAAATATGACGACCAAACTTGACATACCAACGCTTGGTGGGTTCAACCGAGCCATGCTCTAACAATCTCCCCCTTTGTCAATTTTAGTGACAAAACTTTTACATCATATGGATAAACAAATTACAATAATTCATTACAATCCGCTTGATTCCCGTTTCAACAGCACAGTGAAATTGCTTACATTCAATCCTTGAAAATTTCGATGTTGACATTATAATAACAAAGATATTACCCCCCCTAAGGAAGATAGGTAGATATTCAATCCACACATCTTTGTTATACCAATCATATGACATGTTAATCCCCCTTAGTCTGTGCTTTCACTCTTTCGTTAGATAAAAACATTCAAGTACCAATATTTTTTCCCTAGCGATGCTAATCAATATAAATATCAATGCCAGCATCACCTGTTTACTCCATATATTTCTCCCCCTTTTTGTCACAAAAATGAAAAAGAAACGAAAAAATAAAGGACAACATGAAAAGAATCTTACAAATCTCATAATAGACTTGCAAACCTGTAGAGTTAGGCACGAGGTTTCCACACATCATGTTCTGATAACCAATATCAAAACCGAAACTACAAGTAGTCTTATTTTGATATGTTACCACGGAAACAATTGTCCGAAACAATTTTTCCAATTTAGTTTAGCAAACCAAAAACAACTAAGCATATTGATCCCTTTGCTAAACCGATTGTTCAAAAACAACCGCTTAATTCGATAAGACCAAAATAAAGATAAACTAGATTTTTCTCATCAGGTTATAATTATCCATAAACCTAGACCTTTCAATTTTAAACAAGACAAGTACTAGGTTAGTTAACTAGCATTTCTTGTTTAGGCATTCGATTAGACATGAATAACCGAAACCTCACTTCGATAAGTCTAACTAAGATCAGAATTAACTTAGTTTCTTATCCGGAATCGAATTGGACTAAACAACTCATCCCTTACACATATTATTTCGTTAAGCCATAAATAAGTCAGACAAACCAAAATAAATCAACTTGCATAATTATTCACCTCAACCGGAAGCAATTGAAACAACATAGACATTATAAACACCGCAATTGCACCGTAATTTTGTAAGTCTAAACGATTGATACCATACAAAAGCAAGATAACAATAGTTTTTCTTAACCGGAACCAATTGAATCACACACACACATCAATTGTACCGAAATTTTGTGAGCCTAAACAATTGATACCACACAATAAAGCAAGATAACAATAGTTTTTCTTAACCGGAACCAATTTGAAACACACATCCACACACACATCATGGAATAAATATCAATTGAACCGAAATTTTGTTAAGCAAAAGCAACAAATATATATAATATAAACTCATGCTTTTCTTAAATAGGAAAACAATTAACTAACAACATTGTTACCTCAAATTTCGCATCCACTTATCCAATATGATTGCATCTTCGTCCAGGGAGAATCGATATCGAAATATCACCACATTGTCATCCTTATGCGTGAAAAAAAAGAATAACAACACACCTCAACCTTTACCAGAGAAAGGTTGAAAACCGGTTTTAACAATTGCAAGCAAAAGTTGAAAACCGTCGAAACACATATGCTTTTATGCTAAACCAAAACCGGTTCAACATATTGTGACTTTTTCACATATTGTTTCTATCAGAACCCCTCATAATCCTTTGATAAAACCTACCTGCAAGGGCTAGAACTTAATCCCGCTAAATCAAAAAGTCACCCAAACCATGAGGGTTCACAATATATGAGATCGAATATTAAGGTAGTAAAACCGAAATCAAACATCCCATAAACATACATAGAAATAAGGTAAAAGCAATTAAGCACGGGCTATGTAAACCAAAAACTATCACAAAATTACCAACCAAATAATTTTATTCATAATAGTTTTATTCATAATAGACAAATACAATCAATGAAAGAAATCAAAAATTGATGTCTATTATACTAGATTAAGTAATACAGTAAATAACTTAATCTCTAGTGGTGCTCTTGTTATTCACTGAGGTCTCTTCAGTGCTCAGTTTTCTCATGTGCTTCCTCACCTTTCAAAAGATTGAGCACCAAGGTGAGGATGCACATATCAACACAACTAGGTTGTGTTGAGTTGATCCTTGTCTTGTTCGTCACGAGTGACTAAGACAGAATCATCATTCTTGACCTCTTGCTTGGTTTGTTTTCTCTTGTTCCATCTCTTGTTTTTCTTCTTTGACTTGTGATGAAGAGTGTCATTATCACAACCTTTACTAGTACAAGAGATTTTAGACATAATGTCTTTCTTTAATCTTTCAAGAAGACTCTTGTAATTATTGTCACCAACAATTGACAGCTGAGAATCATTCTTGTGACTAACTTTTGGTCCCTTCTTGGATATGGAAGACTTCGGGACCCATTTAGTGTTGGGTTTCGCAGGAGCAGCTTTCTCCTTCATTTCATTAGGATCATTATCCTTTTGAGTATTTTGCGAAACACCCTTTCTCCTATTTGGAACATCAGTTCTTGTCTTTGCATTTACAAAGTTATCTCTCTTTCTATATTCGGGTCTTTTATGAGATGACCTTGTCGAGCGATATGCAAAATTTGAACTATCATTATAATAATTCTTTTGCCTAAACTTAGGATAATAACGATCTGAGTTCTTATGAGGAGCAAACTTAGCCAATTCATTTGATACAAAAGAAAGAGCATCTTGCATCTTACGAACCTTGCATCCCTATTGCAAGTGTCCTTTATTACCACAATAATAACAATGCTTAGTATAAATATATGAAGTATGAGTTTTAATGTTACATTTTTGTGAATCCTCTTGTATTGGAGCTTGACGAGTTTTCTTCTTCTTCTTATCCTTGCTCAATGTTGTTGCCTTCTTGACAGACTTCTCTTCTTTACAAGAAATATGAGCATCTTTGTCATCAATGGAAGCCTCTGATTGGGAAGAATTTGTAGCTTTAACAAATTTTACCTCTTTGCTAATATTTGAAGCATATATTCCCTTATAGCCCAATCCTCGTGTATCACAATGATTTCTACTTGCTTCTAACATTGAGGTTTACTTGTTTGAGCTTTCATTGGATTATTTCAGTTCCAAATTTTCTTCTTCCAACGTATTGATTTTATCAAGAGCACCGGCTAGATCAGCATGTTTGTGGGTGAAAACTATTTCTGCCGGTTTTGGTAATTTGGGGTGTGTGGATGAGAAATGAGTCTAAACCTTAAACAAATGCACTGCACGGGAGTGCTTGTAGATTCGAGAAATCAATTGCAAATCCGGCCTAAACCAAGAAATGGCCGTTCCGGACTTGTTTCGGTCACAAAGTGAAGGAGATGGGGTTGATCTTAGGGAGGGAAGCGAAGAAGGTGTTGAGATTCTGAAGGTGTTGGCTATGTATGACTTGTATTAAAAAGCCGAGGCGGCTTGCGGGATGTAAGCTATCGATTCGGTGTTTGAATACAATTGTATCAACACTTGCCTCTGTTGCCTTGTCTTGTTCCTTTTTGGAAAATAGGGAGGAGAATCTATTTATACAAGTCTTTAAACCTAACCCTCGTATCTCGTAGGAAGTGGAGAAAGTGGAGTGATGGAGTAGTGGAGTCGTGTGTTGGTGTCACACGACCAGTCTTGCCCACTTCTCCCATCATCACTAGCCATCCATGACTTCCTGACACGTTCTTGTGATGGCGCGTTGTGCGCTGCATGCTGTAAACCGCCAGACCAATACCCCAAGTATGTATCCCCAGTTTGTGACATGATTGATGTCTCGAGTGTGTGGATCGTGGGACCTACGAGAAAGTAGCATGTAATGCTAGATTAAATAACTAAGTTATTTAGGAAGTCATACTTGTGAAGTATCGTGTGTATTCTATGCAGGTACTGCATCGAGTATATTCAGCATGTATGAACCATCGCTGTTTGAGCATCTCAAAATAGCCTCATGTCCAGCCTACTTCATGTGATGGTTTGGAGGTTGCGTAAGCAAGTCCGCCCTTGGCCGACCACATGGTGTGGTAGAGTGACGGTTGGTGATCACCATGACGCCTCACTGCCCAATTAACTCCTGACCAGGGATGTATAACCAAGCCGGTGAAGTTGGACGGATGAGATGATCTTTGAGACACTCATCTGCGACCGTTAGTGGAATTAGGGTTTTTGAAGAGGTGCGCAAGCATCACTCTTCAGCTTGGTCGAATCCAAGCTTGGGATACGATTTTGGCAGGGCCGATCGTGCATGTGTGTAGACGGCATGACGGTGTAGGCGCCCATACCTCATTGTCTCGTGAAAGTGTGATCTGGGCCGCTCAATTTGTCCGGCGAAGTTGAGTGGTCGAGATCAATTTGCAACAGAAATCTGGTGCCGCAAAAGCCGCGCGTCATGCCAACTTCGGGCGCGCGTTTCAAGACGACCAAGCTTGGTCGGTCTTGGCCGATTAGTCTGGTATACAGACGGCGAGCTGATGTACACGTCCATACCTTAATATCCCATAGAAACGTGATCTAAGCCACTTAATTTGTCCGGCAAAGTTCAGTGGTCGAGATTAGTTTGCAATTGGGAGGTGTGACCACGCCTAGTTTGGGCGTGCGACCGAGGCAACCGTGCATGATATGCCTTGGCCGATTCGGGTGTGGAGATAGATGGGCCCACGACCGTTCGCACTGCACTCCGCTTAGTCTAATCCTGGACCCTTCATTCGTGCAGGAGAAAATGGACGCTCGTGATGTTCAAACCCTAATTAGGGTTTCATCGGCCGTGCGTCATGCCTTGTTTGGGCGCACGAATTGGAACGACCAGCCATGGTTAGTCATGACCGGTCGATCATGTATGTAGGCGGGCCCACGGTATTTGTGTTGACATACTCTTGGCCCTTTGAATCTACATCTACACCCTACATCTATGCCTGCGAAGATGGATGGTTGAGACTGTTTTGCGACACATGTAATGTGCCTCAAACCCTAATTTAGGGTTTTTCGTCCATACTGCTTTGGCTTGGACGGTTTGGAAAGCTATGCCACCCTTTTGTGGAGGCCGACCATGCGGGACCCGCGTTGGGTCGGTAGTGAATATTCCAATACCTGCTTGGGGTCATGGATTCAATCTAAGCCATCCAATCATGCCGGTGAAGTTGGATGGTCGTGATCGCTTCGAGACCGATATGGACGGTCCGATTCAAATATGCTCAATCGGGCTAGTATAACACACCGAGAGATGTATGCTCAATCGGGCTAGTATAACGCACCGAGAGTTGCAGCCTGTACGGGTATTTCGTACATGCTTCGTTATTAGTACTTGGAGGTTCGTGTTGCTCTACTGAGAACAACACTCAGTCATCATGCCGTACCGATAATGAGTACAGGAAATACAAGGCTAGTCATGCATTAATTAATAATGTTGTAAATTCACAGGGTATATGAGATTGTTGCCACATGCTCCAACCTGGATGAATTTCGTGTATTTAATTCACAGAATACTGGGATTGTTGCCACATGCTCTATTCTAGGTGAATTAGTAAAGTGAAGAAGTATTCATCACTTATCAGCGGCTTTATCCTTTGTAGGATGTCAGCGCATAAATTTGGTTTTACAATTTTAGCCCTAAACTAAAATCCACCATCAACATTAAGTCCCCTGCCTAGCACATAATGGTTACACTATTGTGGGGTAGGCATTAGATGGTGACATATACAGATAAAACTTATGAGACAAAGTTAGATGTTACCAGGAGAGACGAGTCGTCCTGTCCTTGGGGCATGTCACATTCAAGAGGCGTTCAGGCGAGCGTTCCCCTAGCATGATGTCGGTCTTGCCTTCGATCGACCTTGTTATGCCTGCTTCGGTCGAGAGCCTTCTTCGTGATTGTTACGCTCGAGCGTGGGGCTGATGTGCCTGCTCAACGGACTGTTGTGCCTGCTTCTCTCGATCGTGGGACTCATCATGCGCCTGCTTGATCGAACGTGGGCTTGTTATGCCCGCCTTGCTCGAATGTGGGACCCACAGCGTGCCTGCTTTGCTTGGGGCCGGTTGTGCCTGCTTCGACCAATTTGGGGCTGGATGTGCCTGATCAAGTGGGATCTGCCGCGTGCCTGCTTTACTTGGGGCCGGCTGTGCCTGCTTCGATCAAACACCAAACCTGTTGCCTGACCCCAACACCAGACTTGCCCCTTGACCAACACCGGCCTTGCTTTCTTTGCCCGTATAGTTAATGTGCTTGCTCGAGTGTCATCCTTGCTACTTCAACCAACACCGGTCTTGCCTTGACGAACACCGGTCTTGCTAACCAACATCGGTCTTCCCTTTGCTCGAACGTGGGATCTAAGCGTTCTTGCTTTTCCCAAACTGAACCTTGTATGTTCGAACGTGGTGTGGGTCCCGCTGAGAGCGTTGAAGCATCTTCTGGAGCAAGCAGGTCCCGTATAGCGTTGAAGCAACTTCTAGTGGGTGGAGCGTTGAAGCGGCTTATGCTGGAGAGAGTGTTGAAGAAGTTCTTGACTGACGGTAAAGGAATTTCATGCCGAACCTCAGTCCCAAAGCGTGGTCTACGTGGCTCTATCTTGTATGCCCGATGGGTCTTTTGTACGTTATGGTCGTTGATATGTTGAAGCTCTGGATGGTATTAATCGACGAGCAACAACAGTTCTGGCAAAGTTTGTGATCGAAGAGGCGGCAGGGAGAGGCGTGATAGCTACGGGCACGAACTTGCGGTCTTCATATAGTGGTAGAGCTCGTCTCATTGTTAGAGGGATAAAGCGGAACCGATGGCTTTCTTGACGTTTCTTCATGAAATAGAGAAGAGGGAGACAATCCCCGCCCACGAGTATCCGAGCTTTGGACTTGATAGATGTTGTCACGCTAGGTTCATGAGGTCTGTCTTTGAGATAGGCGGTGCTGCTAAGCCGATCCCAGTCATACTCCTTTGGTAACGCAACTAAATCTTCTACGGAGACAAATTTTGAAAGCGTCTCTCATTGATGTAGTTATCATCGATCTAGATATGGAATATCTTGGACGTTGTTTCACCATTACGGCATCGTGCATATGGTGCTTTGGAGTTGGAGTTGGCGATTTTGGACGCGCAGGATGTTGTATCTCGGTGGCTTTCCTCTTGCTTCTTCAAATAAACCGCTATGGAAGGCTTAAGGTTGTATTGATTGTTGGTGGGATGTATGCTTCCACGAACATCATGAGGCTCTCCATTCTTTGGAAGGCCGGTTCTTTCCAGCAGGGTAGATCTTTGTCGTAGATGAGCGTTCAACAGACTTCACGAAGTCCGAGAGGATGACCAAAAGTGCAGGGTTCTCCAACATAACACGGTAGACATGCACCATCCTCCGATAGAGTGATTCGCCCGGATTCTTTCTCGACATGACACGCGGACATCGTTATCTTCTCGAGGCTGCTCCCTTGAGGTGTCGGCCGGTGGATCCGAAGATGTCCCATGCTCGCTCTTGTCAGGGTGACATAATAGGCTAACCCTTTGTGATGATTCGAGAGATGAAAATATTTGTTGAATCCTCTCGAAACGCTTCTGTTGTAGTGTGATCCAGACGAAACTTGATCCTTTCTTCGGCAGGGGGTGAATGAAGCAAAAAGTTTTCACCTTGCCCATGAAGTTTTGGAGCTCCTTCACGTTCACGGCAAAGCGACATTGTGAGGATAGCTTGAGTCTTGGATTTGACTACTATATCATCCACGTAGTCTTCGACTTGCTTATGCATCATGTCGTGGAAGATTTCCGTCATAGCACGTTGATACGTTCATACCGGGCGTTCTTTAAACCGAATGGCATAACAAAGTATAGTAAAAATTGCCAAGAGGGGTTCGGAAGGCTGTCTTACTTGCATCGGCTCATACATCCTTATCTGATTGTAGCCGCTGTAACCATCCATGAAGGAGAACATGCCGTGTCCGCTGGTGGCGTCTATTAACATGTCGATGTTAGGCAGAGGAAAGTCGTCCTTGGGGCAGCACTTGTTCAAGTCTACGAAATCCACGCAAAGACCGACTGGTCCATTTTTCTTCTTTACTAGGACCACATTATCTAACCAGGTCGGATGATGAATAGGTCTGATGAAGCCAGCAGCTAGCAACTTCTGAATTTCGTTCTTGATTTGTTCTTCTACTTCATGTCTGAATTTCCTCGGAGATTGCTTGATTGTCTTGGATCCAGGTATGACATGTAGGTGATGGGTGACCAATTTTTCGTCTAGACCAGGCATTTCCTCGTATGTCCAGGCAAACACATCTTGGTACTCCTTGAGTAGTTGGACAAGACTCACACGTTCGTCCACGGACATAGTCGAACTGATAGAGACATGCCTAGGAGATTCTTCATTCCCGATGTTAACAGTCTCGGGCTCGTCAGTTGTGGAGTTGGTGCCATCTTGTAGCTGTCGCAGAGCGTTCAATACCTCCTCTTGTGTTTCGTCATTCTTGCAAAGCATTCAAGCGGGCGGAGAGGCGGGTGCCGTCTCTCCCGCTAATTGCTAACGAGCCGGCGTCGGTATATTGTCTTCCCCCTTCGATCACGGTTTGCCTCGAAAGTGCGTTCCCTTTTGGTGTGAGCATGGGTTGAAGCTTCACCGGATAAAGATGGACGCCTCGTCAGAAAAGGCGTGTCGTGGTGCTTAGCCCCCAGTGATGCAAGTCGGTCTTCTTCCTGGATTGAAGCCCACGTGGGTAGTGGGGTGCACAGGACTTTGTCTGACCTTCCCTGCGGAGTTTCTTTTGGCTCGAACAGTTCCACTCCGCATATTGGTGCGTACGGAGACAATGATGCAGGAATACGGATGACTTCCTCATTTAGCAGGGTCTTCAGGCATTGGTGATATATTGAAGGGATGACCTTATTGTCATGAAGCCACGGTCTCCCTAGTATCATATGGTAGTCCGGCTCCTTTTCTATGACTTCAAATTTCACTTTTGACTGAACGGGTCCTACTGATAAATTCAAATTGACATACCCGTATGTGCTGGTCTGGTTTCCTTCGAAGTTCGTCATTTTGGTGGGCTGACGTACAATATTACATGGGCTAACCTTGGCTGTCCTGAGAGTCTTGAGAGTAATCACATTCGAAGATGCTCCTATGTCGATGAGGGCCCTCCTGAAATCTGAACCCTTGATGCATGCGGTAACATGTAGGGCCCGGTTGTGACCTTCCTCTGCCATCATGTCGTCTTATGTAAATGTAACAGTATTTACAGATGTTTCCGATGCAGTTAGGACTTCTGGACGTGAAGGACTCAGGTGTACGTCCAGAGCTATTTTATTAATTGCAGCAAACGTCTCTGCCCGTTATTTCTTCGAGAGGTGCAAGAGTTCACACAAGCTTTCCACTAGAGATGCCGCTTCCTAATCCACTGGTATCTGGTTCGTAGTAAATCTGTTGATCTGAGGGGAACTAGTCCCCGGTGTAGAGGTCTCCGGAACGCTCATCTCTGATGTCATCTTAATGAGGAAATCAAGTATGTCGTTTACCGCTTCTTTGATTAGATCCATGTTCTTCGTTTGAATCTCCTGTACCCGTGCTAGTTCGCTTAATGTTGGAAATCTCCTGATCATGCCGTCAGATACGCCGTTAGGAGGAGGGGTATCTCCGTTAGAGGAACCATCAGGATTTGAGACTGTCGAGGCGGTCCTAAGACCAACCATCTCGAAATTGATTGAATGGTATTGAAGATATTGACTTTACAACCGAGAGATTAACCTCCCGTTGTGGTCACCAATTGTTTATGGGTGAAAACTATTTCTGCCGGTTTTGGTAATTTGGGGTGTGTGGATGAGAAATGAGTATAAACCTTAAACAAATGTACTGCACGGGAGTGCTTGTAGATTCGAGAAATCAATCGGTGCAAATCCGGCCTAAACCAAGAAATGGCCGTTCCATACTTGTTTCGGTCACAAAGTGAAGGAGATGGTGTTGATCTTAGGGAGGGAAGCGAAGAAGGTGTTGAGATTGTGAAGGTGTTGGCTATGTATGACTTGTATCAGAAAGCTGAACTGGCTTGCAGGATGTAAGCTATCAGTTCCGGTGTTTGAATACAATTGTATCAACACTTGCCTCTGTTGTCTTGTCTTGTTCCTTTTTGGAAAATAGGGAGGAGAATCTATTTATACAAGTCTTTAAACCTAACCCTCGTATCTCGTGGGAAGTGGAGAAAGTGGAGTGATGGAGTAGTGGAGTCGTGTGTTGGTGTCACATGACCAGTCTTGCCCACTTCTCCCATCATCACTAGCCGTCCAGGACTTCCTGACACGTTCTTGTGATGGCACGTTATGCGCTGCACGCTGTAAACCGCCAGACCAATACCCCAGTATGTATCCCCAAGTTTGTGACATGATTGATGTCTCTAGTGTGTGGATCGTGGGACCCACAGAAAGTAGCATGTAATGCTAGATTAAATAACTAAGTTATTTAGGAAGTCGATACTTGTGAAGTATCGTGTGTATTCTATGCAGGTACTGCATTGAGTATATTCAGCATGTATGAAGCATCGTTGTTTGAGCGTCTCAAAATAGCCTCATGTCCAGCCTACTTCATGTGATGGTTTGGAGGTTGCGCAAGCAAGTCCTCCCTTGGCCGACCACATGGTGTGGTAGAGTGACGGGTGGTGATCACCATGACGCCTCACTGACCAATTAACTCCTGACCAGGGTTGTATAACCAAGCCGGTGAAGTTGGACGGACGAGATGATCTTTGAGACACTCATCTGCGATCGTTAGTGGAATTAGGGTTTTTGAAGAGGTGCGCAAGCATCACTATTCAGCTTGGTCGAATCCAATCTTGGGATACGATTTTGGCAGGGCCGATCGTGCATGTGTGAATACGACATGACGGTGTAGGCGCCCATACCTCATTGTCTCATGAAAGTGTGATCTGGGCCGCTCAATTTGTCCGGCGAAGTTGAGTGGTCGAGATCAATTTGCGACAGAAATATGGTGCCGCAAAATCCGCGCGTCATGCCAACTTCGGGCGCGCGTTTCATGACGACCAAGCTTGGTCGGTCTTGGCCGATTATTCTGGTATACAGACGGCGAGCTGGTGTACACGTCCATACCTTAATATCCCATAGAAACGTGATCTAAGCCACTCAATTTGTCCGGCAAAGTTGAGTGGTCGATATTAGTTTGCAATTTGGAGGTGTGACCACGCCTAGTTTGGGCGTGCGAATCGAGGCAACCAGGCATGATATGCCTTGGCCGATCGGGTGTGGAGATAGATGGGCCCACGGTGGTCATATTGATACGCACCGGACCTGCTTAGTCTAATCCTGGACCCTTCATTCGTGCAGGAGAAAATGGACGCTCGTGATGTTCAAACCCTAATTAGGGTTTCACCGGCCGTGCGTCATGCCTTGTTTGGGCGCACGAACTGGAACGACCAGCCATGGTTGGTCCTGACCGATCGGTCATGTATGTAGGCGGGCCCACGGTGTTTGTGTTGACATGATCTGGGCCCTTTGAATCTACATCTACACCCTCCATCTATGCCTGCGAAGATGGATGGTTGAGACTGTTTTGCGACACATGTAATGTGCCGCAAACCCTAATTTAGGGTTTTTCGTCCATACTGCTTTGGCTTGGATGGTTTGGCAATCTATGCCACCCTTTTGTGGAGTGAATATTCCAATACCTGCTTGGGGTCATGGATTCAATCTAAGCCATCCAATCATGCTGGTGAAGTTGGATGGTCGTGATCGTTTCTGAGACTGATATGGACAGTCCAGATTCAAATATGCTCAATCGGGCTAGTATAACACACCGAGAGATGTATGCTCAATCGGGCTAGTATAACGCACCGAGAGTTGCGGACTGACGGGTATTTCGTACATGCTTCATTATTAGTACTTGGAGGTTCGTGTTGCTCTGCTGAGAACAACACTCAGTCGTCATGTCGCACCGATAATGAGTTCAGGAAATACAAGGATGGTCATGCATTAATTATTAATGTTGTAAATGCACAGGGTATATGGGATTTTTGCCACATGCTCCAACCTGGATGAATTTCGTGTATTTAATTCACAGAATGTTGGGATTGTTGCCATATGCTCCATTCTAGGTGAATTAGTAAAGTGAAGAAGTATTCATCACTTATCAGAGGCTTTATCCTTTGCAGGATGTCAGCGCATAAATTTGGTTTTACAATTTTAGCCCTAAACTAAAATCCATCATCAACACAGCCTCAAGGCGTTTTTCTCGTGTGAGATATTCTCCTTCTTTCTCTTTAAAAAGAGAGAAACCAACACTTACTTTATCTTTAAAACTCTGCAATTGTTGTGAGTAATTTTCTTTCAGCAAGTTATGCTTTTCATCGAGATTTTCAAACTTTAAAGTTAAATCTCCTTCTCTTTCAAGTGCTGAAAGAAGATCATTAGAACAAATAAGAAATTATTTACTCAATTCCTTTAGTTCATATATTTTTACACTTGATCTTTCATTAGAAATCTCAAGCATAAAACTAAAAAAATTCTCCTCATCAAAAAGAGATTTTTTAGAATCTGAATCATTGATTGTGAATACAGGGCTTAACTTAATCTCCTCTAGAGAACCTTCAGACTTATTCTCGGAAGAGCAAGTAGAACTTGATGAAGAAGCCCCTTTTAAACATTTCTTAAAATCAAAATTTCCAACGTCTTGATTTACGTTAACTGAGTATTTCTTTAGTTCTCGCTCTCGCTTAACTCTACTTTGAATCATGCCTTATAGGTTGGATCGCATCGAACACAGATTGTTAGATCTTTTCGTGTTTGCCTGCTCTGATACCAATTGAAAAGGCGAGGGTACCCAAATATACCTCACGCTAAAACTTTTCCTACCTATAAGTCCTTTCTCCGAAAGTGATTGTCTATGGACTGAGTCGAGACAATACAACTAATCGGTTCACACTTCGTGTGATCGTCTATGGATACGAGATCGAGACAATACAACAATGAAGTATGTTTACTTGATACAAAGGTTCGGACTTAACCAAACACAATAGGATTGCTTCTCAAGTAAATAGGAATTAACGTTTGTGTGATTTACTTTAATTATAATAAAATAATTATAATGCGGAAAATAAAAGTAAATGACACAACAAGATTTTGTTAACGAGGAAACCGCAAATGCAGAAAAACCCCGGGACCTTGTCCAGAATTGAATACTCTCGGGATTAAGCCGCTACACAAAATTACACCAACTTCGTATAGTTGAGACCAAGTAACTAACCCTATAGTTCACTTAGTTCCGTCTGTATTCCCACGCCTCCGACTTGTGAATAAGTCACGTACTTGGAACAATTCCTTTGGTTCGTATTCCAAACAGTAAAGGAACAACAAATCTGTTTGGTATCAACTCTATTCAACCAAGTGATATGAGTCGGACAAAGGCTCTTCTGTTTATCTTAACATAAACTCCTTTGTCGGGTCCTTAGATCTATCTTATGTTCAATCACCCAAAGGTAATCGTTTAAGATTAAGCCAATCAATACCTTTAATCACAAGGAAACGTATTGATGCCGATCTACTCAATTAATCAATCCGATCTACTCAATTAATCAATCCGATCTACCACAAGGATAAACCGATTATTAATCGGATCCTCTTTTTCCCGAAAACAGTATTGTGCATACCAAAGATTATAAAACCCAAGTCATATCTTCAATATCTTCTTTGTCTTCAAATCTTCTTAAATCTTCAATAAAAACCTGCACACAATCACTTGAATCTCTTGTGATCAATCACGCACATAACGGAGTCTGTTAACAATGGATTATCACAAGATCGTCTTTAGAACTAACAACAGTCTAAAGATCCCTGTCGAAACTCTGAACTAGTTTGAGTCAATCTTATATCAAAAGAGAAGATTCTCAAGAATAAACAAACTAGGTGCAATCAGATTTCAACCACCGTTAGTCAATCAAATCAATCGAAAACAAAGATAAACAACAATTATCTAGTTTCCCACCAACGGGTCGCGCTAGAGCTTTTCAATCCCAAAGAAGACTTTAAACCGAGCGGCCGTAAGAGATTTCACCTAATTAGGTTACTCTCCTCTCCGAATAGGCGGCTACACCAGTAACAACAACAAAAGAATAAATCTGTTGTTACGAAGGATTAGTTTGCTAGAAAGGCAAACTTCGTGTATTTATAGACAAGGAAGTTTGGACACCAAGGAATTTACAAAACCGAAAATATTCTCAAGATATTCATAAAATCACAAATTCGGTTTTCATAATTCCTGAAAATGCTCTGTCCAAAAATAACGATCGAAATCTCTCGGAAAATCTAATTAGTAAATGCACATTACTAATTCTGTAATTTCCCTACAAAATGAAATTAATAACCTTAATTAAAAGATTCTTAACTTACTTATGTTTCGATCCTTGGATTCTCTTCCCTTAGACGTTAAGGAATATCTTTGAACAATTATAGAAATAAACATTCACAGCACGTGTTCAAAGTTTGTCGACATCTTAACTTTGTAAGTTCTCTTTCACACTTACAACCTTGAAACCGATTTGCCACACTTCCAAACAAGTTTAGAATTGGTTCATCTGACTTTCAAGAACTATGTGATTGATCAAACCAACATTCAATCACAATCATGGGTTTACGGTACTACCAAAACAAGTTTCGGTTCTACCTCCATGTGATTACTGTGCATAGTCACACTAGCTTCCCAAAAGTTCGGTTGACTAGGTACTAGGATCGGTTCCCCACATATATATGGTATCTAACTTATATGTGTTGCACATTTCCATAGGATCGGTTCCCCTTTCTGCTATAAACCTTGCTACACCCCATACAAGGATCGATTCCCTTTGATGTACTGCACCCCTTACTAGGATCGGTTCCCTTTCCCTTACAAGGATCGGTTCCCTTTCCCTTACAAGGTCAGACATACAAAATCCGATCATACCACGGGTAATTACTTAAGATCGGTTTTACTAATAAAAGTTATACCAATACATAAGTCAAGCCTTTGTGAACAGTTCTACCAAGAACACAACAAGTTGTGAGCGGTTATACTCTATCACACATATTGGTTGTTCATAAGATATGCAATGAATGACAAAACCAATAACACCTTGCAATTTCCTTTTCGGTCCACAAACAAGTTTATGAACTTACTTCCTTAGAACACATGTAAACATTGTTCCCTAGGATGAAATCCTCACCTCATACTCATACATAATCACAATAGCATTCAAATGATTATGGCGATGTCTTATCTACAAAGTTTAATGGTTAAGCAATAAACCTCGTATTGTATTCCTTAATACTATGTCTATCTAGAGTTCAAATATGCTTGACAGTTATGTTTTCAATATGCACGACTTGAAAGATACGTTAGGGAATGAAACAGTTCAAGTCAAATATCACTAAGCTCAAGTGGAAGGATTATTGTTGTTGTTGTAGTTCCTTGCTTCTTCACATCTTCAAGTCTTCGCAATACTTGTAATGTCTCATATCCTAATACTTTCAAGCTAACCTATGCAAAGTTTAACTCTAGTACATAATCAAGCGACTCTTAACATGAGTTTTGATTCACTAAAATATGACAACCAAACTTGACATACCAACGCTTGGTGGGTTCAACCGAGCCATGCTCTAACAGACTCGTTTCTCATCAACCTACCCAACCTTTTACACTTTTCACTAAAATCAATTTTTACCCCAAAAAACTTATATGAAGTTTTCTTTCTAATCTAGATTTTGACCAACTAATGTTGGTATACGATCCTAGATTAAAAACTATCAAATCTAGGGTTTACGATCAATAATCTTTGAATGACATTATATCAGAAGAGAATGACCTTTGAATAGACAAGGATTATTGAGTTAACATTGATACAAGTTGCGTAACTGTCTAATAAGATTATTACCAACTTTTGTTTTGTGATCCCCAAGCAAAGTTTTTATTATCACACTCTTATTCTTAGAGAACAGAAGTAGTGGAAAACAACTTTATGTAACCCAAACAAATTTTCCAATGGATAGATTGTGTAGCTTATGTGGAATCCTTTATAAATGGTGAATGGTCAAGGCTAGGTATCTTGAATTCTAAGCAAGTTCATGAGTTGCTTTTCTTTTTTAAGACTTTCTTGTTATTTTGAGAGTCTTTCTTAAGTCACACAAAATAATTAAATAAATAATTACTAGCATAAATTGTACTTTTGTAATTGTCTCTTAACAAAATAAGATAAATTACAACTTAACTTAGGAAGGAATAAAAAACATCACACACTTTAAAGACTAGCCAAATATGAAAGTAGATTGTGTGAATAGTCATTTTGCCAAGAAGAGGAAACGTAAAAAAAAAACTTGACTAAAATAGGCATATAATCACATTTTTGCGTTTCTATTAGCGAATTGTCACTAAATGTTTGTGTACAGTTTCCTATTCACGAATTGCCTTTATCTACACATTTATGCTTTAGTAAACCACTCATAACTTCTTCGTCACAACTAATAATTTAGTGCTTTTGGCTCATTGAATTCGTATTTTTATTCACTACAATGTGAGGATCTCTCCAGGTTCAAAGGTTATTCTCACTAAAGTCTTAGGTTTAAAACTCCTCGATTGTTTACACAAATGTATATTTACCATCATAGGAATTTTTCTGAAGAGTGAGCATTTTGTATCTGTTAGAGCATAGCTCGGTTGAACCCACCAAGCGTTGGTATGTCAAGTTTGGTTGTCATATTTTAGTATCAAAACTCATCTAGAGACGCTTGATTAATCACTAGAGTCAACTTCGTTTAGGTTAGACTAGAAAGTCTAGGAATCTTGAGACTTACAAGTATTACTCTAAAGATTTGAAGAATGTGAAGTAACGGCTGCAATGAAGACAGCATCCTTCCACTTGAGGTTAGTAATACTGACTTGACTTGTTTCCATTCCTGACGTATATTTCAAGTCGCTTTATATTGAAATAATAACATGTGAAGCTATATTTATAACACTCTAGTGATTAGACTTGGTCATAGCATTATGATCATAGTATCAAGGAGTTATATTGAACTACGAAGTATAACGCTTATCTTTTGAACTTCGTAAATACGACATCAACATAATCTATGTATATAGTTACTTGATTATGCGAGGGATATAAGTGTGATTTCATCGTTGGAAACTATGTATTATTACATTGGTTTAAGGAAGTAGATGTATGAACTTGTTTCATATTCGAAATGGAAATCAATAAGTGTGTTGGTCCGGTTTTCATTGAATAATATGTGGATGACCAATGCAAGATGACAAGGTAGAATCAATCTTAACTTATGTTGAGAATCAAGGTAGAACCGGTCATAGCATATATTGTGTGACAAGGTATAACTGATCCTAACTAGTATTGGGAGACAAGGTAGAAATTGTCATAACCTATATCTAGTGATATGGTATAACAGATCCTAGCTAATATTGGTAAGTAAGGTATAACCTATATTGGGAGTCATGGTATAACCGACCCTAACTTAGTTTGGGAGTCATGGTAGAACCGGTCCCAATAGCAAAATTGAGTTTCCAATTTTCACATATTTCTTTATGTTGTATGTGAACTTGGAATTAGGGTTTGCTAAGATAGGAAACTTCTAGATGTCGACATTATTTGAACATGTGCATGACTCTTATCATTAATTGTTCAAAGGTATTCCTTAATGCTCAAGGTGATCCCAAACCGAAATATTGAAAAGCATTTAATTATGATTTTCGATTTTATATGTTTTAATTACCAGCAATTAAAGCATATACTCTAGAAAAGGACTATTAGTTAATGTGCTAAACTAATAATAGAAATTTTCTAAGAGAGATTTTAGAAATATTGTTTGACATTTATTGAAAATAGGAAAACCAAAATTAGGTACTTTATTGCGTATCTTGAGAAAATTTTTGGTTTTGGAATTTCCTTGTTGTCCAAACAACCTTGGTCTATAAATACTTGAGTTTGTATTTCTTGCAAACTATCGCAAGAGCCAGGAAAACTTCATTCGTGTTGGTTCCGGTGGAGCCGTCTATTCGGAGAAGAAAGTACCTTAATTAGGCGAAATCTCTTACTACCGCTCGTTTAAAGACTTCTGTGGGATCAAGAATCTCTACGAGTACCGTTGGTGGGAAACTAGATAATTACATTGTTATTTTAGTTTTCGGTTATTTATATGATTGACTAACGATTGTTAAAACTTTGATTGCACCTAGTTTGATTATTCTTGAGAGCCTTCTCTTCTGACATAAGGGTCACTCAAACTAGATTAAAGTACCAACGAGATCTTTAGAATTGTTATTAAATCTAAACACATCTTGTGATAATCCATTCTTAATAGACTTTGTTTTGTTCGTGGTTGATCACAAGAGGATTCAAGTTTTTGTTGTGCAGGTTATTAAGAAGGCAATTGAAGATTTGATGACGAAGAAGATTTATCTAATTATTTTTCGTATCTTGTGAATTTGTGCACACATCTTGATCGGATGGGATCCAACTAGATCTTGTTTATATTTGATAGACTTGTGATTATCTAGTTGATAAGATAGGCATCCTTTATAGTTTCTCTTTGAGTTCTATATTGTTTGATTGCAAATCCGAGAATTGATTATTTCGGTAATTAAGATTCGGATTGATCTAACCAGACAAAGAAGTTTATTAGATTAAACATAAGAGCCTTTGTCGACGACTCAACATATTTTTTCTTAAAGATTGAATAGAGTGGTTACCAAAAAGATTTGTTCCTTTATTGGCTGTTTGGAATATGATCAAAAGGAGTTGAGTACATAAAGACTTTACTTGGTAAAGCAACTTGAGATAGTGAAATCTTTCTTGAGATTCACGTGCGTGACCAAAATGTCGAAGACGCAGCAGGGATACTGATGGAACTAAGTAACTAGGGGTAGTTTATTTGGTCTCAACTATACAAAGTTGGCTTTTGTTATTTGTATAGCGACTTAATTCTGAGAGTATTCAAAACTGGACTACGTCCCGGGTTTTTCCTGCATTTGTGGTTTCCTCGTTAACAAACTCTTGTTGTGTCATTTACTTTACGAAAACACGGGGAGTACAACAACCACACCCAATATTTCGTTTGGCAATCTGAATAGACGAACTCTAATATACTTTCAAGAGAATCAACTAGACAGTCAGACTCAATCTATAGAAAAGTATATCAAAGAGTTTTGTATCTCTAACTCTCAATTCAATCTGCAATCAGCAAATAGGAATTTGCGAGCCCGATTGAATATAAGATAAATAACTTGAACGGTACCAAAGACCAATGTTCAAGGATCAATCAATTTCAATCAACAACCAAAGGTTGGATTTACAAATTGATCGATTCAACGCACAACCTGTGATATTTCAATTATATAACAAAATATAATGCGAAAAAGAAATAAACATGATACACCATAATTTTGTTAACGAGGAAAACCGCAAATGCAGAAAAACCCGGGACCTAGTCCAGCTTTGAACACCACACCTTGTATTAAGCCGCTACATACCCTATCCTACTACCAATGAACTTAGGGATCGGGATCAGTAGTTGAACCCTAATCAATCTCACATTGATTCAAAGGTACATTTGCGCTCCTTACGTCTCTGATACCAGCAAGATACTACGCACTTGATTCCGTTAGATGATCTCACCCACAACCAAGAGTTGCTACGACCCAAAGTCGAAGACTTGATAAACAAATCTGTCTCACACAGAAAAGTCTATTAGAATAGATAAATCTGTCTCCCACAAAAATACCTACAAGTTTTGTTCCGTCTTTTGATAAATCAAGGTGCACAGGAACCAATTGATAAACAAGACTTATGTTCCCGAAGAACTGCCTAGTATTATCAATCACCTCACAATAATCTTAATCGTATGTTAGCGAAACAAGATATTGTGGAATCACAAACGATGAGACGAAGATGTTTGTGGCTACTTTTAATCTTACCTATTGGAGATAAATCTCAAGCAAATCTTAGCAAAGATAATACTCAATCACGATAGAAGAAGTAAGATCAGAACACACAACTACATAGAAAATAGTTGGGTCTAGCTTCACAATCCCAATGAAGTCTTTAAGTCGTTAACCTACAGGGTCTCGTGAAAAACCTAAGGTTAAAGGAGAATCGACTCTAGCTTATGCAACTAGTATCACACAGGAGGTGTGGGGATTAGGTTTCCCAGTTGCTTGAGTTATCCTTTATATAGTTTTCAAATCAGGGTTTGCAATCTATGTTACCTTGGTAACAAAGCATTTAATATTCACCGTTAGATGAAAACCTGATTAGATTCAACCTAATATCTTTCAACCGTTAGATCGAACTTAGCTTGTTATACACAAATGAAATGTTCCTTCATTTAGGTTTAAGTAACCGTACCTAAACGTGTACACCATGTTGGCTAAACAGTAATTAACCGAGGTTAGCTATATGAACACTCTCATATCAACCTTATTCATCTTAACCATAACTAGTTCAAATGACTCAAATGAAACTAGTTAAAGAGTTGTTCAATTGTTATATTCTCATAGAAGCATACAAGAACACAATTGAAGCAAAATCGGTTTGATTCACTCGAATCATTTCATGAACATTATAGCCACGGTTTTCAAAGAATGCATTCCTTAATATATATATAAATGTATTAGTTCATGAACAAACCAATTTTAGAACTTTAACCACTCAAGTATGCAAACGTGTACGCATACTTAAGTAGCCGGTCTGAGTATGGGTTCGCCAGTATGCAAATGGGTACGCATACCTTAGTACACTTCCAAAACCCAGCAGAAATTCCCGGACCTATACCTTACGCAAGTATGCGTACCGGTATGTGTACTTGGTACACGGAATTTCACAACTACAAGTACGCATACGGGTATGCATACTCTAGTTCCGGTCATGGATCACACATGCAAGAATGCATACTATGTTCATAATACAATAGTTCTAAACTCTATTTCAATCATTGAAACTTTCTTAGAGGATGACAATAGCCGTTTGCACACACTATTAGCATCAAAGCAATTTTCAAGTTATTGAAATAATTATAATGAAACATTCCAAGTCTACACCAAATGATTGTATCACACAAACCATGTAAGATGTTACTCGGCGATTTTCACATGATTATCTTTTGACTTTCGTCAAGAATATAAGATGAACTTGGTTGAAGCGAAAGCTTACCAACACATATTTCGAGAAATATGTAAGCGAGTTAATCTCAGCTCGAAATCTCAAATGTGCATAATCAACTATATAGTAATACGACTTTTGTCTCAATATAGGAGTGTTTTGGGGTAAAAACTGATTCTGCTGGAAATGGTGAATTTGGGTGTGTTGCCGAGGAACGTATCTAAACCCTAAACAAATGCATTGCACGAGAGTAATTTAGATTCGAGAGATCAATCTGTACAATCCTGGCGTAAACCAAGAAATGGCCGTTCCAGTCTTGCTTCGGTCACAAAATGAAGGAGAAGGGTTGATCTTAGGGAGGGAAGCGAAGAAGGTGTTGAGATCAGAATGGTTAACTCTAAAGGTGTGGTTGTTTTATGACTTATATAAGAATGTGGAACTCGCCTGCGGGATGCTAGCTATGAGTTCTTTTGTGTTTTTCTGGATACTGTGTTGATAACCGTTGTTGGTTGAAATAGGTTGAAAACCTATTTATATCAATCATAGTTGCACGCACCCTGATCTCATAGGAAGTGGGAGTAGTTGAGTGATAGAGAAGTGGGGTCGTGTGAAAATGTAGAAAACCACGTCTTACTATGAGGGAAGACGAGTCAGTTTACACCCACTACTTCTCTGCTGCCACTAACTGTCCGCCTTTCCTGACACTTTCTCATAATGGGCGTGTTGCACGCCGCATTGTAAACCGCCAAAGCAATACCCTAATGAACATCCCCCAGTTTGTGACATGTTTGATGTCTCGAGTATTCTATAGAAAATATGTAGCAAGTTGCTGAGTGGGTCTTGCCTAATTATTCTGACCAATCACGCGCAAGATAGGTGGTGGGTAGTCATGTGTGACGAGCCAAGTCATGAGACTTGCCGCAAAGAATAGCATGTGACGCTATTAGGTTAAATAACTAAGTTATTTATGAGGCTGATACTCATAAAATATCGTATGTATTTGATGCATGTAAAGCATCTTTTTTGAGCAAGCAGCTCAAAATAATTAATGCATGTGAATCATCATTATATTGAGCATGTCTTGGTTGGTCGCGGAACCTAGTGTCTTAAAAAGAGCATGACCGGACACTTTCAGGAAGTTGCTGGGAACTATTTATGCATGCCAAAGGTAGGCCGGTCGGTCCCTATAGGAGAGTGATGGCTGGTAGCCATTTTGACATCCTATTGGTCGGTCCAAGTTAAATCTAGACCGGTTAAATTGGATGGATGAGATGATTTACGACAGTTATTGGTTGCCGCTAATTTATTTAAGACTCCTACAAGAAGCGCGGCAAGCCATCTTTGGGCGATCGTTTTGGAGCCATATGGGCAGGCCGCGGTGTGGCCGATTGTTCCTTATGGAAGGGAGGTGGCCAGTGATCATGGCCACATCTTGTTGAACGCCTAAAATAGGAGTTAGGCCGGCCGATTCGACAGGCGAAGTTGGGCGGCCGAGATGATTTGCGACAGTTAATGACTACCGTTGATTTAATTAGGTTTTAAAAGTCGTGTGGCCAACCCATTTTGGGACAACGGTTGTTGGTGTTGGCGGCATGCTATAAACTATTCGACCGGACAGTGCTATAGTCGGGCCGCTAGTGCGCGTATCCACGCCTTGTCCGTCGATCGAAATTGAATCTAGGACGGTCAATTCGGCTGGCGAAGTTGGACGGCCGAGATCGTTTTGCGGCAATAATGTAATGTTGCTTAACAGAAATTAGGGTTTTGCAAGTCGCGCGGCCATCTAACTTTGGGCAATCAGTTAGTGGCTTTGTTGGCGAGTTGGAAGGGCTTCGATTGGTCGAAGTATTAGTGGGCCCGCCGGTGTGCCTGATGATGCTTTTCCGGTCACGTTAGGGAGCGGCTAAGCTTGATAAATCGAGTGGCCAAAACGTATGGCCGTGATCGTTTTAAGACTATCATGGGCATTCTATATTAAATTCCTTAAGGAATTTAGGCGTGTCGACCAGCCAACTTCCAACTTTATTTAAAAGTGCGTGTGGCGCATTTAAAGCGATTTGATTGGTCGATGGGAAAGTGGCCGGCAAGCGGCAACATGAAGTATGGCCGATCGGTCAAGTGGCGTGGCCACGCCTCCCTTTGCTGCTGCTTTTACTTGCCGTAGTTCCTCTTTATTTCTTGTTTTCTACTTTTGGTGGGATTTTGCTCCTACTAGTCCATGGAGGATTAATTTCCTAGCTTACCTAGGTTTGGTCTCGACCAATAGGGTTCGAGATATTGCATAGGGCGCAAAAAACCTAATTTTTGCAAATTAATTAGGTTAAAATTTGAATTTTGCGAGCTGTCGCAAAATTGGTCAAATTTGGTGAATTCTGTATGTTGACACAAAATTCTTAATTTTATTCTCAGAGAGCAGTCAACGCGTCTTCTGACTGAGTACTTTCATGCAGACCTTAATCTTGATACTTCGGGAAATTCATGCTACTCAGCTGCGAGTGAACACTAATTGTCATGTCATATCAATATTAATGGTTCAGCCGAGAAACATACTATAGGAAAAAATACTCAATAAGCCATACATTAATGAATAATCCAGGCGAGAGATTAATAAAATTTATAGAATGTTTGGGATTGATGCTACATGCACCATTCTGAATAAATGTTATATACATATACTGAATTGCTCAATACATATGTAAGTAAAGAGGCCTAGGCACTCATTATTTTTAAATAACTCTATTTCTTTGCAGAATGAAAGCACATTAAAACACAGGGTTTCACAATTTTAGCCCTGAAATAAAAACCACCATCAACATTAAGTCCCCTGCTTAGTACGTAACAGTGACATTGTTGCGGGGTAAGCACTAGATGGTGACAGACGAAAAATAAATTTGAAAAGACGAAGCGAGTAAATATTACTAGAGAAATTCTAATCGGCCTTTAGCAGCGGGACCGCGCGGCTAGTGGCCTTCGTAGTAGCGTGTTGCTAGCTCGGCTATGGGGTATGAGTGCGGTGGGTCGAGCCATCTATTCCCGTTCATGGATCAAGAAGGAATCTTTCTTCTGGAAACTATGTTCGTATAAAAAGGGGTATCGACCCTCTTCTGTTTTTTGTTGCTCGTTCGGCTCCGTGCTTTCGTCAGCAGCAGCCGGCTCCTCTTCGTCACTGTCAGCAGCTCCGTCACGAGTGTGCCAATTGTCTGCGGCAAGGTAAGTACATCTTGTTCTTTCTTCTTCTTTTTGCAAGTATGAACTTTAGTTGTACGTATAACTTCCACGGCTTTGAAATTTCATCAAATTCTGAGTGAACTCCATCGATCCTCTCCTGGAATGTGTAATAAGGTTCTATCTCCAGAAGAATGAATACCCAGCCTCTCGAGTGGATTTCAAAATTTTCCAAACTCCATTGTATTCCTGGGATGGATGGATGAGATATATGTTCGGCAATGACCATGTCAGGGCTAATCTTGGAGAGTGTAGATGCGTTGTTGATCCGTCCTTGACTTTAAGTTATTTGGTGTTTGGACTGCTGAGCCGCATTTAAAACACTCTTTAAACTCCAGAGCATTGACCGGAATGAGATTGTGTTTATTCTGGCTCTTTAGCTCATAGGCTTCTTCTTGCCCTTCTGATTGCGATGATGATATGTTGGGGATGCTTGTATGGGTAAAATTACAGGAGCCATTAGGTGATGTAGACGAGCTGAGGGGCGTTCGGTTGCTGACGTGCTGCTATTAGGTCTTCAAGGACTTCGTTCCAAGCGACACCCTTTGAATTGCCTTCCGAATCTTGGATTGTTGTATGGAAAAGGATGCGATGAGCAGTCCCCAGTTACACTTCAGATCCGATGGCGTGGCCGGATATGTGAAAATATCTCTGTGGCGTACTTTTGGAGTCTTTGATGCAGTGTACTTCTTCATGTTGAGAAATTCCTGCGGCTCGTAAAGCTTTGATAGTGATGATGCTGATATCAGAAATAACCTGATTGAGGTACGTGAAGGCATCCTGTGCTGGCAGTCCCCAGGTGTAATCATCATGAGTCTATTTTCTCTTGAAAGATGTATTTCCATTGCATTTGCTGGTAAGGCGGTTGACGAACTGACGAAAGCGACAATCTTTTGTATTCGTCGTTTTTTAATCAATGGGAGGGAGTCGCACTTGATAGGCCTGTATTGTATCCAAGCAGCCCATGCACCTCTTCCATAGGAAATTGGAAGTCTAGAAACACCAAATCCGACTTTGTCGATCGCGATAGTTGTCGATGCGCGACTTCGTGCGTGAGACCTTGGGTAGGCGGTACTGAGTTCTGAGTAGGTGATGTGGCAGACATATTCGGTTGGTCTGTGTGGATTGCTGAAACGCGACTTTCCTCTTTTATTCTTCATTGATAACAGTGCGTATGGATGGTTGAACCAAATACTGTTTGTCGGTCAGGCGCCTTCCAGACAGGGAAGTGATAATATCCGTACGCTGCATCTTGGTTGACCATCTCTCCTGAGTTGAAGAGGTCCTAGATTGATAGTGAAGGAATTCCATGTTGAGCCGCATTCCCCAAGTGAGGTTTACGTGGTTCTATTGTGTATGGTCGATGGGTTGACCATGATAAAGATATCACCATCTTGCATCCATACTGGTGACTCTGTTACTTCCTCCATGGGAAACTAAAATATGCACAAGTTCGGATTACCTTTGTCCGTAGTGGTTGTTTCTATGATGAAGCTCTGGCTGGTATCAACAAACGAGCAGCAACGGTTCTTGGCAGCAACTGTGATCAGAAGAGACTGCGTTTTCGTGGGAACAAAATAGGTTGGATGGAGCTTGGGTGGCAACTGTCACGATCCTTGACAGGGAGGAGTGGTGATTACGGGCACAAATCTTGGCAGGGACGAGTGGTGGCTACGACCATGGATCTTGGCAGGGACGAGTAATGGTGGCTACGGCCACGGATCTTGGCAGGGATGAGTGATGGTGGCTACGGCCATGAACATTCTTTTTTTTTTTCCCCGGTGAAGCACCTTCTCCCTGATTCCATGCGTGCGTAAGATCTCCTATTGTTGCTTGCCTGATTGTAAGTGCGACCTTGGTGTATTGACTTGATGAAAATTTTAGATTTGTGTCTGCTTTCCAGAATGGCCACAAAATCTTCATCCGATGTAGATTTTCAGCTGTCACGTAGAAGAGAGTTTCGGCTCCAGATTCTTCACCAAGCGCCAGCTTCGGTTCTTCTAGAGTGTAGTGTAAAAAAGTTTCGTGAGTGACGTTGCTGATGAGGTGTCTCTCTTTGTGAATTATCTCTTGATGTGTTAGCACTAGCAGTAGACTTGGAAGTCGAGAGCTTCACTTCTGAATCTCTTGAAGTAGTCACACAGATGCCTGTTATTTTGATGGAACATCCTGCCCAAGTCTTGAGAGTGATCGGCTTGGGAATGAAAAGATATTTATGGTAGGGAGCATCATCATTTGGAACCAATCGGAGGTGTTCGGAATGTTGTTGTTGTACTCGGTGTAGGTTCTTCCGTTTCCCTGGGTAAAGGAAATATGGGAAACGTGGGTCCTTTTGGTACATCAACTTCTCGGATCTCCTCTGCGTGAGGTTATCTCGGCTGCAGATTCTTTTTTGGCATGATGGCGTGGGCATTGCTCTTGCTTGGGTTGGCATAATAGGCGAACCCCTTTATGATGATCTGAAGATGTGTCAAGTCTCCTTTGTTATTGCAGGTGTACGAATTCCTGGAATTACGCCATGGTCTGGATCTACATGTTTTGCTGATGAAGTGATAGCGGATACTCCTGACCATAAAATGGTACGTAGCAGTGGTGAAATAGAGATAGGCCTTTGCTTTCATGATCTCTGCAGGTGCCTTTCTAGGATTCCACAGGTGTTGATATTTGTTGTCAACTATCTCCATAAGCGGCTACGTGAATCTTCCCTTGTGTGGACCTTGGCGACATTGATATCAGTGATAACTTTGAGGCGTTTCTGGCTTGCTCCATATAACACTTATGGTGTTGCAGGAAAGGCGATTGCTCCATCCGGATCTCGAGAGAAGCCATTGTGCCCTTCTAAGTAGTAGTCACATCTTCTTGTGTCTCTACGAGGTTTTCTGGTCCTTTCATCTGGGAGATTTACTGATGCTCGGCTATCCAAGGTATTCCCAGTAGCATTGTTTTTTACGAGGCCTCCAACAAAACTGAATTTTCCCGGATAATTGCTTCAAATCCAAATTCATTGTGTGACGCATCCCTAGCGATGAGAAGTCCCCAGTTGTTTTTTTTTTTAATTGCTCTTGTAACGTCTGGAATCATACGGAGCCATTGTTCCTTCGATAAAAAGAAACGTCTATCGAGGACGGCTATAACTAGGACCGTGAGAATATCTTTAGGTTGATCCTCGGTAAAGTGGAAGATCTTCGGTTCCTAGGCGCAACTCTCCTGAATTAATCTTTTCTTGGACAATGCGCTTCAGACCCTTGCATTCACCGGTAGGATGATGGATGAACATGTGATAGTGGCAATATCTCGAATCTCACATCTCTTGATAAGTTGGTGGACGCCATACGGGAGGAAGTTGAACCACCCTGTCTCGTACCCAAACTTCCAGTAACTCCAGAATTATTCTTATGGGGATCGGGAAACGCGGGTACTTTGAGTCTGGATTCTCTCGCGTTAGCGGCTGTTGTGGTGGAAACTCTTGTAAGCTTTGACACGAAGCTCGTTTCGAGGGCGGAGTTGAGACTCGAGTGAGTGTTGGCTCAGGCGCGGATCGCTTAGTTCGACAATTTTGTTGGAATACAACTTCTCTTGACGGCCATGCATCGACGACAGCAATGTGAAGTGGTTGGACTGAATACTGCTCATTGGCGCGGTTCTCGTCTTCATAGGTGCCTTGGTAGATTTCACCTTCTTCAGGTGCTTCTCTCTTTAGAGCGGTTGTGGTTGCGGACTGCTGGACAACTCTCTGAACTTCCGCGAGGGTCTGGAGATACAGGTTTTCCAACAAAGCTTAATAGGCCGGCTCCTTACCTTTATCTTGCAGATATTGTGACGTACCTGGCAGGTCTCTCCCCTTAGCCTTGTGAAACTGTCTCAGCTCTTTGTCGTTGGCTGAGTTTAGTTGGCCATTTCCTTTCTGCTCCCTTCCAATGTGGCTACGTACTTTGTCTGCATTGTCGTTGGCGGAGGCACAGACTTCAGACAAGGATTCAACATTTTTTGAGTCACTTCTAAAATTAGTGGCGTTCTCCTAGCGAATGTTTGATGATTCTTGCCACAACCGGTTTGTCATACTCTTTAGGAGACAAAACGTCTCATTTTGCAGTTTGCTGATATTGGCCTGATTTGCGACAACGTCCTCCAACATTTTCGCCATACCTTCCATGGTGATTGGATTTCGAGCATTCGTGGTTTTGGAAGAGTTTGGCTGACCCGGGCATATCATAAAATGGAAAGTTGGAATTGGTGATTGAAATGAATTTTGGTGAATGATTGAATTAGATCTAAGATCCACCCTCTTGAAGTTGTGAAAACTGGAATGAAAATTTTGAACTGATTTTGCAACCGAGAGATTAATGTCCCACTGTGGTCGCTAGTTGTTTTGGGGTAAAAACTGATTCTGCTCGAAATGGTAAATTTGGGTGTGCCGCCGAGAAACGAATCTAAACCCTAAACCACTACACCAAATTCTGGGATTAGAAACAGAACCATGTCGTTACTAAAACGGGTTGTAACGGCCCTCGCCTGTTGCAAAAGTGGGTGTTACTTTTTTTTTTTTAACGGCTTTGTAGTAGTTACGAATTTTTTTTGTAACGGCCCTCGTAACAGGCTTGAGCCGTTACGAATTTGCCACGTGGTAACAGCTCAGGGCCGTTACGAATTTTTTTTTGCAACAGAGCTGTTGTAACAGCTTAGAGCCGTTACGAACTTTTTTTGTAACAGCAAAAAAATTACTGTCGGTCAATATTGACCTGGGTTTTGACCAGGTCAACATTGACCTGCAGTTCATTTTCTGCCGGAAATATGCCGGATTTTTTTTTTACCTGCATAAATCTTTCATTCTACCGTTTAATATCACTCATTCAGTAACAATAACTTCTTCTATTCTTTCTACATTCAGGTAGTTTAATACTTGAGAGAGTTCCAATGTTTTAATGGAATACAAATTCTGTGTTGAAACTCAAATAAAAATAAAACGACTCATGCAAAACCAGGTTTAGTTGGTTTGAGCAATTATGGAGGACAAAAAAAAAAGATATAGCATATGAAATCTAAGATATAACAAAAACAGACTCACATAACAATCTTTGCCTTCTCTTGGTACTGTTTTTGTATCAAATCGTAACACTTCGCCTCAACTCCAATCATACTCAATGACATAATCATAAATAGACTCATCATGTGCCACCGCTTTCCTTGTAACTTCAAAGACCATGGACCTCGATCCCATTGTGTCTACCAACACCGTTATCGCCATTTGGCTTCTCTAATTTGTCCCAAACATTACCTCGTGGCCGGAGTTCTGTTTCGATAAGGAATGCTTTTTCCTGTGAACTACAGACATAGGATGGAGCCTTAAATTAGGGCCTTCTGCATAAATTTAAAATCGCACGTCTAAGTGAGTACTTCTCTCATTTGGTTCTTAACAGAACTACAGAGAAATCTTGTAGAAGTGGTGAAGTGTACAAATACATGTGAATCTTACCATGGTGCACATAGTTCCAAACCCTAAATCTATGCACAGATGCCTTAGTAACTCAAATAGATAAAGAGATCCTCCAGGCATATGATTTTATAATATATCATCATTTTCTAATTTACCCAACCCTCCGTATATCGTTTTGACAACTCTCGTCTAGTCTAAATTTTATTAATTCGGGTATGGCCTTACTTCCGTAACACTATAAACATATATCAAGATTGGAGGAACTGATAAGAAAAGATTCAAACGGAAAATCAACCAAGGCAAAGGTGGACCTAATCTTAACAAATTATCAAGGTGTATCCAGATTAGTGAACTAACACATGCAAGATATGGTTCTAGAGAGTGCTCAACACGATTTCATATTGTCAATCACAAAATTTAAAGATGGGGCACAGAGATCAACTGAATATATTTTCAAACAAATTAGAAAAATGAACATTTCATGTATGAAACATAATAACTCACAATGATGCACACTCATTCTTATAGATTTCATTCAAAAGACCTACAATACCTTTTCCGTATGGAAAGACAAGCCATGATGCTGCTGCCATTGGCACCGGTTCCGGTGGTGGAGTACGACGTTGGGTTCTCTCACATGCCGCTGACCTTGTAGCCATTGCAAGAAATCTAAAGAGATACAAGCAGAGATATTGGGATTTTGTAAAGGAAACATGAATCAAGATTGTAAATTTATATAGAGAAGAAATTTTAAGCGGTTTCCTTCTTGGACTCTACTTTCAAGTTTCCTTTTTAGCCAAGGTTGCTATTCCTTATAAGGCTTACAAATAAATATTAATTGGCCTCACCTGCCAACTGATACAAACATTCCTACCAGCTACAGAATGTGTACTATCATGCAAAGAAGCTAAGGCCATCCTATAAAGCAAGAAAAATGTAAGGACGTAATCACTATGGAGACAACAAACCTGGTTGATTCAGTACGAGGTGTGAACACATGATTCAGGTCCAGTGCCGCGCTCCTCAGCAACTGACCAACTGTTCTTCTGGGATTCATTTAGATGATTTCATTAGTTCTTGTGACCACCGTACCTACTAGCAATATACAAGCTCGCGCTGATAAGAGAAATATCCCTTGATTAGTTACAGAGAACAAAGGGGAATGCAAAGTATATATGTTTCGTATGAACAAAAATAATCAATAATTCTCTTAGCTTCAAAAGGCTTATACAAGCAACAATAAAAACATATTAATAAGCAGCAATATTTACATAAATGCATCCGGATTAACATTACAATTACCTTCATCCCACAAAATATGCCAGAATTAACAGCATCAGTACTATGAAGTTTGACCTGGCTATTTTGTTTCTTCTTTTTAATGAACTTTGTCAACATCCACAAATTGAGGTATGTAGCTTTGCCCAGTGAAGCAACAATTACAAGGTTCTAACCATACTAATTGAAACCTGTTACATACAAAATGTTATATATTATAGTGAATCAATAGCACCGAGACAAGTGATACATTGTGCAACAACATTGCAAATATGGTAAATACTTAAGATGAGCTAATTGGTTACGTCTGTAATATGCTTGGCCGAAATCAAATTCATTAATCTGCATATTACATCTAATATCATGAAACTCAATTACCATTACAATATGCATGTATAATCACCTATCCTAGGAAACTTGAATTAGAGCTTGAAACCTTAGCCTTAGTATTGACATCTCAATATATACTTAAAGAGATGAGCGTAATATCTATCTATGTATATGCAAACAAAAAATAAGGTGTATATAGATATTTGCATCGTAGCTTGTTAATCTAGTTAACTAATTGTACTTTCGACATAAGATTCATTAATCGATTCAAATTTTATTTCAGTCCAAATGTTGTCAATCTGACATCTCACCGTTAATTGTTCTTCGTTCCTGGTATTCATTTTAGTTCAAGTTCACCACCATATTGAAAGATAATAATGTGCTATGAAAATTTTATAATTAATTCATTGTACTGATAAATTAAAAATACTAACAAACTTTAAAATTGGTACCAAACCCATTTCATAAAATCTATCAACAAGTAAATTAAGGGTTTGATGAACCGTACCTCAATGTCAATTAGATGAGGAAGATTAGAGATACCAAAATACAGAGAAAGATTTCAAATCCAAATCCAAATAAGAATGAAAAAAAAAACCCAAATTACTGAAATTTCATAAAACAAATAATCAGTATCATCTGACCTTTGAGTTGCGCAGGATAAACTCCCATCCTCTCCTCTTCAAGCTTATGCGTTTTGTTGTCCAAAGATTCAACAGAGATGAGAAAGAAGATGAAAAAAGAAAAAAAAAACAGAACCCCTAGTTCTAGAGTATTGACTTCATACCAAGAACACTTTGAGTTCTAGACTAGTAGCTCTGATGATGATTTCAGTTCTCATAGGAGTAACCCTAACTTCAATACCAGAGTAACCGTTTTCAGCAAGATCTCTAGCAAAGAATACTCCTCAGCAACAAACTGTAAATCTGAATCAAAATGATTGATTTCAGCCTCAAAAAAAACATCAAAAAATCAGAATAAATAAAACAGTGAGATGGATTGAAGGAGGATTTACCTTTCGTTTCTCACGAAAAAAACCAAAAACATCATTCAACAACAACTACAAATCGAAACCAAAACAGGAAGAAAACCCTAATTTAAATATTTTTCCACGAAAATATCAAAACCCTAGTTTTAAAACATGAAATGATGAAAACATATTAGGGGTTTTGATGTAAAATTGATGGTAAAGATGATACTAATATAGATCTAATGAGGAATTAGGGCTTTTTTATTCTTTTATTTCTTCTGATATAAAATCACATCGGTGGAGTGATTTGGAGATAAAAGCGGCGGAGTGATTTGGATTTGGTTGTTTCTGATGGTGCTGCTGATGGTGGTAGTTTCCATGGGCGAAGAAGAATGATCAAGACAAATGAAGATTGAAAAAGATGGAGGTCGAGTGATAGAAATTTGGGAAGAAAATGAAAAAAATTACGAAGGCATGGGAGGAAAAGAAATATCAGGCATGTGAATCGCACACGCAAGGGAGGAAATATCCTCTAGTATAACTCATCGTGGGTGGAAACATAATGCCACGCATGTGAATGGCACACACACATTCTGAAGGTGTTACAACCCTGGTGTGACCAAGCATGTGACCAAGCATTTGTTAAACCCTAAACAAATGCACTGTACGGGAGTACTTTAGATTCGAGAGATCAATCTGTACAATCCTGGCCTAAACCAAGAAATGGTCGTTCCAGTCTTGCTTCGGTCACAAAATGAAGGAGAAGGGTTGATCTTAGGGAGGGAAGCGAAGAAGGTGTTGAGATCATAATGGTTAACTCTGAAGGTGTGGTTGTTTTATGACTTGTATCAGAATGTGGAACTCGCTGTGGGATGCAAGCTATGAGTTCTTTTGTGTTTTTCTGGATACTGTGTTGATAACCGTTGTTGGTTGAAATAGGTTGAAAACCAATTTATATCAGTCATGGTTGCACGCACCCTGATCTCATAGGAAGTGGGAGTAGTTGAGTGATGGAGAAGTGGGGTCGTGTGAAAATGTATAAAACCACGTCTTACTATGAGGGAAGACGAGTCAGTTTACACCCACTACTTCTCTGCTGCCACTAACTGTCCGCCTTTCCTGACACTTTCTCATAATGTGCGTGTTGCACGCCGCACGCTGTAAACCTCCAGACCAATACCCTGATGAACATCCCCCAGTTTGTGACATGTTTAATGTCTCGAGTATTCTATAAAAAATATGTAGCAAGTTGTTGAGTGGGTCTTGCCTAATTATGCTGACCAATCACGCGCAAGCTAGGTGGCGGGTAGTCATGTGTGACGAGCCAAGTCATGAGACTTGCCGCAAAGAATAGCATGTGACGCTATTAGGTTAAATAACTAAGTTATTTGTGAGGCCGATACTCATAAAATATCGTATGAATTCGATGCATGTAAAACATCGCTTTTGAGCAAGCAGCTCAAAATAATTGATGCATGTGAAGCATCGTTATATTGAGCTTGTCTTGGTTGGTCGCGGAACCTAGTGTTTTAAAAAGAGCATGACCGGCCACTTTCAGGAAGTTGCTGGGAACTATTTATGCATGCCAAAGGTAGATCGGTCGGTCCTTATAGGAGAGTGATGGATGGTATCCATTTTGACATCCTATTGGTCGGTCCAAGTTAAATCTAGACCGGTTAAATTGGCTAGCCAAATTGGATGGCTGAGATGATTTGCGACAGTTATTGGTTGTCGCTAATTTATTTAAGACTCCTACAAGAAGCGCGGCCAGCCATCTTTGGGCGATCGTTTAGGAGCCATATGGGCAGGCCGCGGCGTGGCCTATTGTTCTTTATGGCGGCATGCTATAGACTATTCGACCGGCCAGTACTATAGTCGGGCCGCTAGTGCGTGTATCTACGCCTTGTCCGTCGATCGGAATTGAATCTAGGCCGATCAATTTGGCTGGCGAAGTTGGACGGCCGGGATCGTTTTGCGGCAGCAATGTAATGCTGCTTAACAGAAATTAGGGTTTCGCAAGTCGCGCGACCATCTAACTTTGGGAAATTGGTTAGTGGAATTGTTGGCGAGTTGCAAGGGCTTCGATTGGTCGAAGTATTAGTGGGCCCGCAGGTGTGCCTGATGATGCTTATCCGGTCGCGTTAGGGAGCGGCTAAGATTGATAAATCGAGTGGCCAAAACGTACGGCCGTGATCGTTTTAAGACTGTCATGGGCAGTCTATATTAAATTCCTTAAGGAATTTAGGCGTGTCGAACAGCCAACTTCCAACTTTATTTAAAAGTGCGTGCGGCGCATTTAAAGCGATCTGATTGGTCGATGGGAAAGGGGAAGGCAAGCGGCAACATGAAGTGTGGCCGATCGGCCACGGGCGGCGCCTGCTGGAGCAGATCGTCCGGCCAAGTGGCGTGACCACGCCTCCCTTTGCTGCTGTTTTTACTTGTCGCAGTTCCTCTTTATTTCTTGTTTTCTACTTTTAGTAGGATATTACTCCTACTAGTCCATGGCGGATTAATTTCCTAGCTTACCTAGGTTTGGTCTCGACCAATAAGGTTCGAGATATTCCATAGAGCGCAAAAAACCTAATTTTTGCAAATTAATTAGGTTAAAATTTGAATTTTGCGAGTTGTCGCAAAATTGGTCAAATTTGGTAAATTCTGTGTGTTGACACAAAATTCTTAATTTTATTCTCGTAGAGCGATCAGTAGCGTCTTCCGACCGAGTACTTTCATGTAGACCTTAATCTTGATACTTCGGGAAATTCTTGCTACTCAGCTGCGAGTGAACACTAATTGTCATGTCATATCAATATTAAGGGTTCAGCCGGGGAACATAGCATAGGAAAAATACTCAATAAGCCATACATTAATGAATAATGCAGGCGAGAGATTAATAACATTTATAGAATGTTTGGGATTGTTGCTACATGCACCATTCTGAATAAATTTTATATACATATACTGAATTGCTCAATACATATGTAAGTAAAGAGGCCTAGGCACTCATTATTTTTAAATGGATCTATTTCTTTGCAGAATGAAATCACATTAAAACACAGGGTTTCACAATTTTATCCCTGAACTAAAAACCACCATCAACAAGGAGATAGAGTATAAATAGACTTTCCAAGTGATAGATGAGTTTTAGTCTCCACATACCTTTTGTTGATGAAGTTCCACAAGCTCTCCTTAGTAGTTCTTCATCTTCAATTGATGAACGCCATGAAGTCTAATGCTCAACTACACAATCTATCCTAGTTCGAGACATCACTATAAGTAGACTGGAAATCAAGACTTATAGTTTTGATCACTAACATTGACAAACAAGATTGAGATAGCAACGCTTGCGAGTTCGACCGAGCAGTGCTCTAACAATCTCCCCCTTTGTCAATTTTAGTGACAAAACTATTAATATATATGGATTACAAATTGAATAAACTTTGTAGCTTCTCATCCAAATGCTTGATCTCCTTGGTTATTCAACATTACTCGAAATCTTAGTCACTTCCAAGTACTCGAATGAGTCCAAATGTGTTCAACTCAACATCATAGTTGTTGAAGATCCGTAGCAATAACAATGAGAAAACAGTTGCTCTCAATCATTGTTATACAATGTCATAGTATCATTACACAGCATCAAAGTTCAATTGTATCACAACTTTGACAACAATACTATGGTGATATGTATCACTCCCCCTTAGTCAATACTTCATCTCACAATGAAAACCACTCCCCTTACATAATGATCTGTAAACCATCTGTATTTGTAGTGTGAGCTACACATTAATTTCCCCCCTTTTTGTCAATATAAATTGGCAAAGGTACGAAAACTAGTGGGATCCTCATGAAATTTTCATAGAGATACTTCATGACCAAAAGAGAACAATATATCAACTTTTTTAGATGCCATCATATAGCCGAAACTAAATGCATTCATCAAGGAGTTTATAAAGATACAAGATAACCCCTACAAATATTTGGCAATTAAGCACAAGTTCAATTAAGAACTCTCCCCCATAAAATGTCATTCCCGAAAGAACAACAAGAGCGACCTTACTTTTACAAGAAAATAAGGATTTCTTTGGATATTAACAAAACTCATGAGACATGAATTTGTATCCAAAAATCTTAATTGAATTAACCACAAGGAAGATGATCAATTCAATTGGTCATGCTCAACATAAGAGAACTTACGGAGAAACATAGTATATACATAGGGATGTGGATCAGGGAAAGACCAATACTGCGGAATAATCAAAGATTCATTCTATTTTTCATCACTATTTGCACAATGACATATAATAGACTTAATCTTTGTAAACAAAAGTTCATCTTATCTTCCATCAATTATTTGCATAATGACATAATAGGCTTAACTTTTGTAGTCAAAAGTTCATTCTATCTTTTATCAATACTTTCATACCGACATATAATAGAGATAACTTTTTGAACAAATATGGGACAGTCAAGGTTCACGGACGTAAACAACATATCTCATAATAATTTGCAATATATAAAACCATAAAGATGAATACTGCAAAAATCATCTTCCAAATCAACTTTAGAATTTAAATTAATAAATCTAAAAACATTGCAAGATGAAAACGTTGGCAATAGCTATGTGTACTCACAATAATGGCTATTCCAAACCCTAGTTATCCTTCTTAGAAACACAAGAATAAATTCTCATAAGAAGTTTCCTAGACATTGAGACCTCTGAAAAATTCGTTATCGTCCCCGAACTCCTTGTTGTCAACAGCCATGGGAACATAAGGTTCATGAAGAAAGGAGTCAATTCCAACAAACCTTTTGAACTGATGCCTAACCAGAGCCTTCTGAATTTCAAGAGTTCTCAAAGCAATAGTCGTTATTTCCTGAATCTCCTTCCTTGTTTCCTTCAACTCTTCAAGAACACCAGAAAACTTCTGAGAATCTGAAGGAACATCTCTTGGCTTCCTCACATTCCTTATTTTACTTTTCAAAGTTGGAGGTAACGGAGATTTATCTTTTTCCTTCATGATGGATGGCTTAACAATCATATTAACATATTTCCCATCAGAAGACATAATGCTTGGAGTATCCATATGAGCGGAATTGTGAGAGGAAATCACAAGATAATCTCAACAAGCAGTCTTATGATAAAAAAAAGTTTCAAATGAAGGAAAAAGGAATATAATAGGGTTACTGAACTTTTAAACACACAAGTTCACGCACACACAACTCTCAACCCTAAAGAGGGTAGAATTGTCGAGAATAACCCTCTTTTATTGATTAAACAGGGAAGTCCCTTCCAATATCAATTAGATATGAATAGAGGCACGAATTCCAGACTCGTAAAGCTCAGCGGAGCAAAAAAGAAAAAAGAAAATCTAAAACAAATTTCTTTTCCTGAAGCCTGAGGCGTGCATAATGTTGTCTCTTTTGATCAGGCACATGAGACAAGATGCACTAACCAACATAATTAAGTTGTGCTGGGGTGAACAATAATCTGTCCACCATAACCTTTTCGAAAAGAATTCATAGAGCCATGTTTCTCAGAGTGTTTAGACCATAATTTTTTCTCTAATGATCTAGTCTTTTCTTTGGAAACTAACTTCTTTGAAGATGAGATGAGTTTACATACCTCGGATGATTTTTGAACAAGTTTGAGCTTGTTTGCTAATCGATTTGCTCTTCGTTGAACTTTGTTGACATATCTTATTTTGTGTTTGTAATTGAAACACTCTGAGAGTTCATGACCTTTGAGAGAACAATAAGAACATGTCAACATGGAAGATGGTTCAGACGCCAGAGATGTGTAAGCAACAAGACACATAGTGGAACCTGAAAAATCAGACACAGAGTTTCCAGCAGAACCGGATAAATCAATTTTTTTCTTCCAGACCGGTTGAGATTTCTTCTGAAAGAATATCAAGATTGATGTATGTATAGCTACAATTATCAAAATCAATATTTTCACAAAGAAGTGAAACACTTGACTTTTCCTCTTCATTAGAATCATAGTTATCATATATTTCATCAAGAGTTGCAGCTAGACCTTTGTTCCCAGTGTATTTTTTTTACGATTTGGACACTTATTTGCAAAATGACCAAAACCTTTACACTTAAAGCACTGAGGCATATCCTCGTCATCAGTTTCATCAATATCCCTGTTTTTGGGAGGAATACGATTATGAGGTTTAACTGATGACCTAGGTTTATCTATGGAGAATCGTTTACTTCTCTTCAAAAGAAGATCCCTAAACTGTCTTGAGATCAAGGAGACTGACTTGTCAAGATCTTCATCTGATGAATCAGCCTCGAAAATATCATCTTCAGAGATGCAAACACTTTTACTTTTGTCAAGTAATTTAGTGTTCTTTTGTGCTTTGAAAGCAACATCCTTTCCGTATTTGGATATATGCTCATGATCAAAGATATTTAATTTCCCAACCAGAGTATTTCTGGAAAGAGTTGCAAGTTTATTACCTTCAACGATGGCATGCTTTTTAGAATCGTATCTAGAAGGCAGCAACCTGAGAATTTTCATCACATTGTCCTTTTCAGAAATAGTCTTACCCAATGCAAAAGATGCATTAACAATTTCAGACACTTTGTGATTAAACTCATCAAATGAATCTTCATCTGCCATACGAAGGTTTTCCCAATCGGAATTCAGGTTTTGAAGCATGGCTTCCTTTTCACAGGTATTCCCTTCAAATACAGTTTCTAAGATATCCCAATCATCTTTAGACCGAGTGCACATAGTCACATGGTGCTGAAGATCTGGGGTAATGGCATGGATGATAGCATTTAACCCGTCAGAATTTTACTTTGGCGTGAGAATCTCGGCAGGTTCATATGCACCAATATCCTTGGGAACAGTTGCATCGCCTTCTGCAACAACCGGAGGATTATAGCCATTAACAACATAAACCCATGATTGAAAATCATGCGTTTGAAGAAATGCACGCATAACAATTTTCCACCATAAGTAATTTGAGCCATAGAAGACTGGTGGTACGTTTATAAAGATATCACTTATGTCCATATTCAGATTGCTACAAACACAGACTTATAAGGTTTTTAACGTGTTTGCATGCTCTGATACAAATTGAAAACGCGGGGGTACAACAACCACACCCAATATTTCGTTTAACAATTTGAATAGACGAACTCCAATATACTTTCAAGAGAATCAACTAGACAGTCAGACTCAATCTATAAAAAAGTATATCAATGAGTTTTGTATCTCTAACTCTCAATTCAATCTGCAATCTGCAATCAGCAAATAGGAATTTGCGAGCCCGATTGAATATAAGAGAAATAACTTGAACGGTACTAAAGACCAATGTTCAAGGATCAATCAATTTCAATCAACAACCAAAGGTTGGATTTACCAATTGATCGATTCAACGCACAACCTGTGATATTTCAATTATATAACAAAACATAATGCGGAAAAGAAATAACACAGATACCGGAATTTTGTTAACGAGGAAAACCGCAAATGCAGAAAAACCCCGGGACCTAGTCTAGCTTTGAACACCACACTGTATTAAGCCGCTACAGACACTAGCCTACTACCAATGAACTTCGGACTGGACTGTAGTTGAACCCTAATAAATCTCACACTGATTCAAGGTACATTTGCGCTCCTTACGTCTCTAATCCCAGCAGGATACTACGCACTTGATTCCCTTAGTTGATCTCACCCACAACAAGGGTTACTACGACCCAAAGTCGAAGACTTGATAAACAAATTTGTCTCACACAGAAAAGTCTATTGGAATAGATATAGTTGTCTCCCACAAAAATACCTACGAGTTTTGTTCCGTCTTTTGATAAATCAAGGTGCACAAGAACCAATTGATAAACCGGACTTATATTCCCGAAGAACAGCCTAGTATTATCAATCACCTCACAATAATCTTAATCGTATGGTAGCGAAACAAGATATTGTGGAATCACAAATGATGAGACGAAGATGTTTGTGACTACTTTTAATCTTACCTGTCAGAGATAAATCTCAAGCAAATCTTAGCAAAGATAATACTCAATCACGATAGAAGAAGTAAAATCAGAACACGCAACTACAGAGAAAATAGTTGGGTCTGGATTCACAATCCCAATGAAGTCTTTAAGTCGTTAACCTACTGGGTCTCGTGAAAAACCTAAGGTTAAAGGAGAATCGACTCTAGCTTATACAACTAGTATCACACAGGAGGTGTGAGAATTAGGTTTCCCAGTTACTAGAGTTCTCCTTTATATAGTTTTCAAATCAGGGTTTGCAATATGAGTTACCTTGGTAACAAAGCATTCAATAATCACCGTTAGATGAAAACCTGATTAAACTTATGCTAATATCTTTCAAACATTAGATCGAACTTAGCTTGTTATACACAAATGAAATGTACCTTCATTTAGGTTTAAGTAACCGTACCTAAACGTGTACACCATGTTGGCTCAACAATTGTTAACCGAGGTTAGCTATATGAACACTCTCATATCAACCTTATTCATCTTAACCATAACTAGTTCAAATGACTCAAATGAAACTAGTTAAAGAGTTGTTCAATTGCTATATTCTCCTAGAAGTATACAAGAACACAATTGAAGCAAAATCGGTTTGATTCACTCGAATCATTTCATTAACATTATAGCCACGGTTTGCAAATAATGCATTCCTTAATATATAAATGTATTAGTTCATGAAAAAACCAATTTTAGAACTTTAACCACTCAAGTATGCAAACGTGTACGCATACTTAAGTAGCCGGTCTGAGTATGGGTTCGCCGGTATGCGAACATGTTCGCATACCTTAGTACACTTCCAAAACCCAGCAGAAATTCCCAGACCTATACCTTACGCAAGTATGCGTACGGGTATGTGTACTTGGTACACGGAATTTCACAACTACAAGTACGCATACGGGTATGCATACTCTAGTTCCGGTCATGGATCACATACATGCAAGAATGCATACTATGTTCATAATATAATAGTTATAAACTCTATTTCAATCATTGAAACTTTCTTAGAGGATGACAATAGCCGTTTTCACACTATTAGCATCAAAGCAATTTTCAAGTTATTGAAATAATCATAATGAAACATTCCAAGTCTACACCAAATGATTGTATCACACAAACCATGTAAGATGTTACTCGGCGATTTTCACATGATCATCTTTTGACATTCGTCAAGAATATAAGATAAACTTAGTTGAAGCGAAAGCTTACCAACACATATTAGAAATATGTAAGCGAGTTAATCTCAGCTCAAAATCTCAAATGTGCATAATCAACTATATAGTAATACGACTTTTGTCTCAATATAAGAGATAGAGTAGAAATATACTTTCCAAGTGATAGATGCGTTTTAGTCTCCACATACCTTTTGTTGATGAAGTTTCACAAGCTCTCCTTAGTAGTTATTCATCTTCAATTGATGAACGCCGTGAAGTCTAATGCTCAGCTACACAATCTATCCTAGTCCGAGACATCACTATAAGTAGACTAGAAATCAAGACTTATAGTTTTGATCACTAACATTGACAAACAAACTTGAGATAGCAACGCTTGCGAGTTCGACCGAGCAGTGCTCTAACACTTTACTTCCACATTATAATTGTTTTATTATAATAAAGTAAATTACACTTGTACGTTAATCCTAATCACTTGACTTTGATCATATGGTCAATCGGTCTTGTACCTTAACTATTCTCAAGTGAATATCAAGTTGTCGTATTGTCTCGGCTATTGTCCATAGACGATCACACTTGGTATCAGATTTATAGGTTGAAATTAAAAGATTGTGTTGTATTTGGGTACCCTTGTATTTTCAGTATCGATAGAGGAAAGGTAAAATAAACAACAGTCCCAAAAGAAATCAGTTTCCACATCGTTGATGTCTTCGTGGTCCTTTCGTCTTTATTCTTCTAAGGTTTCGACGATTTTTGATAATTAACTATCATGCCCTAATCTTAATCCGTGACTGACCTTAGTAGAATATATATATAAAAAAATGCTCGACTAAATCTGAAAACAACCTTGATATACCAAAATTTGTGAGTCTGGCCGAGCGATACCCTAATATTAAGTGAAATCGGAGTCAACAAATATCAAAACCTAATTATTTTTATTTTTATTTATTTATTTTGTTTTTAAGAAATTTTATTTTGAAGTGTAGGATCAGAATATCGCGACATCAATACTTCGCGAGATTAATAAATAATGACATTGCGAGGGAGTCGCAGGAAGTAAAATAAATGACGCAATGAATAACGACAGCCAGAACACGAGGAAGATATGAAAATATGGCGAAGTTTAAGAGTGTCGCGAGATTGTATACTTGTACACTTGCGATATTTCGCAAGCCATTCCCGAAAATAAAGGACAGCTTAGCTGTCATCCACTGTGTACTACCCTATATAAAGGGTTGAGTAAGTCTGTTGTAAGGGGGGATTCTTTTGAGAGTGTTAGACAAGTCATTAGGAGAGAGAAAGTTGGAGGTGATTGTAATTTCTTTAACTCATTTCTATTTTATCTTGTGAATCTTCAAGGAAATAATCAATAAAATCACTGTTATTCATCTAGAAAATGTCTTAGTTGTGTGGAATATTGTGAGGGGTGTAGTGTAGGATTTCCTGCAACTACATAATGGCGCTAGAAACAGGGAGTGAGTAGAGATCAACCTTGTGAATTGAAAGAATCAGGAGTAACAAGAAAGAAATTTCGTATAATTTTCAACAACTTACTGAAATTGAGAAATGGCTAGAAGAAGGAATGCATCGGAACAACCAACAACTGTTAGAAGAAGCGGGAGATTATGGAGAAAGGAGAAATGAAGTAGGTGAACCATCAAGAATAAACGCAAGAGATAGAGAAGAAGGTCAAATTCAACCACCAATTCAACCAAAGACCGAATAGAGTAATAGATAATGATAGGGTGAGTGTGCATACATGGAGATCAGATTCTATGGAAGAAAGAGAAGAAGTGCAACAATTGATAAATAATGGGCAAGAGGAGAGAAATCGAGAAGATATGGGAGAAACAATTCATGGAAATGAAGAAATCGCAGCATTAGAAGCATTGAGACAAACAATACATGAAGAAAGGCGGTTAGAAGCGGAAGAACGTGCAAATTTAACAAGGCAAAACCATGAGTTAAGAATGGAAAATATGAGGTTGCGAATAGAAGGTCGAAGTAATACCGAGGTCAAGATCGGGATCGGTTAGAGAAGATATGAGGAGAACATTACTTGTAGAAAATGTTAATGAAGAAAATCTAGAAAGAGAGGCAAATCTCGGTGAAGGATGTTGCGAGAGAAGAGAAGTGGTAGAAGATCGTTATATTCCACGTCCTGAAATTCTCTGAGAATGGCCAAAATGACGGAAATCAAGAAAATGGGCAGCGCGTCAAGGCGAGAATAATCCAATTGGTGAAGAAAATCAGGAAGAATGAAGAAGAATACTGCATGGGAGAGAAACACGGTGGAAACAAAAGGAGATTGAAGATGACATCGAAAAACATTATATTGAACAAGCGCGTCTAGCTTGCGAAAGGGAAATATTGAGAGTAGAAATGGAAGAACGGGAATTGGAGGAAGCAATTCGGCAGAACAATCATGACAATCGAGAAAGAAGGCGCGAGCAAAATCGCAACAATGGAAATATCAATGAAGAATATGAAAGAATACAAAGGAGAACTGATAGACAACCAAGAAGAGAAAATGATAGATATAATGGTGTGCGAATTCGTGAACGATATGAAGGAGAAAGTCGCAGAGAAAGAAGAGAAGAAAATGATGAACAAGAAAATCAAAGTAGACATGAACGCGAAGAGAGAGGCGTAACTAAAAAGACCAATAAATTCGAATCCGATGTAAATGAACAAATCTTGAGAGAGTTGGCGAGAGATGAGAGGAATGTTGAACAATAGAAGGGGCGGAGGAAGAAGACAATTGGATAAGGCCATCGAAGAGGCGGCGAAAACCCCTTTACACTAGAGGTGCGATTAGGAGGAATACCCCCAAAGTGCAATTTACCCGCATTAACCAAACATTTTTGATGGAACAACTTGTGCAATACAACACATCAAAGCGTATGTGAGATGTATGCTACAATGGGAAAATCATGATGCCATATTGTGCAAATATTTTGCATCAAGTTTAACAGGAGAAGCAATTGAAATGGTTTGAGGGTTTACCAAGAAACACAATCACGTCATTCAACCATTTACAAGCTATATTCTTAGGGGCATATATAAGTAACAACTCCTCGCGACCGGGAATTGAATATGTATTTGGTGAAACAAAGAGTTGGCGAAAGTTTGAGACACTTAAGCGTGAGATGGAAGACAATGTGTAGCGAAATGGTGGACGAGTGGATGAAAGATATCTTATTTTATCATTCATAAACGCTATGTTCGCAACCAATTTGTTATATATTCAAATTTTTAGAGTCAAGAATACAATTACAATGACCGAGTTGCGAGAACTTCGGGAGGAATATATTGCTCTAGAGGAAAGGCAAAATGAGATGGAATCATACCCAGGTTGCGAATACAAATTCAAATCTGCGAATGCAAGCTTATTACCCAAATTGATAAACACGATGGCGAGAGCACTTCGCAAGGGCAACAAGAAAGGATAATAGATGATGGATGACCAAAGATAGTAGCTATGGGAAGCCGTGATCGGGAAGAATTTGAAAGGAAAGGAACTACTACAACCGTGGCGGCAATAACAAAATTCAAATACTTGATCATCCGCAAGAAACTTATGGAGGTCGGCGAGAATTATCATGGAGGGCAGCGAAGTCACAAAGTAGTATGGGAGGAAATCAAAATGCCACCACTAAATACTAGTGTGGAAAAAATATAGGAAGCTATACTCTTGATGGAAAACATACCTGCACCATGGAACATGTGGAATGAACCGCCACCAGGTGATAGAAGTCACGAAATCTGTTCTTACCACCACTTTCATGGACACCTAACAAATGACTGCAGAAATATAAAAAGAATCATCCTCAGAATGATTGACCAAGGAAAGATGAGTCATTTTCTAAAAAGTGAAGAGAAGGTTCAACCATTACCACCACCGCTTGAGAAATGCACAGGACAAACTCGGCAAAGGGGAAAGAAACATTCGTAATAGAAGTTGGAGCGAAAGCTAAAAATTTGTTTTGCAACTTCATTGTACATTCATACTTAGAACAATTGAAGATTTTCATGATAATGTTCTCGGTAGGGTTTTTGCGAGGGATCTTTGATAATAGAGAAGTGATGAACATCGCGAAGACATCATGATTAAAAGAATGGCAAATGCAGATTATTTCTTTCTTGCAAAAGAGATTCCCGATGGCAAGAGAGACGCATGATAGCCCATTGGTTGTAAAATTGGAAATTAATCCAAAACTTTGTAGATGGCGAAGATGATGAAGCGAGAAAATTCTGGGCGATCAATAGAATCTTAATTGATACGGGGAGCTCAGTAAACATCCTTTTTTTACCATACTTACAAGACTATGGGTGGGAAGGATGAAGATTTGATACCTTCGACGTATAAAATATACGGTTTCAATGGCACAACGAATAAGCCTAAAGGAGAAGTTCATATGAGAATACCCTTGCAAGGATTATCAAATGAAGTTTTGTTCATGTAGTCGATGTGGAATCCCCTTATAATGCATTGATCGGACGGCCATGGTTGCATGAAATTCGGGTGTAGCGTCGACTTATCATCGAGTGTATAAAGTTTCCTCATCCTAGCGGTGTTGGAGTTATAAAGGAGACTGGATGGAAGGACAAAAATGCTATGAGATTGATGTGGAGAGTTGCGAGGAAAGAGATGCAAAAAGGAAGGGCTGGAAGCAAAATATAAAAGATGAACAAAGAAGAGAAAGATTGATGGTGGATACCATAGATACAAGAGGTGAAGATACATTGCGAAGCAAGTGCATGAAAACAGTTGCAAAATATGATGTAAAGGAACCATTAAGAGGTTCGAATGGTGCAGAGGCAGAGAGCAGCAGGAGCAAAATGTGTAAGAAATGAATAATCATTATTATCAAAATTAATGACAAAGGCATATCAAGAGTAGGAGGAAGAAATAATAATTGAAGAAGAAATGCGCGAGAATCTCACCATCAAGAATGTATGAAAATCTGATTGAAGAATTGAAATGAGATTACAACAAACAAAGCAAGATTGTGCGATAGCTTCGCAAACAAAATAACAAGAGAAAACCAAAAATGAATGATTGAATGAATTAACAAAAATGAAAGAGTGAGTGAATGGGACGAACCTTTATGGCGTACACCCTAGTTCGCGAATGATATTTCGCAAGAGGCAAATGTAAGACCTAAAGTGCGTCATATAAGGGGTATCTCTTGACATGGCTCGTGGAAAAGGTTACACCGCCCCGGAACCTGAGTCATGGAGATTTGGGGTCAATAAAGCCCATCCAGGAGAGATACCTTGGATTTCCAACTATATATATAAGGTTATACCACCTGGTTGGACGACCGAGGGTCTCTTCCAAGGAGTCGGTGTATGCTCAAGGCGCCTAGGTACACGGTTGAGCCAAGAGTGCAGGACATTTGAAGTGTCTCGGCCATTCTTGGCAAGTCTTGGCACATCTTTTCGCCCGAAGAAAACTCCACTTAGGGTGCAGTCTCGTAACCATAAGCCATATAGGTATAAGGGATAAGAGGCTGCGAAAAAAACTGGTTGTTGTTAAGACCGGATGGGAGGAGCTAGTCTTGTATGGCCGATGTACGCCTCCTTGAAGGGGCAACCAGGGAGATGATAAGGGCGGCACCCTCCATTAGGGAGCTGATAAGTGTCAAAAGACGACCATGTCATGGGGCTTTAAGTTCGCAAGAATTTTTAGGCCTGTCATATTGTCGCAACATAAACATCCTGCAGAGGCAAAAATACTAAGAAAATGATAAGACAAGATCAATGGGTCGTTACATGAAAGTGTAACGACGTCTTGCGATTTTGTCGCAAGACGTCAATGTCATGGGACTTTATGTTCGCAAGAATATTTAGACCTGTCATATTGATGCAAAATGAGGGGTGGCAAAATAAGACCTTTAACTAGGAAGGCAAAATAAGACCACACAAAAACAATGATAAGACAAGATCAATGGGTCATTACATGAAAGTGTAACGACGTCCTGCGATTTTTTCGCAATGATGAATTTCAACATAAATGATGATAAGCTAACACAAGAAATTGATTAAGCAAACAAGCTTGCGAATACGACTATATTTCTTCATTTATTTGTGGAGAATTAGCAACTTAGCGATTCGAAATTAAGAAGTATCATTACTTAAAGATTATCGACTTAATTTCTCTCATGTGAAAATAAATAACGAGAGGCAAGTATGGGAATGATTAGAATAAAAACTTGTTATTTATTTTCATATGATAGATTTACAGTAAGAGATTACAAAAATGGAAGGTTAGAAGGATAAATGTACAAGTATCACAAGAAGAGAAAAAGGAAAATGGAACAATCTAGCAACTTATTCTTCTTCTTCATCAGATTCTTTATCAGATTCCTCTTCTTCGCTTACATCACTATCAGAGACATCTGAGCAAGGCATATTTTCAGGAATTTCATCAAGAAGACAAGGATATGAAGAAAGAGGAATGTTGTGGTCATTGCAAACTGTTTCAATAGTTTGATTGCGAAAACGAACAACATCATTATTGAAATTCGCCACGTAGTTTGTAGTTGCTTCTTGACTTAGAATATTTGTCATTACGAAGAGAGAAATCTTTTGCAAGTTGTGCTTTCTCAGATTCAAGTTCCTTGATTCTAGTTTGAAACCTCTTCTCAGATTCTATGAACAAATGACAATGAGTTAGCAGCTTAATAACAGTTTCATAAAAAAGAGGCAGAAAAATAATGAAGAACAGTAAACAACCTGTTTGTACCCTATTAAAATAGTATGTGTGCATACCGCACAAGCTATTTGATGTCGGTACAATACGGTTTATTGTGGAAACCGGTGGGTTTATTGTGGAAACCCGCATGGCTTATTATGGAAGCCTAACCCGGTTTATTGTGGAAACCGGTGGGTTTATTGTGGAAACCCGCATGGCTTATTAAGGAAGCCTAATCCGGTTTATTGTGGAAACCGGTGGGTTTATTGTGGAAACCCGCATGGCTTATTGTGGAAGCCTAACCCGGTTTATTGTGGAAACCGGTGGGTTTATTGTGGAAACCCGCGTGGCTTATTGTGGAAGCCTAACCCGGTTTATTGTGGAAACCGGTGGGTTTATTGTGGAAACCGGTGGGTTTATTGTGGAAACCGGTGGGTTTATTGTGGAAACCCGCATGGCTTATTATGGAAGCCTAACCCGGTTTATTGTGGAAACCGGTGGGTTTATTGTGGAAACCCGCACGGCTAATTATGGAAGCCTGGATTTGGGTTGTTGGGGAAACCAGTGGGTTTATTATGGAAACCCACTAGGCTTATTATTGAAGCCCAAGAGTCTTGAATAATTATTTATTTATAATTATTAATGATATTTGAGATAAATGCAGGATCCTAAATAAAGAGGATAATTATCTTAAATACTTATAATTATTATTTAAGATAAATATTATTTAAGATAAGTAAGGATTATGGTAAATATTAGGGTTTATCATGAATCTGGATGTTATTTGAGGTTTATGAAGTTATTAGGATAACTATCAAAGCCCTAAAGCTACATCTATTTCTGCCCATATATAGAGGCTAAATCTCAACACAAAAGGTACACAATTTCTATTCCTTTTCTTGACAACCTACTTGCATAGAACTCGGTTGATTTTAGCATCGGAGTGTCTTTGCAGGTACCCCACCATTTTCAATCAACAATTCTTTGGAGAATCTAATCAACGGCGGCGATTCGATCATCATACACTCATCTCGAAGATTGTTGGGGTGATTAATTTTGCACCAACATCTTTTGGCGCCGACTAAGGGGAGCGAAGAAGTTCGTGCTCCTAAAGTTTCGAAAACTTTTCCAAAAGGGTTTCGTTGGGTTAACATCATCTGGAAGTTGCAGACACGTTCTCAACAACAGCCAGAAAGTTTTCAGTCTTCATAGTTCGTGGAAAGTTTTCGCAAACAATTGATATTTCTTCCTTGTTTTGGGAGTTACGTAAGATCCAAAGTACGTTAACTGTATCAAACTGATTGGAAGAAAGTTTTTAAAGAAACAGAAACCAATGGAGGCTTCGGTTGTGAATCATCCAGAAGCAAACAGCACCATACCCAGAGAAGTTGTACCAAGCCAAGGCGTAACAAACCAAGTCCAACAGATCAGCGTTCAAGGTGTACAAAACCAGCAGGTCAACCCACGAATCGTGAGGAGCGCTGTCGTTCAAGGTGAGGACGAGAGAGATGGCAGATCAGCATCACTATCGTCTGCAGCAGCATCAGCGTCTCGTTCACGTTCCGAAGGAGCGGTTCCAAGGGTGAACTATATGCTGTTAACGAGATCATCTCCTCCAGCCACTAACAGGAGAGATCGACGCCAGGGTAGGTCTTCTAGCTTGCTTCCCAGCGGCCAGGCTCAACGAGGGGAGGACGCTGCAAATAGGGGAGTGAGAGCTCGAGCTACAGACCCTCCTGCTGGTCAGGGAAACGCAGTACCAGCTCGACGTATTAATGAAACACCTGCTGTCCAGTCCGGAGCTCCGCCTGCAGTACAGACTAACCTCCAGTCTATCACTCAGGTTAATAACCTTCAGGCTACTGCGACTCAACACAACCAACAGATCGTGCAAGGGAACGACCCACGGGTTACGCCAATAGATCTGACGGTTCGAGAGCGGCTGCAGCAGCTGGAAAGAGAGAATAACCGTTTAAAAATAGCACTGGAGAAGAGGAGAGAGCTGGAAGTACCGACTATTTCTCGTTCGGGAAGTGCAAGGATGAATCGTCGAGAGTTTGACAACCCACAAAGAGGAAACGCTGCTTCTAGTGATCGACGGGTGGGTCGTGACGATGGAAGATGGACTGGAGAAGAAAGGGGTTATAGTCGGAGTCGCGGTTATCAGGGTTATGATCGCTATGACCGGCAGACTCGTGATGATAGAAGAAGGGCTGAGGAAGAAAGGGGATGTAGCCGGAGTCGCGGATATCATGAATACGACCAATACGACCAACGTATTCTGAACGTTGGAAGAGATGGTGAGGCTGGGACGAGCGGAACTGGACATAAACGGAAAGAAGATCGAGTTGTTGATCGACATGCAAAGAAATCAGGGCGTGAGAAGAAACGTTCCAGGAAGAGGGTGGATTCTGACAGAGACGAGCGAAACCGGAGAGAGTTGGGAAGTGACTCCGAAGAGGATGAAATGGTCAGCAAAAGGAAGCTTAGTGCCATGATCGAGGAATTATTGTCGCAGAGACAATCTAGAGATGAAGAACAACAAGTTTTATCTATGAAAAAGATGATGGACTCTCCGTTCGTCGCAAGGATTAGGAGGTACCTCCCTCCATTGAATTTCAGCCAACCTCAGTTCAAGGATTTCTTTGACGGCGGAAATGGGAACCCGGTGGAGCACGTCCAGCGTTTTCAAGCTTCAATGAGCCTGTGGGGAAACAGTGACGAGTTACTTTGCAGAACTTTTCCAATGACCTTAACGGGTAAGGCTTTGACTTGGTTTTCGCAGTTAGAGACAAACTCAATCAAGGATTTTGGAATGTTGTCGGATGCATTTTTTGAGCAGTATAAGATTAATCTCGGAGTCAAAAAAGAAAGTAGTCTCTTATTCCTCTTGCATAGAGAGGTTGGTGAGGATCTTTTTGATTTTAATAGGAGATTTCGTCTTGAGGTTAGTGAGGTTGGAAAGGTGGATGAAGGGATTGTGGTAGCGGCATATAAGAATGCATTGGAGTATGATGAGTTTGGAATATATAACTCGTTAACAGTGGAGCCGGTGGGAAACCTCAGGGAGCTGTATGATAGGGCCGATAGGTACGCAAAGGCAGAAAGGGAAAAGAAAGCAAAGTTGTCGCGAACATCGAAAAAGTCAACGGCTGAAGGATCAGCAAGGCCGAAGCGACGGTTTGAGAGTAGTTCCAAAAACAAAAGCCGGGAAGGTCCTACAAGGAAAAATCACGATGAACCCGAAATAAGATGGCAACGGAAAAGTTATCGATCTTAATCCCAGAACCATCTAGCAAGTGAGGAACGGATATTATAGATCTAGTTCCTGCTTCACATGGGGGCATCTTTTCTACTTGGGAATATCTCTACAGATATTGGGGGCGGCTAAAGTGTCGCCAAGCATGCAATCAAAGGCAACTTTTTTTTGAGAAGACAAAAAATAGAAGACATCTTTTTCAGTATCAATTCAAGCAATGGGGGCGGCTAGGGTTGGACGAACGAACGCCTTGGGAGTCAACATGTACACCAGAGTTTGTCGCACATTCATTATTTGCAGACACAAGCGCGTTGAGTCGGAAAATTCAAGGCCATTACGGGAGCATAAGGGCAATCAATATGCCTAGCAAGATACGGGAGCAACTTGCGTTCGAGTGAGGTATGTTCTCAAAGTCGAAGTTGAGTTATTAATTTAATCCTGATAATTTTTCTATTAAAGAGATAAATTGGAGCGTTTTTCTATCAAAGAGAAAAACTAAGGAAATGAATTGTCATGCAAAGTAAAATAGTTCTAACAATATCTTACAAAGAACAATGGCTTATGAGATGATTAAATACATTTTTGGTGCTTTGAGTTATTAAGACGACTTTGGGGCAAATCCACACAACAAGCTGGCCAAGGCCACGGAAGGTTATCGGATAAGCAGCATATGGCGAATTTGAACGACCCGAGAAGGTTAGTTTTATTGATTTTCTTAACTCTTCGACAAGTCGAGAATTAAGAGGGGGCGATGTTTGTACCCTTTAAAATAGTATGTGTGCGTACCGCACAAGCTATTTGATGTCGGTACAATACGGTTTATTGTGGAAACCGGTGGGTTTATTGTGGAAACCCGCATGGCTTATTATGGAAGCCTAACCCGGTTTATTGTAGGCTTGAAAGTGTTGGGTTTATTGTGGAAACCGCATGGCTTATTATGGAAGCCTAATCCGGTTTATTGTGGAAACCGGTGGGTTTATTGTGGAAACCCGCATGGCTTATTGTGGAAGCCTAACCCGGTTTATTGTGGAAACCGGTGGGTTTATTGTGGAAACCCGCGTGGCTTATTGTGGAAGCCTAACCCGGTTTATTGTGGAAACCGGTGGATTTATTGTGGAAACCCGCGTGGCTTATTGTGAGCTTAACCCGGTTTATTGTGGAAACCGGTGGGTTTATTGTGGAAACCCGCATGGCTTATTATGGAAGCCTAACCCGGTTTATTGTGGAAACCGGTGGGTTTATTGTGGAAACCCGCACGGCTAATTATGGAAGCCTGGATTTGGGTTGTTGGGGAAACCAGTGGGTTTATTATGGAAACCCACTAGGCTTATTATTGAAGCCCAAGAGTCTTGAATAATTATTTATTTATAATTATTAATGATATTTGAGATAAATGCAGGATCCTAAATAAAGAGGATAATTATCTTAAATACTTATAATTATTATTTAAGATAAGTAAGGATTATGGTAAATATTAGGGTTTATCATGAATCTGGATGTTATTTGAGGTTTATACAGATGAGGGAAGTTATTAGGATAACTATCAAAGCCCTAAAGCTACATCTATTTCTGCCCATATATAGAGGCTAAATCTCAACACAAAAGGTACACAATTTCTATTCCTTTTCTTGACAACCTACTTGCATAGAACTCTGGTTGATTTTAGCATCGGAGTGTCTTTGCAGGTACCCCCACCATTTTCAATCAACAATTCTTTGGAGAATCTAATCAACGGCGGCGATTCGATCATCATACACTCATCTCGAAGATTGTTGGGGTGATTAATTTTGCACCAACAAACCTTCTCTGTCAAAAATCATATCTTTAACCAAGGCAGTATGCTCAGCATGAAGATTGACGCTAACACCTAAGTTATTTCTGGCGTTATCTAGAACCTTCGTAGCCCAAGCGAATTCATCATCATTATTTATGACAAGAAGTGAACGAATTTGATTTTCTCGCTCATTAAGTATGGCATTTTGGCGAAGGGATTCATCTCGTTCAATTTGGACTTCAAGAAGAGTTTTTTGGAATTTCGCTAATGCTTGAGCCCCTTGATTAGCAATGCGATCCTTATCATCTATAAGGCTGCTAATTTTCTTCCTTAGAATATTATTATTCTCCTGAGAGCTAAGATAAAAACGTTTAAATCGGTTGGCTAAACCTAAACTAGATGTATGTTCAATTTCTAAAAGATGAAATTTGGTTGAAGTTCATTTAATGAGAGAGAATTAATCTTGTTTGAAGAACTACTTAAAGATTCATTGAGATGAGCGAGAAGAGCATCATCATCCATAGGTTCAGGGAAGGAATGGAGAAGGATGGCTTCGTCAGAAAGATTATAAATGTCTGCGAAAATGATAAGTCAGGCAAAGAAAAATAAATGGCAAAGTAGAAATGAAGAAAAGAGGAGGGTGTTATACCATAAAGTTGATGATTAGCACTTTGAAGTGTAAGGTTTATTAAAGGAATTGTTAAGATAAGGTTTATAATCGAAATCATAGAGAAATAAAGAAATATGAACATACCAAAGCACTGAGTGCATTTAAGAAACGGGAGTCATTGTTCGGGAAACTCCGCGAAAAGAATCATTATCCACTAGCGGGGGCATCGCAAATATTAGCGAGAGCTTCAAGCAAGTAGCAGATAAATGATCATCTCCCAATCCTTGCATAGAATCGAGAAGACACTAGACAATTGCACCATAGCATATTCGACCGAATGATTCTCCTTTGCAAAAGAAGTATCAACCTCATTTTCATCTTCGTCAGAATTCTCGCTGGTTTGGGAACTAGAATGAGAAGAGGGATGGATTTTCCGTTTTTTAGAAGATGGAGCAGAAGATTTATCCTTGCGAAGAGTGATTTTATTCTTGCCTTTAATCTTCGCAGCTTCGGGAATGTCAATTTCTTCAACGCCAACCTTCGCACACGAATGAAGATAAGAAACAGAGGCAACAATATTGTTAAAAATAACAAAAGAAAGTATTTCTTACTTCATCCGTGATTGATCGGAGTATCGCCAGAGTACTCGCCTTTGGACGTCTTTTATAACTCTTTTTCAATTTGATAATCTGAAAATTTTGCAAGCCTAGTAAATATAAGAGGAAGGAAATATCGTAAAGCAAACCTGAAATAGGAAATATACCTCTTTTGCCTTCTCGGGCCACTTAAATTCCCAAGGACGATAGTCTGCGAGATTCGCAGGGAGTATATGAGAACCTGCAATATAAGGTCCGCTCAAAAATAGAGGAACAACACACCACTTCTCATCTTTGGAGATGAGGAACATTATTTTTGCCCGAGTGCCAGTCAATATCTTGCATAAGCAGCTTATCACTGGGAATATTATCTTTTCTCTTCAATCGAGCACCCCAGCGAGATTTATCATTTCTCATATTTATTACTTCATAATTTTCAAAAAAGTTTTCTACGGTATACTTCTTAGCGACTATTTTTAAACTTGCGAATCTAGGATCTTTGACATCATCAGGATATAAAGATCCCTTACCAGCGCCACGGTTGGCGAATTCAAGCATTAGACGGATGCAATCACCGCTTAATTGATAAATAACTCGCGAGAATTTCTCATGAGCAAGAATTTCATAGAATAAAGGCATCTCGGGATTGTAGAGAGGAATGGGAAGGCCTGCGAGGATTTGACCTAGCGAGATTATGATTTTCGATCATCACACCGATGATCAGAAAACAACTTTAACTGCAGAAAGTATAGGTGAAGATTCTTGATCAGGAATGGTTGATAGGGTGAAGCCCTTCTCTTGTAAATTCTTTTGAGCTTCATTAAAAAGGGGTTTATATATACGACCAAGTGAAGCCATTTTTGGAGTATGGGAATGAATAGAGAATTGAAGATCAAGAGAAAGAAAGAAGGGAAGATTTACGAGAAAGCGCAGATTGCGGAGGAGGAAGAGAGTTGAAGAAAAGTTGCGAGAGGGAAAATAAAAGAGAAGAAGAGAAGGGTGAGAAAACTATATATAGAGAGAAGAATCCTCGAGAAAACAAATGCATTTAATGCGAGATGGGACATGAATGGTCAAGAATAAACGGTTGAAAGAGACGTGTCAAGAAAAGAATGGAAGAAGAAACATCTGTAATAAATTCCGTGTAAAAGTACGGGATTGAAACAGATAAAGATGAGCAGTTGCGGCGTTTCAAAATATTGGTTCTCATGACATTCTCTCCTTCGCAGAGAAAACATGAGAAGAGGCAAGATGTAGGATCAGAATATCGCGACATCAATACTTTGCGAGATTAATAAATAATGACATTGCGAGGGAGTCACAGTGGAAGTAAAATAAATGACGCAATGAATGACGACAGCGGCGAACACGAGGAAGATATGAAAATATGGCGAAGTTTAAGAGTGTCGCGAGATTGTATACTTGTACACTTGCGATATTTCGCAAGCCATTCCGAAAATAAAGGATGCTTTAGTCGTCATCCATCAGTGTACTACCCTATATAAAGGGTTGAGTAAGTCTGTTGTAAGGGGGGATTCTTTTGAGAGTGTTAGACAAGTCATTAGGAGAGAGAAAGTTGGAGGTGATTGTAATTTCTTTAACTCATTTCTATTTTATCTTGTGAATATTCAAGGAAATAATCAATAAAATCACTGTTATTCATCTAGAAAATGTCTTAGTTGTGTGGAATATTGTGAGGGGTGTAGTGTAGGATTTCCTGCAACTACATGAAGTTTTTCTGGAGAAAGGAAAGTGATGAAGGTTGACTAAGTAGGTAGGTTTCAAACCTGTCTGCAACTGATGAATCCCACTCATGAGCTGTATTGTTCTAGGATAAGGGAATCGGGAAACACAAGGAAAGCTTTTTGGGTTAATTATGAAATATATAATATTTAATAAATGAAGAAAGAAATTAAGGTTTTTTTTTTTTTTTTGTTTTTTTTGAAGAAATATAAAGTTTTCTTTAAATATAAGTCATAGTACAACCATTGAAACTACAACTGAAGAACTATGGACTGATTGCGTTACAAACTAGCAACAAACCCAACAAAACAACAAACCAAAGACTACAACATACCAGAAAAGAAAACAGACTTCAGTACATACTACTATGATCAGAACTACTAGAATTCATCCCCTCCTCTTGTTTAACAACCATTTCATACTTATCTCTATAAATGAAAGGTATGATGACCCTAGGAGGCTCTGTAAACTGATGCTGACATTCATTTATTCTAGCATATTTATCCGGGGCATCAACTACCCTGTTACAGAATCTAGGACATAACATAACTTTAACTTCATTCAAACTGTGAATTAAACTTAAACACTCAGACAAAAGATAATTATTCTCCCACCTGACAGACTTTAACTGACTTTTGTTCATTGCTTCCATTATAATTTTACTATCACCCTCCAGAATTAATGTACTGATATTTTTAGCCTTTACCTATTGAGCATCCATAAGTAGAGCTAGAGCTTCTGCTTGATCAACATCCCTTGCTCTTAATGTCCAGGCCACGACTTCCAAGAACTCTCCTGAGTGATTGCGAACCACAAAAGATACACCAGCTTTATTAATATTAGGTAAAATGGAAGCATCAACACTAATTTTTAACCAATTAAAAGGAGGCGGATGCCAATAATCTATAATGCAAATGCGAGAAACTGATGTATATAGATAGAAACACGGCTAGGATGTGAATGAGTACAAATTCTATCCTTATGTAAAGTATGTGTGTAAATGCAAATCTTATAGTCATGGCAAAACTTATGTATTCGCTGAACAACAACCCTAAGAGTTTGAATCTTCCCATCAAAGATTTTCAAACATCGATCCTTTCATATAAACCACATTGTTATCACATCCAGATTGATCAGCTCCCCTCTTGCAGTTGAGACAAAGTTATTTCTATTAGTACAAGATATAATCCATTCTTGTAGAGTACTGAATTTGTGAGCTTCTTGCAGAATTATATTAGACACCTCATACCATATAGCGCGAGCAAATGGATAGTAAAGAAACAAATGTCCCGTAGTTTCCAGATTATGATCACACATCACACACTGAGGATTCTCAAGTCTTGCTACACACTGAAACTTAGCATCCACCGGTAATATATCTTTAGAAATTTTCCAGATAAACATTTGGCACTTGTATGGAACCTCAATATGCCAGATCATAAGCCACATGTTCTGTTATTGCTTAGAAATAACCCGATTATAATTCTTCATAAGAATTGCCTTATACGGTGAATTAACCGTAAACTGACCATTTGGCGTCAAAGACCATCTCAATTTGTCCTCCGCTGGTTGTTGAGGTATCCTAATATCCTCAATTTAAGAAATCTGCTCACTAGAATAAAAGTCTCTTAACTTATCAGTTCTCCAAATTCGATTTTCATGATCAATGAAATCTGAAACTTGAAGATTGGTCTGTTGGATACTAGAGACAGGGAACTGAAAATTTTGAGCAATTCCTTCAATTTAGGTTACAAATATTGGTTTATTATAGCAAAGTCATGAACTACATATAATTATTGCATATTGTACCCTTAAAAATACGTTAACACTTAATAGGCTTAGAAAGAGAACGATATAATCCTTAATAATCCCAGTATTTTATTTTCATTTGGAAAAATAAATTATAAATTAACAATAAAAACTATCAGGTAGCCTGATGGTCTCAAGCTTCCTCCCATAGGAGAGGTTGAGGTTCGATCCCCTACAATAACATAATTCTAGACCAATGTATCTAGGTGTAGTTCTAGGGACCACTGTTCTAACTCAAAAATAAAAACGGTAATAGGTAAAACTAGTTGTTTCCCTGATCCGAGTCTACATAATATGATTTGGCATTATGATCGAGTGTATGTGGACGAATTTAATTGGCATAGTGAATGCTAACGGGCTTCTTGAATTAATCGTCAACTGCGATACGGGATATAAGTGCATATTGTAGTTGTGGAAGGGAAAAAGCTAAGTGTGAACCAATAAATATGGTCCAAATGTGTAGTAATGATATCCAACCTTAATGCCTCTATTAAGGGTCGCATCTATGCCTTAAAGGACCCACACTTGTTATCCTGGGGTAAGGGAGCATTCGTACGCATTTAATTTGACCATCTCCTTGGTCTACTTCTACGCGAATCGTTGTGGAAGATGGAACCTGCATATTTACAGATTTGATCTGTCATATCACAGAGAGATGGGGCAGATAAGATGTTCACCAATTATTTGAATTAGTGTGGATTCACGGTGGATAGAAGATTTAGTTGTAAGTTGTTACCAAGTGAGTGCATACTGAAAGGCTAAGGCTTCCACATGACTGGATAAAGTCTTCTGGTGCCAATCTCTGCACCATCATTCTTTTCTCAGAAAATGGGTTATATGCCAAAAATGTAAAATTCATGGTTTATTTAGACGAGTAAAATATCAACATGGGTGAGATGGACCGGGACCATTTAAACTCAAAACTGACAGAAATATCCTCTATTCATTGTTTTTCCTTTTATTCTACTACTTTGAAAACTCCGATCATCTTCTCTTTCTCTCCACCATCTCCTAAAAACTTATCAGGAACCACTCATATCTCTCTTTTTCTACCATCATCTTTCTCCATCCTCAATTAACATTAACTACCACCATCATCTTTAAACACCTTATTATAAATTGGTTTCTCCACCGTCTACTTCGTCGATGACATCAACATTATCTACCACCATAATCTATGTTCACCGTCTGCACCATCAATGGTAACTACTGCAAACACCAACTCCACCACCATGAAAGATTGCGATCCTAATTAGGGTTTGAATTAATCAATCAATTTCACAAGATGCCTCTTCATAGTCCGAAAACTCGTAAGTTTCAAAAACCCTAAATTTCTTTTTGATTTTATTTTCAAATTAACATGCACTGATTATTGAATTGGATGATTCTATTTTCATATAAATATATGTAATTGAGTGATTTATCTATTTTGTCTATGATTTCATAAGATTGAAATGTTGAATCTCTTATGATTTATGTGAATGAAACCAGTTTCGTCTTGTTTTTGGGTTGAAAACAGTTTCTCTTATGATTTTAATTTTAGAACTCATCAATTTCACATGTATTGGTTGTAATTACCTGAATTTATCTTAGTCTAGACCTTAATTTACCTCTTTTTTTTGATATAAATGCTACAATGTGAATGAAATTTAGGTTAGAAATGTGATTATGAAATGATGGAATTTTAGTCTGTCTTTTTTTCTTTTTTTCTTTTTTTTTTTTTTTGCGTAAGAGTTTTTATCCCATTTAAACGTGGATGAAATCGGTTTCATCAATGTTTTAATTTGATTTGAATTTGCTTTCATCCATGTTTGCACTCCCATTTAAAATGAGTTGAATTCGAATTTTTTTTATTCAAGTTTAAAATAGGATGAAACCGGTTTCATCTTATTTTAGATTGAATTGAATTTGTTTTCATACAAATTTAAACAAGGATGAAACCAGTTTACTCCTTTCTTAGATGGAGTAGAATTTGTTTTCATCCATGTTTGAACCAGGATGAAATCAGTTTCATCTAAATCAACATTCGGTTAAATTTGTTTAATCTAGGATGACACTGGTTTCATTCTGTGTTAGAGTGGGCTAAATTTTGCTGAATTTTGTTGAACTCATGTTTAAACTTAAATGAAACTAGTTTCATCCAATTTGAGATTCGGTTGAGTTTGGTTCCCCCGTGTTTAAAACAGTATGAAACCGGTTTCATCCTGTTTTAGATTAGGTTGAAACTGGTTTCATCCTGTTCAAACTGGTTTGCGTATGATATTTATAGTCCTTAGTCACCCCGGAAATTGGTTTCATCCTGTTTTTGTATTGTTCTTTATCTTTACTAGATCGAAAAAGATGTCGTTATGGAATTTCCTAAGGTTTTGAGTGGGAATTTTGAAAAGTTGATCTTCCTTACATAATCTTATAACAATCGAAATCTAACTCAACTAAATTACACATTTCAAATTCCATTCTCTACAGCTGAGCCAAGTTCCCTATTGCTGCCAAGAGTTCAAGCCGACAAGGCATAAGAAGATGGTTCATCAGTTGGGGCTAAGGGAGATTTTCCAATAGAGAATAGCAAGCAAGCGATACATTTGTCATAGTCTAAGGTTTGAATTTCATGCGAAAAATCAGTCAAGAACAAGGAGTTGTTGCCATTGAACTAGGGGATAAATGGAGATGATCGAAGAGACATTTGAAGAATCTGTGATGAATTTGAAGATGGGTTATGGTTGGATTTGAATATGTGATACATATAATTGTAATGGATTTGGACAGGGATTTGGCCAAGAAAAGATAGTTAAGAAGGAAGTTTGATGTCGTTAAAGCAACTTTTTGCTGACATGTGATACCCCGGAAGCTCCGAATATGCGTTTGTTGCTTCACCAATAGAAAAAAAAATATGTTTAAACAAAAGGGTTTAAAAGGTTAAGGGGTATTTTAGGTAAAAGATATATTTTTTATATATTTTTCTGGGTGGAATATCCAAAATGGATAATTGAACAATATTTTTTTGATTCATGTCCATATAAACAGTATCAAAATGTACAAGTCTGTTTCACCCAGGAATTGTTGATTTTGGTCTTTTTAACCAATTTTGTGTTCTTTTTATGACTACGTTTTATACAGATTCATTTATATAAGTTGCACCCATTGGTTAAGTTTGTTGCGACTAATATTTTGACCGGAGAGTGGACATCCACCGCCTTTAGATATTTATAACCTTTTACGACCAAGCACTATGGTAGTGTATTTTTCTTGGCTATAGCGACATTATAGTTAAGACCAACCACTATGGTCTATGAGCCATCGCTTAGTTATAATGTGACGATACCTCTTAGTTTAGCTTAAGAGTCGGCACAGTTGTTTCGCTCACTAGCTAGTTTTTAATTTTTAACATATATGTTAAATTTTATGGATTTTACTGTTTATATATCTAAAATATCGAATTCCAGAAACATTTTACGGAAACTCATTGGGCGGAAACTTTTGGCAATGTTATCTTTTGGCCTAGCTATATTGAAGCTATAGCCAAGCAGAATGGCCAACCATAGTACTTGGCCTAAGTGAGTATCTCATGGGGTTTCGTTAGACTCTAGTCTCTTACGTTGTTTTGCAGACGTACAAAAACAAAAACAAACAAAAAAAAAGACAATAGAGCCTATAAACTCTGACATGCTATGTTTTTTATTTTAGGAATAAGTAAGATTACTTGGTTGACGACGGGTTCATCTCCCCTACACAAGGAAATGAACTTTGGGACAAAGTTTTTTTTTTTTTTTTTTTTATAAACAAGAAACTTTTTCATTAATGGTAATTCGAGATTACAATGAGTTTAAGATCGAAAATAAGAGAATACAAAGAAACAAGATCATATCGTAAGAGTACAATACCAAGAAATCCGACAAGAAAAAGAGAAGGATTACCAGAGTAAGACAAATATAAGTATGAAAAAGATCCGATTAAATCGGAGGAAGAATGGTTCTTTTCGGAATTAAAATCCAACCATTTTGTTTGATTTTCTTCTATAGAAAGATGTTCTCCCAAAATAGGAGTGATTTTCACAAATCTCTTGTAACTAGGGATGGAGATTCCTGTTGGAAAATTGGCAGTAAGACAGGGTGAAGAAAAGAATGTTGTATTAGGGTTCAAGGCTCTTATGAAAGATTCTTTTCGACAATTATTCGACCCTTTCCCAATTGAATTGGCGTAAAGTACAAACAAGGTCAATTGAATATTGTCGTGGGATACTTTGAAGCCCACAACGGTTGTTGGATTCAAAGCTTATGCGACCTTGATCAACCAAGAACACACTTTGGTTTTGTTTTCGATGATGCTTATAAGAAAGAAAACGAGAGAGTTTTGAGATGTTGTGATTAAACGTAGGAGGAGATGCTATTTATAGATGCTTTTGCATCTGTTGGGAATGGCGTCTCTTCATCAAATGTATATGAATGGCGTCTCGTTGGAATCAAGATTCTGGATATGATTTCAACTGTCGAAACAGTTGTGTAAAACCAAAATTCTTAGGGGACCACGGCATGTGGGGCTACGCTGAGACCCCCTTTGGATAGCATAGTTGAAAATATTCCAACAATTCCATCGTCAAAAAAATCACCGTCGTAGTTTCCGTCGCCGGATAAATTAATGATGAAGATTCCGTCGTCGGAGACAACAAAGATGAAGCTTTTGTCATTGTAGAACATCCCTATTGATCTTAAAACCCAAACTAGTAACTAAGAACCGCCATTAAAGCGTGCATGAACATTCAAAAAGGAGATAAAACCACCAAAATGGTGTAGATAACTAAAAAAATATGATAACAACTGAACTAAACTTACTAACTAAGCTAGAAAGCAAGAAAAAATGAAGAAACCTGCTTAGATCTAGGTCTGAGCCGAGAATGAGTTGTTAAAGGTGTTCTCCACCAACTTTGGGACAAAGCTGGTGTACAACAAAACAAAAGAGAATCGAGAGCTACCTAGTTCTAAGAATGCGAAAGCCGTATATGTCGACTAAAACGCATATTAATCACGCGATTACGTACCTACAATCAACGGTAAGAATTTACTAGTTACTCTTGAGTAGGTGAAAATGGTACTCCTCCGTTCTTTTTAATAGGCCAGTTTTATTTTTGAAAATTAAGGAAATTATGAGAACTAATCATTGAAAGTGGTCGCACACTCATCGATAAAAGAAGTGAAGTGAGATGGTCCCCATGACACTTGTGGTAAAGTAATTGAAATGGTCCACATAACACTTGTCATCAAAAGAAGTTAAAAGAAAAGTGGTCCCAAAAAATTAAAGTAACATTTGACTTTCCCATTGGGAAACCGAACTATATTTTTCAGTAACATTTATTTATGTAAACCTGCGCTATTAAAAAGTAACGGAGGGAGTAGTTTAAATGGTTGAGCCGTTGAGGAATCTTCATTAAAATCAAGTACATGGAATATAACTAAGTGTATATCCAATGCATCTTGTACACACAGTCCAGAAATCAATAAAATAAACGAGATCCTTCCCCTACAAGTGACTTAAATTGATTATTTGAATCAATCAATGTATGTAATGTGAAATCGACAACCATTTTTGTCGCCATTCTGCACGTGTCACCAAGGCAAGGGTTTAGCAATTGCCAGTATATGGGAACTCCATGGGACTATAATATAATAGCTGCGATGGTCCACCATATGTCATCAAATAATATGAGTATTTTTTAACGTATTGTAGTTTTAGTTATATCACACATATTATTATTGTATTATATTAGTCTTGTATACAATTTCTCCAAATTATTGAGCTTCATATTTGATGCGGACGGTATTTGACTTTTTGACTTGTTAAACCTGGTTAGTTCGTGACCTACTCAAATTTAGTTCTCAGCTAGACGGAGGATAGGTGCATCTAAGTCGGATGAAATTACCGAGTTATTTTTCATTAAATCGTAATAATAAAACCTAAAAAGTCTACTATATTTCCATTTTCAACCGTTCTTCTTTTCGTCTTCTTCTTTGTTTTTTTTCTTCAAGCGAAAACATCGTCGATTATCAATGATTCAAAAAATAATTAACCGTCTTTTATATAATACTGAAGTAACCAAGATTTAAACAAGTCAGTAGAGTCACTTATCCTACTTAGAGTGATCCAAGAATTGTTCAAGCGATTTGAAATAAAGAATCAACGTAGAAAGCGGTTACGGAGAACGAACCTGCTCTGAGCGCACTACAAGCAGAAGAAATGGCTCCAATCAGGTACTTTACTATCAACCCTCTAAATTAGGTTTTAACAACATGCATTCGAGCAAAAATTAGAAATTTTGAAGTCAAAAGTTTTTTGGGTTTACCAGAATCGGTCTATGTCCATGTTCGCGTAGACCGATTCCTTCATAAAACGGTCGATGTGCATCCCCACATCAGTTTACGTAAATGTCCACATAGACGCATTATATAGCCGTTATTTCTTAATTGTCAAGCCCATAATCGATTTATGTGAATGTCTACATAGATCGATTATAGAGTCTGTGATTTCTCAACTGCCAAGTCCATAATTTATATAAGTGGGTATATATATAGACTGATTTTGGGTGGAGAAAATGCCCAAAAAATTTGGAATTTTTTTAGCCTAGAATCGGTTTCTATGAGCACTTATATAGATCGATTTTGTTGTGTGAATTATTAGGAATCGGTCTCTGTGGATGTACCGAGATGACCGATTTTGTACTTTGATATAGTAAATATACTTGAATTTGATTGTTGTTTATCGTGTATTGCCATATTTTCTAGGAAAAACAATGAAAAACAAACGAAAACAAAAAAACAAAACAAAAATAATAAAAAAAAAAAAAACGAAGAAAAAGAAACATGATCTTGCTTCTCCTCTGAATTCGAAACTTCGTCAGAAGGGAGGCTAAACACCGTATGGGCTTGGCGGCTAAAGTTGAATCGCTCACCATCAACAAAGCAACTCAAGGGGAGCTGCCAACACGACAAGAATCGAATCTCACGAGAAAGTAATGAAGAACAAAGTGGTGACGAATAAGTTGGTGAAGAAAAAAATAGCAACGTGAAGAAAAAAGTGATGACGAAGAAGTTGAAGCAGAAAAAAGTAGTGATGAAGGAGGCAAAGAAGATCAATAACAAGGTCAAGAAAAACAATGAGGTAAAGAAAAAGATCCAAAGGGACAACTGAAGAAGAAAGTGTTAGAGCACTGCTCGATCGAACTCGCAAGCGTTGCTATCTCAAGCTTGTTTGTCAAGTTTAGTTGATCAAAACTATATACTTGATTTCTAGTCTACTTATAGCTATGTCTCGGATTAGGATAGAAGTATAGTTGAGCTTTAGACTTCACGGCGTTCACTAATTGAAGACGAATATCTACTGAGGGTAGCTTGGAGGAACTTCATCAACAAGAGGTATGTGGAGACTAAAACTTATCTATCACTCATCAGAAGTCTATTATATTATATCTTCTAATGAGACTAAATCGTATAGCTATATAGACTTTTATATTATACACATTTGATATTTTGAGCTGAGTTTATCTCGTTTATCTATTTCTCGAAGTATGTGTTGGAAGCTTTTTGCTTTAGCTACGTTCATCGTATTCTTGACAAGTTTAGTTGGAAACAATTTATTTGTTGGAAACTAAATATTAAGTCAAAAGATGATCATGTCGAAATTTCCTTGAAACATCTTACATGATTTGTGTGAGACAATCATTTGATGTCGACTCGGAATGTTTCGTATTGATCATTCGATCACTTGAAAATTACTTGAAGCTAATAGTTTGTGTGAGACAGATATTGTCGTCTTCTAAGGATGTTTCAATGATTGAAATGGGAGTTTAGAACAAATACCTATGTCTGGATACAATACAATATGCGTACATAGTATGCAAACTATTTTGGTATGATTCAGGTCCAGGAACCTTGTTTGCATACCTAGTATGCGAACGGTTTTAACTGAAAAGTCCGGGAACCTTGTTTGCATACGTAGTATGCGAACGGTTCTACCTGAGTTAGGTCCGGGATGGTTGTTTGCGTACCCGTTTGCAAACAGCTGGACAAGACCAAAGTCCGGAAGCTATAGTTTGCATACCCGTTTGAAAACTTAGTGGTAAAGTTCTAAAATCGGTTAAGTATGATTCTCATACTCATGAACTAAAACATTTATGAATTAAGGAATGCAATCTTTGCAAACCTTGGCTTAATGTTCATGAATTGATTCTTGTATAAGTACTTTGTACGATCACGAATTAATTCGATTTTGTATCAATTGGTTCATATATATTTCTATGAGATAGTGAACAATTGAACAACTCTATTTGAAACACAATTAGATTCATTTGATTATCTTTCATGTTTGATTGATCATCATATTTGATCTAGAAGTGTTAGATGAATATGGCTAATACAAAGTGTTCATGTGGCTAACTTCGGTTAACTATTATTGAGCCAAATAAATATACACGTTTAGGTACGGTTACCCATATTTAAATGAAGGTATATTTCATTTGTGTGTAACAATCTAAGACCATCTAACGGTGGAGAGATATTGCTTTGGTTTTAAGCAAGCTTAGCTTGAATCTTAAATCAGGATTTCATCTAACGATGAATATTAAATGCTTTGTTACTAAGATATCTTAGCTTTGATTAAAAGCAAACCCTGATTTGAAATACTATATAAGGGAGAACTCTATCAACTGGAAAACCCAATCCCGGCACTTTCCAGTGTTCTAGTTGCGACTAGAGCCTATTCTTTCTTTAACCTAGGTTTTTCCAAAACCATATTAGGTTAACGACTCGAAGACTTCATTTGGGATTCGTGAAGCTAGATCCAACTATTTTCTTTGTAGTTGTGTATTCTGATCTTACTTGTTATATCGTATTGAGTACTATCTTCTCTAAGATTTGCTCAAGATTTATCCCCGATAGGTAAGATATAAAAGTAATCACAAAGTTTTTCTTCTCAGACTTTGTGGTTCCGCAATAACTTCTTCTACTACCATATAGTTAAGTTATTGTGAGGTGATTGATATTTCTAGGTTGCTCTTCGGGAGTATAAGACCGGATTATCAATTGGTTCTTGTTCACCTTGATTTATCATAAGACAGAACAAAACTTCATAGGTACTTCTGTGGGAGACAGATTTATCTATCAGAATAGACTTATATGTGTGAGACAGATTTGTTTATAAGTCTTCGACTTTGGGTCGTAGCAACTCTTAGTTGTGGGTGAGATCAGCTAAGGGAATCAAGTGCGCAGAATCCGGCGTGTTTCAAGAGGCATAAGGAACGCGACTGTACCTTAATCGGTGTGAGACTTGGTTAGGGCTCAACTACATTCCAGTCCGAAGTTAACTTGTAGTAGGCTAGTGTCTGTAGCGGCTTAATACAATGTGGTGTTCAAAGCTAGACTAGGTCTCGGGGTTTTTCTGCATTTGCGGTTCCCTCGTTAACAAAATTTCTGGTGTATGTGTTATTTCTTTTCCGCATTATATTTTTATATAATTGAAATATCACAGGTTGTGCCTAGTTCAATCAATTGGTAAATCCGACCTTGTTTGTTGGATAGAAATTGATTGACGGTTGGACATTAGTTTTTGATACCGTCCAAGTTATTCTCATACCAATCAGCTCACGGATTCCATCATGTTGATTTTCTGATTGATTCGAGAAAGAGATATAACTCTTGGATATCTTTCCTTGATTGAGTCTGACTGTCTAGTTGATTCTCTTGGAATTATATTGGAGTTTGGTCCATACAGATTGCCGAACGAAATATTGGGTATGGTTGTTAGACCCCCACTTTTTCATAAAGTATAATACATGCTCAAGCCGGAGATGATGTTACCTCGCGGCCCTGGTTCACCTATGTATGGGTTACCCGAAAATAAATGAGAGTTGTTATTGGGGTATGAGCATAGTTGGGCTGTGCAACCGTAGTAATTATCTCAACCTTATGTTATATCTAGCAATTCTATTTAAGCTACCACCTATTATTCATTCAATATTTTGATTATTGTCTTTTGATATGTGTTTTTAGGATCACAACGATGTCGTGTGTCTCCTTAAGACAAGAACATCCATTGGTAAAATGGTTTTATTGAAACTGTATCAAGAAGCACCCGAATTCTTCAATCTAGTTGATGCTACTGTGTTGTTGTTTGCAGTTGGATATGACAAACTTCTTATATCTGCCTTCGCTAGGGATTTTACGTGGAAACAAATACTTTCCATCTTCCGGTTGACGAATTGACAACAACTTCAAATGATGTGCAGTTGATTGTTGATCTAAAAATATGAGGTAAAGCCGTGAGGGGCCCGAGTACGTGAATAAGCTTGAGTGGATTTACGGTTTCACTAAGAGGGTGCTCGGTTGGGATGATGCGAAGACTAAGTCGAAGATGCTAGTAGGTACATCAAAACAGGGAGTATTCCATCTTAAGAGCTTGAGGGAACAATTCTCGGGAACAAAAAAGCTTCTTGAAAAAGGAAAGTTGACTCCGGAACGTATTAATGCTACAACTCACGCATATATCCTCTAGATCTTAGGAGTTTTTATCTTTCCAGGCGTTTCCGAAGACCAACCCTTCTTCTCCTTTTTGGCTAAAGCATTGCTCGAGCGATTGTTTGCTTAATTTAGGCGAGCAGTGTTCGATTTTGATCTCTAGAATTCATCTTCAACTTCTTACTCCTTATTTTTTGCATTATTTTTTTTACCCCCAACAATAGGAAGGAAAATCAATCTCCAGTTGCTAACCTTGTTGAAGAAAAATATTTTCGTGTGCTCTCCAATCTTCAATTCTTCAGGGGTAACCCGAAGAATTCCGTCTTACACCTCTACAACCTAAGTTTACCTAATCAGAAGTTGACTCTAGCAATACTAAAATCACTAATTATGGTACCTTTTTTTTTTATCAAATCTTTAAAAAGTTATTTACTAGACATTTTTAAACATAAACTAGACCAAGTAACTCATACGTTTTAAATCCAAAAATATCTATTAATGACACTAAACTTTAAGTTGAGAAAATATAAACCCTTTAGGAGAAATAATTAACGATCCTCGCCCGATTTTCTTGAAAGTACTTGCTTCTTATTTGTTGAGTCAGATCTCTATTTTTTACCGATGACGGGTAATGACGAGTAACTCGCCGATTTAGGCCACCTTAAACGAGTTCAAACCGAAACATGTTAACAAGTAAAACAATTATATTAGTAAATTGTTTAATGTTGTAAGAAACCCGAAATTATTAGGACTGTTTTTTTAGTCCTAATAATTATTAGGACTGTTTGTTTAAATAACATTAGTAATGTTTAAATTATAATTTTAATCATGTATAAGTCATGTTAGTATTTATGTGGCCAAAGAGATTATAAGTTCTAATAAGTCTAACTGAGTATTAGCATAGTATCGGCGAGTTCCTCGGCCGAGTTCCTCACTCCCAACCGGATAAGATCCAATAGCTACTGAAACTACTTTGATCATATGTAAAGGCAGTGGCGGAGCTATATGGATACAAGTGGGTGCACAGACCTACATGTTATTGGATTTTAGTGTAATTTTTTTTAAGGTTTATAGGAAAATTAGGCTTTTGAGGGGTTAAATATGAATGCTAATATTGAAGTTTCAATTCTTTGTGGGATTGGAGAAGTAATTTTTTTGAAAGAGATTTGGTTTGATCCCACCAAGAAATAGCCTTGGTCTGTCACTTTATAGAGGTAATGATATTTGTGATAAATTACTGGTATTTAAGAGATGTAGACATTAATTTAATTGGCAAGATTAATGAGATTTTTAATCAAATAAATGTTTCTTCTGTGTTTCAACCGGTTAATTTTGGGAGGAAAGAAAAACTTGCTAGGGAATCCCCTTTCATCCATAGTGGATAGTGCGTGCGGGAGATAGGGGATCGATTCCCACTAGGGAAGGAGTCAATTGTGGTATGAATACCATAAGAAATGACTCAAAAGTTTCCAAATTATCTAATTTGTGAATAGTTCTTAGATTGATTAAAACAAAAGTAATAATGAGCATCTCATCCTCCTGATGTCTTCTACTTCTTTCATGATAGCTTATATGAAACCTTCCTTGAACCATATTCATAGTAAACAGAACTAGACTCTCCATATTCTCCTCTTGAATTTCCACATTAGTGCATTGCATTTCTTTGGCCCATTGAAAGGCTTAGTCTGCTCCTATTGTGGCTCCCTATTCTCCATTATATCCTGGATGTCCTATAATCCCAACGCAGATTCTGCAAAGTCATATGTTGTTAGGTCAGTGTAATAAATCTAAGTGACAAGATTTGGTAATGTGCAAATTTTAATCAGTCCCAAATGTCCCCATTGGAGATGAGTAGGAAGGAGCTAGGAATATACGTTAGCCTCAGTGGTATAAAGAACATTATATAGGACTCCCTCCGTTTCTGGAAAAGAGATACTTTCACTTTTTCAATTTGGCCTATTTTTAGGCTAAAATGAAAAAGTGAAAGTATCACTTTTCCAAAAACAGAGGGAGGATATGATTTTGCATATTACACACTCCGTTAAGAGAGCACACATGCTGCTTGATATTCTGAGCAGTTTGCTTGGTATTTGGTGTAGTGTGATAGAAGATATAATCACACCTTGCTTTCCTAATAAACTATCAAGCATTGGCATAAATTTTTTTATCATAGAAAAAGTTGATGTACATATCAAACCATGAGTTGAATCATTCCAAGAAAGTGGTGTTATTAAAAAATTCCCCATGGTCGAGACCATAAATTTTTTGCCAGTGGCGGCAGAGCAGGTTATAATAGATGAGTCATAGAAAAAAACCATTCTTAAAACATGATTATTATGAGAAGTACCAGTTTACTAATGGAGGTGCTGGTTTATTGGGGTGTACCAAATCCCAAATAAGACAAAATATTTTCCAATTTAGCTTATATGGACTTTGGTAACTTTCTTAGTTTATATTTTCCATTAATTTTTTTGTTGATTATAATTATCAAAATTCTTATCTTTGATTGACCAATTTTTTTGATGAACAATCAGACCACATTTCATTCAATCTAAAAGGTTATTACATGATTGTTTAAAAGAACAAGAACATTAAAATACAAAAAAATCAAAACTCAAACCCAAATACAAATAAAAATAACAACTACATGTAAATCGCGAAGATGAAGAGAAAACTGATATTATTAATGCTTAAAAAAAAATTGCTTATTAGTTCAAACTAACATTATCTCGTTTGGATGATTACACGAGATAAGTAATAAATTATCAAGCTCATGATTGAGCACTTCACAGATCAGTATACGGCACCAAATATGGTAATTGATGAAACTCTGTTTGAAGCAATAACACCAAATTTAACCCCTCAACAATGTAATAGTATTACAACCGAGGTGACCCCTGAGGAGATCAAAGAAGCGCTCTTCTTCATAGGACCGGAACGTGCCCCAAGACCGGATGGATATACCAGTTAGTTTTTCAAAGTTTTCTGGGAAACAACCAAACCACAACTGATTCAGATGGTTCGAAGTTTCTTTAATTCCCTCAGCATCCACCCTCTCATGAACCATACTAACCTTACATTAATCCCTAAGATTGATCACCCCTCAAAACCCTCCCAATTTAGGCTGATGAGATTATGTAACGTCACTTATAAAATTATTTCAAAGATATTGGTCAATCGCATCATACCTCTACTTCCATTTCTGATAAGCCCGTATCAGAGTGCCTTTGTGCCACAAAGATCCATTCAGGACAACATAGCTCTCGCTGCCGAACTTTTTCACTACATCAAAACCTCAAACCGCACTAAAGATCCCAAAATATCCCTAAAGCTAGACATTCAAAAAGCCAATGACTCCTTGGGTTGGGGTTTCATCAAACAAGCTTTCACCACTTTAGGCTTCCCTTCACCCTTCGTGGATTATATTATGATGTGCAAGGAGATCCTCTCTCATCCTATATATTTATTATATGCGCGGAAATACTATCCATAATTTTGGAAATTCTTGAAAACCAGAAAAAGATAGAAGGGTGTTGATGGTGGATTTTAGTTTATGGCTAAAATTGTAAAACCAAATTTATGCGCTGACATCCTGCAAAGGATAAAGCCACTGATAAGTGATGAATACTTCTTCACTTTACTAATTCACCTAGAATGGAGCATGTGACAACAATCCCAGTATTCTGTGAATTAAATACACAAAATTCATCCAGGTTGGAGCATGTAGCAACAATCCCATATACCTTGTGAATTTATAGCGTTATTAATTAATGCATGATTAGCCTTGTATTTCTGTGTTGTTCCCTTGAGAACTCTCATTATTGGTGCGGCATGACGGATCGAGTGTTGCTCAAGCAGAGTAACACGAATATCCAAGTGTCAATAATGAGGCATGCACGAAATACCCGCATGGGCTACATCTCTCGGTGTGTTATACTAGCCCGATTGAGCATACATCTCTCGGCGTGTTATACTAGCCCGATTGAGCATATTTGAATCTGGACTGTCCATATCAATCTCAGAAACAATCACGACCACGCAAGTTGGCCGCATGATTTAACCAGCCTAGACGATCCTCAGCAGGAGAAGGCTATCACCACAATGATCACCAGCGGGCCCGTTTATGCCCTGGTCGGTCGAACACATGCCATACTCCCAAAATCCACCAAACACCAGCCTGGAAAAAGGTGGTCGAATTGGTATGGAGCAGCTTGGAGGAAGCTCGTACGAGCAAGACCGCCAACGACAGTCTCAAAACCAGCCACGGCCGTCCAACTTCGCCGGCATGATTAGACGGCGTGGATTTTCCCATGACCGGTCGGACAAGCTTGTCCTGCACACTGGCCGGCCCCCTCTCTACCTGCCTGGTCGACCATCTCCTGACCTAGCCATAGAGCAACGTGCGTTTGCCCAAAGTATGTCCGGCGTGATGCTTAAAGGTCGCAGGAAATTCCACTAAAGTCTTAAATCGATCACGACCATCCAACTTCACCGGCATGTTTGGATGGCTTAGATCAAGCCTATGACCGTGGGACAGGTACACACATGCTCACCACCGGCCCAACGTGGGCCCTACACGATCGGCCTCCCCAAGGGAGGAGCATAACATGCAAAACCGATCGGTTGAAGTGGCATGGGCGTGAACCATACAAAACCCTAATTAGGGTTTGCGGCATGTTACATGTGTCGTTAATCGATCACGAGCGTCCATCTTCGCAAGCTTGGATGGAGGGTGTAGATGAAGACTTAAAAGGTCTCGAGCATGTCAACATGATCACCATAGGCCCATCTACACGCATGACCAATCGACCAAGGCCAACCATGGTCGGACGTATCGAAACGAGCGCCCGAAGTAGGCATGTCGCGCGGTTTCCAGCTCCTTTGCGGCATGGGATTTCTGTTGCAAATCGATCTCAACCGCTCCTCTTTGCCGGTCAAATTGAGTGGCCTAGATCGCACCTTCATGGGACAGTGAGGCGAGACATGTACACCGGCAAGTCGTCTACACGCATGCCCGGTCGGCCCCGCCTAAAACACCTCCCATGCTTGGTTTCAACCAAGTCGAAGAGTGATGCTTGCGCACCTCTTCAAAACCCTAAACTCTATCAACGGTCGGTGAGATGAGCGTCACAAGATCATCTCGTTCGACAACTCTACCAGACTTGGTTGGTCACCCGGCTAGGAGTTAAGTGACTAATGAAGCATCCCCATGATCACCGTCCGCCACTCTTCCACATAGAGTGATCGGCCAAAGCATGGCTCGACCATGCAGTCTCCAAACGATCACTCGAAGATGGTTGGACATGATGCTATTTTAAGATGCTTATACGTGACTTACTCCGTTAAGCCTTAAAACAAACGATGCTTCATACATGCTTTGAATATATTCGATGCATTACATGCATATAATACACACGATATTTCATAAATATCGATTTCCCAAATAACTTAGTTATTTAACCTAGCACCGTATGCTACCTTACGTGGGTCCCACGATCCACACAATCGAGACATCAAGCATGTCACAAAGCGGGGATACTTACTGGGGTATTGGTCTGGCGGTTTACAGCGTGCAACGCGCCATCACAAGAACGTGTCAGGAAGACATGGACGGTTAGTGATGATGGGAGAAGTGGGCAAAGACTGATAGTGACACACTAACACGACTCCACTACTCCACTTCCCACGAGAGACGAGGGTTAGGCTCAATGACTTGTATAAATAGGTTCTCCTCCCTATTTCCAACACAGACAGAAACCAAGTGTTGATACAACGTATTCAAACACCCAGAGCTGATTGCTTACAATATTGCAAGCCAGTTCGGTATTCTGATACAAGTCATAAACAACCAACACCTTCACAATCTCAACACCTTCTTTGATTCCCTCCCTAAGATCAACCCCATCACCTTCACTTTGTGATCGAAGCAAGTCTGGAACGGCCATTTCTTGGTTTAGGCCAGAATTGTACAGATTTATATCTCGAATCAAAAGCACTCCCGTGCAGTGCATTTGTTTAGGGTTTAGATTCATTTCTCATCCACACACCCCAAATTACCAAAACCAGCAAAAATATTTTTCACCCATAAACAAAGGGCTCCTCATTTACCAGAATGCCCCGCCAATACTACATCTCATGTACGCGGATGACTTATTGATAACATATAAAGCAACTCCAGAAGGCACCAATCACCTAAAACATCTGATACAAGCTTATGAAAATTCGGCGGGTCAACACATCAAAATCTACAATCATCCATCACCCGAATCTAGAACAACACCAACTGGATGAACTAAAACAAGCCTTAAATTCCCCCCAACACCACCACACACACCTACCTGTGAGTGCAATTTAAACTAGCCATATCTCTGCCCCAATCCTTCAGCGCCTAACTCGCATGGCAAAAGGTTGGATGACTAAATGCCTAAACCAAGCTGGAAAATTCGTACTCATAAAATCGTCCCTTACCCCTACAGTCAATCACCTCATGCAAATACAAAACTTTCCTACACACATCCACAAAAAAATAGATCGTATTACAACAAATTTCTTCTGGGGCCATGACTATTCCATCAAGAATCTCCACCCACTAGGAAGGGACAAGCTATACAAATCCAAATCCCAGGGAGGAATATGCATCAGAAGCAGAAAGGAGCACATCAAAGCACTTCTCATGAAACGAATCTTGAACATTCATGAAAAACTTACCTCCGTACTAGCCACACTATATAATGCAAAATACCTCAAACAGACACCCACTTTAGAAAACATCCTTCCCCTCCCGTCATATCCCAGACCACGATGGAGACAACTAGCATCACTCATACCAACCTTCAAACATCATCTCTTTCATAAAATTGGAGACGGATTAAACACCATATCCAATCAAACTGGATTCCAAAATTCAATAACAACATTAACCCATCCCTATGCTATCCCATACAATCGGTTGCTGACATCATCGACCCGTCAACAAGGAACTGGAATCATGATAGGATGAACTTCCCCAGCCCATAGTTCAACGAATCACCAGCATTCCTATCCCACGGAACAACCAACCAGACAAGATCACTTGGCCTTTTACCAAAAGCGGAAAATATATGACAACATTAGGATACTGCCTCATCGACGACTCTGCGTAAACCAACCAAAACCCTCTTCCACCAACTACCTTCCTTTGTATGTGTCCCCCAAAAGTAGAGTTTTTCTTGTGGAAAGCAATTAATAAGGGTCTACTAACCCTCAACATTCTCAACCGCATCCAACTCACCAATTCCAACCTGTGTTCTTTATGCAGTTCTACTTATGAAACGTCCAGTCACATTCTGCTTCATTTTCAAACAACCATTCATTCCGGAACCCCCTACTACCTCATCTCACGAACAACCAAAACCCTACTCATAGCATACCCACCACACTGCCCCATCAGACGATAGTCTCCCTACTCCTCAAAACAAAATCTCCTTCCCCAGTCACCACAACCTTTTGCTTCCTTTTTTGGTCCTTATGGATAGCTAGGAACGACGCAGTCTATCACCAGCAACTACCAAATCCGAAGAATATAACGCAGATGGATATCAAACTCCATCAGGTATATACCTGGGCTCAAAACCACCTACTGCAAGTACTACCTGGGATGAAACCTTATCCAAACCCAGCGCAAACAACACTAGCAACAACAACCATCTTCGTGGGATGACTCGAACCCTACTTAGATTGGATAAAAATTAACACAGAGAGCAGCAAGGGGATATCCAGGAATAGCGGGAGCAGGTATTATATGTCGAAACGAAGGGGCCGACACAATTTTAGAAATAGCACAACCACTTGGTATCACCACTGCACTTGCAGCGGAAACCTATGCTATGCTCATCGCTTCTAGAACGGCGACGGAACGGGAATGGCCAATAGTTCAATTTGAAACAGACTCAGAGAACTTAACGAGATTTCTAACCTCGGACGCTGACGCTCCATGGTATATTTATAATCAGATTGCAGAAATCAAGTATAGGTTTACCAAAATTCAGCAATATACTATTAGGCACGTCTATAAAGAAAGAAATCAAGTAGCGGACGGTCTGTTAAATCGAGCAAAAAATGATTGCTATATAGGGAAACTCGCAACAACAATGTGAGACAATGTAATTCCCCACCTATAAGTTTTATTGTAATAGCAGACTCTATGGGCATAACATTCCCACGTATAAGCTCAGTTTAACTTGATAAAATGCATGCTTCAAAAAAGAAAAATCTCGTGTGGCTGATCGACTTCAATTACATTCTGAAATATAGTATACTAATTATGTTCCGGATGTCCTATGACATCTAAGATTCTAAACAAGTTAGAAAACTTAATTTACTTGTGATATTTTGTTTCTCATCAGTTATTAGGTTTTTTAGGACAATTATGTCACTCAGTGTTACAGCTCGCAACCCTAAAGCCACATTTACGTTCATTGTTTATGAATTTTTAGTCATCACCCGGGGAAGATTTATATCGAGTATCTGAACACATAAATAACGATGGCATCCACGTGCTCACAAACAATATTCGCATTCATTCATACACTTATAAAGGAGAATAAATCATAAGTAAACTATGTTGAAACGATGACTCATCGACTCAGAGCCTTCGGGCTCGTCCTTGTCTAGTCATGGGGGGAGTAAACTAGTACTCGTACGATCGAGATATGTAATAGATCAACGTGTAGTAATAAAGACAGAAAGTAAAGTGTTGAATGTAAATAAGACGATGATTTACGTGGTTTAGCACTAAGGCCTACATCCACGGGGGTAGTCATTTCACTATGCATTAAGGGGATTACAAAGATAGTCAAATGACTTTGGAGTGAATAACGAAGCTAGACGAAGATAAATCTATCACTTACTCTTTCTAATTCTCTCTCTCCTGCTCCTATTTCTCACTCTAACTCAGAATTGGTCACCCCCTTCTCTCTTAGTGGAGAGGGGTATTTATAGGGATAAAACATGGGGTCCACTATCAGAGACAGCTGCAACCTTATCCTCTTGGTCTTTGTGTTGATCCCGCTGGTATCTTTGATATTAACCGATGGCTCCAACGGTTATATATGGTAACGATGGTTCACCTCTTCTCTCCTCCACAGGTTGGTTGACACGTACTCTATGGTATAAAGTGATTAATGCGGGTGGTTAGGCCGCCTGCACGCGGCCCCGTCACATCCGCGTCAGTGGGATTAATCTTCTCCGTTGATCTCGGATTCTCCTCGAGATGGAGTAAAGCAGATCTTAGGGTGCTCTTCAGTACTTCTCAGTGACTCGATGCTTCGGTGCCCCCATGCTACTGGCCATTGGATGGAACCGATGATGAATGAAGGTAGATGACGCGTTCCCCTTGGGTGTTGAGATGTATCATCGTGTCTTGATGTCTCAGGTTGCGCGTCTTCCACATGTAATTCTTCCGACACGTGGCGAATGATGAATTATGTGTATACAATTTGCTCATTTTCTTCTGATTTTGATGTTAGTCAAAGTTAGAAGAAAACTGTCTTCTCATCTTCTTCATCTCTCCACAATAACTTCTCCTAGATTTTAGGGCACGTTTCCCACTCCTTGCAATAACTCCTTCTTGAATCATGGGACGGTTTCATCATCTTTGGTGCTATAAATAGGAGAGAGGATGTCATTTGAAATAAATTTTATTCCTTCTTCATTTTTTTGTCAGTCTTCAACTCTTCATTCTCTGAACCTCTTCCCTCTTCTTATTCTCTTTTTTGTTTTTTAGCCATTAACTTTTGCTGGTGTTGTTCAAAGTCGAGGATTCCAGAAGTCCTCTACAGTTGCTATCCATCAGGCGCTCGTAGATCATCTTTATTCTCATCGTAACACACTAACACTTCTGATTCAGGTATGGTGTTCTTCTTATATTGATTTCGATTGATAATCATGATTGGTTATCGTTTCTCTGCCGCTGTTTCTCGGTTTTGTGATGAAGAACAAAATATACTAAAGTATATATACTTGCCCCTGTTCTTTATCACAAAACCTAAGGATTCTTTGTTGATTTAAGTTTGTTTGTGATAGTCATGACTGCATTAGGGCTCTCAGTTTTCGCGGGTTTTAGGGTTTCTAGGTTGTTTAGGTTATTTGTCTCCGTACCTTTGATGATATCTCTGATGAACTGTGGAAGTTCGCAAAATCTCGTTTTTTGATTATTTACTCCATATGATCTTCGTAATACTTTCTTGCCCCTCGTAGGTATGTCTGACCGTCATCGGGTTCCTTATCAAACTCCGCCATCGAGCCCCTACCGATCTCCTCCTCCAAGAAGTCCTGATATATCTCCACCGAAGGGTGGTCCATCTAGGTCTTCCCAGCCAGATCCTCGAGCACAGAAAGTTTCGTCATCATCAGGTCCAAGGGTTTCGATCACGAAGAAGGGGGATCCACCGAAGGGTTCTCGGTATGTGGTTAACCGTCCTGTGACTAATCCCTCTTCCCAATGTGTTGAGACAAAAAAATATGTAGCATCCTTCTCCCCAGCATGCTGAACCAATGGATATTCAACCTCTTTGATCCATGCCTCCTCAAACCACGATGCAGCCTTCGAGGTCTAAGGCTTCGCAAACCACTGCTTCGAGAAAAGAATCTTCTGCTAACACTGCTGTGCCCTTGGAGGACCCTCCGAGGAATCCATCGGTCAAAAGAAAAGGTTCTGATATAAGTCCTCCAAAAACGAAGAAACCATTGTTGAGTCAACCCATTGGCTCTGACGTTGCCCCGGTTATACGAAGCATTTCGGTGGCCAAGAAAAAGGTTACTTTCAAGCATGTGGATCTCGAAGCGTTCAAGGCGAAGCATGGCCTCGAGGCTTTCGATGTTAAATTCTATGCACCAGACGACGATCTTACCTATGATATGATCGTAAATTATAAGTACGATGACTTTCACTTGTTGACCACTGTGGGGGCCTTCGAAGCGGGTTTGATACTGCCCTTGTATAAGTCGGGGGATTCTTTTTATTATGATGTTATGGCCGATCGCGAGGATTCCACTCATAATATTCATTGTCGCTCAGTGGTGCAGGTAAGTGGGAACTATCTTCGGACAGGAGTGTTATCTTTGAAGTAAGGGTGAGACAATGATGACCTGCTACACTCCGAATCCTGCTGAGAGAGATTTGTATACTCCTGCAAATTTTAACACCTCTTTTGGAGACTACGTCAACAGTAAAAATTGCAAGCCATGGAGAGTAGGTCTTCGTACGATTCCTGTTTCTCGTGGTGAAGTTCGTCTTCTGAGTGAAGTGATTGATTCGAAGCTTCGCTACGTTCCTAGTACCGAAGGGACTTCTCAGCAGAAACTTTTTCCTCATCGTGAAAAACTCAAGCATGGCCATGATTACGAATGGCATGCCACAATTATCGAAGTTGTTGGTCCTTGGGGGCTTATGGGTGGGTGCACAGGAAGCATGGATGGCTCCCTGTTCTTTGGCGATCGGCCTCGTGATAGCGCTCCGGCTCTCTACGGTAACCGCCTGGCGGTTAAATTTCGTTGGTATGAACTTTGAGTATGCCGTTGATCTCTTTGATGAAGACGAAAGCTCCGATCTTGTCCTTCCTTCGAAGGGTAAATTGCCAAGGTATGGTCCCTTATGTTGCCCCTTTTCTTCTTAGTTTGAGATAACTCAAAGTATGGAGAAAATAGTCTTCGTAATGACATCGATTGTTATGTTTTTAGGCGAAGAAGAAGAAGAGAATCGGTGCGGTTCGAGTCTTCCATCTTTCTCTTGCGGATGAGTCAGATGTTCATGATGAGGTTACCAGCCCAGTGAACGATAAATATATTGAGGGGGACGAGGAAGCTAATGATGATGAAGAGCGTACAGGGACTTCTCCACACAATCATGAGGATAGTGGGAATGTTGGTGACGGAGCTACTGAAGAAGAGGTTGCCCCTGGTAGTCAAGGAGATGTTCCCGCTGATGATCCTAAACTTTCCCCTTCCCCAAATCAGAGGAATGAAGACACTGATTTATAACCAACCATCCCTGCTGGGTCTGCTCCTGAGTTTTCTTTTGGCAAAATCTATTCCTCGGGGGTGCAAGTTGATATTGAATCTGCCATGGGGATAGCTTCGGACTTCTCTCTGGTTTCTCCGAACGATGAGTGGGACGTCCTCGGGGAAACCGATGGTGGGAGGGTAGTTGAGACCGGTGGTGAAAAGGTAGCTGATCAGAAGGAAATTTCTGGTGGTGAGGGTGCTGAGGCCCATGCTAACAAGGAGGTCGAAGCCAAGGAAAGTTCCAGTGGTCAAGGGAATGTGGCTGGTATTGGGACTTCCGTTGATGCATCTTCTGAGGGTTTTGATAGGGCCATGGAGCAGGACGGTGATGATGCCATAATGGATTGGTTGATGAGGAAGAATCTGATTTTTGTGCCGAACCCTGCTCCGGTGATCCCTGGCGAGAAAAACTCCGATGCCTTTACCCGCAAAATAATGCAGTTATCATCTCACGATGAGGTTGCAGAAATCTGGGACAAGGATTTGAGGGCTACTGCTACGAGTCTTTTAGTCGATCCTCCGTCCTCCATTACTGACACGGTAGCCGACGGGTATCAGTATGGTTTCCCTCAGCAGCGTATTCTTGAGGTAAGTCGTCGTGACTCCTTTTGGATTGGTTGACATGAGGAGTCCTTTTATCAACATGCATTACCTGTTTTTCGATGTAGGTGATGAGGAGTGAACACTGCAACCATACTATATACCAGTTCTTCAAGGAGAAGGCTCTTAAACTGGAGGCAAAACTTCATCATAGGGAGGAAGAATTGAATGCTTCTGAGGCACTCGTTTTTGCTAAAGACAATGAGATATTGGAATTGAAGGATGGGTTGAAGGGGAAAGAGCGGCTTGGTGCTGAAGAGGAGAAGCTTCGTCTTGAACTTGCACTTGTTCGGAGTGATTTGGAGAAGGCTCCTAATGATGCTTTGTCTTCCCAAGATTTGTTTTCTTTCCTTGTCTTCTTCTTCGTCTCTCCCTTTCGTCTTCTTAGTGTGCTATCTGAGTCTCCCCGCCCCATCTTCAGCGGGTAATGCTAAAAGAGAGTTGGAATGGCTTACGAATGAGAGAACTCGACAGGCTTCTCGGATCAGAGAGTTGGTGTAGAAAATTAAGGATGATGCTGATAAGTGGAACGCCCGAGCCGATGAGCATAATGTTCTTGTGGATGAGTGGCGAGAAAAGGGGAACCAGATGATTACTGTGCAGAATAGTTATAATGCCGATCGTCGCCAGTTTGATGGTGCTCTTCTGTGGACCCGTGAGAATTTGCGTGAAGCTCGTGAGGATATTTCTCGTCTAGAGACCAAGGTAACACGCCTAGAAGAAGAGTTGCGCCAGGCTCGTTCACCCCATGACCACGAAGTCAATGATTGTATACAACGACTCGTTCGAGAAAGGGATGATGCCAGAGCTGAAGCTCATGCTCTTAGTAATGCCCTAAGTGCTTCTTGGCCGATGTGGCTCGTTTAGTTGAATCTGAGAAGGATCTTGAAGTTAATATGTATAGGCTTACTAAGGGGATAGAAGAAATGAGCAACGAAGTTAACCGCCTCCATCATCTAGACTCCATGAAGCAGGTAGAGTTGGATGAGTGTCAGTTTGCTCTCACAAATCTTCGATTGGATTATAAGAAAATTTCGGGCAGTATGATTTTCTTGACGAAGCCCGAGACGTTTGTAGTTAATGAATATGAAATAGCTTCGGCTAGAGTCGAAGATATACATTTGTCACAGTCGCGAGTGGCTTCGTAACTTTATTTTTCTAACTTAATTACTTCTTATTTTTTAGAGCTCGAGAGAAAACTTAACCTTGCAAATGAAGAGCTTGAAAAGGCTCAATCTTCCTTAGTGGAGCAGCAGGGTAAGACTTCGTATTATGAGGGTTTGGCCGGGTCTCGGATGTAGCAGCAAAGGAGGCAGCTAAGGAGGTGGCCCGACTGCAGTCTTCATTATCACAATTTGAACTTAGGGCCATGTCATTGCGCACAAGGATCGTTGCCAACTGGATGAGGAAATTAACAAGACTTTGACTAGGATCGAACAGAGTCTTCTGAAAGATCATAACATCGTGAAGAACTATCCTCGTCGCCCTATGCCTGAGCCCTTGGCTTACTCCTCTGGTCCCTCTTCGGGCGGAAGTGTCCCTACGTCTCAGAAGAAGGATTCCGCTGGTCACCTTGGTTCTTCCAAGGGGAAGTAGATTGCCGCGTTTGTGATAGAAAGTTGTTCTTTGTTGATTACTTGTCTTCGGACTCTTTTTGGTGTATTTTTTCGTGCTCCTTGTTTTAATTTACCGAATCTTGTAATCAACTTTTATGCAATGGATCATCATTTATTTGGATATGTACAATTCTGATTTATCTGCATGGTTGGTTCAATTATTTTAGATAACGAGTAAATCTTAAAAACAAATTAAGTAATGGAAAGTGTTTGACGGCAATAACGAAGATATGCACCTTCGTTACTGACTTTGGACCTGTCACCCCGTTGGCTAACCCTTGGACAGAGGATTACCGAAAGGTGGGGGTTGAAGCAGCGTTCCCGGATATGTAACGCGTTATTGAAATATTTACATGCATTCATTCCGCTGAACCGCTGCCTTTTGGATTGATTGGGTATCTCTTTCTGCTGTAAGCCTTCCCCATGGTCTTACACTCATAGACGTTGATAGGGGAGTCCCGAGAGATTGTATATGGTTACTTTCCCCAATAGAAAATTTGCAAAAAGCTTGTCTGATTGATGAGTTGAGGTCTGCTATTCCTCGTCCGGAGATAGAAACATGTCCAGCGGATACGCTGTTTTCTTCTTCTGGTTCTCTTCACGCAGATGCAGAACTGCGTTGCTTTTACGGGTAGTATGGCTTGAGATATTTTGCATTCCACCGGTATCTGAGGACTTCTCCTTTTAGGTTACGCAGGTAATATGATCCATTTCATGCGATGTCATGTATAACAAAAGGTCATCCCCATGTTGGTGCTAATTTTCCCCACTTTTCTCTCGCTGGTATTGGGGTATAGTTCTCAGCACATACTGTCCTTCTACAAAGTTTCTAAGTTTAACCTTCTTGTTGTGTTCCCTTGCTAATCTTCGTTGGTAATTCTCCATCCTCTGTAACACTGTCTCCCTCCTTTCTTCCATATCAGCGAGTCTTTCCAACATCATGTCCGCTGTGAGGTTCTTCTCCCATGCTTCGGTCTTCGTGGTCGGCATGATGATTTCTGTTGGGATGACTGCTTCGGCTCCGTAAGTGAGGAGGAACGGTGATTCTCCTGTAGCGGACCTTCGAGTTGTTCGGTAAGCCCATAACACGTTGTGTAGTTGTTCACACCACCGCCCTTTGTGTTCATCTAGCTGCTTTTTGAGGATAAAAGCGAGGGTCTTATTGGTAGCCTCGGCCTGGCCGTTACTTTGAGGATAGATGGGGGTCGATTTATTCTTCCTGATTTTGAAGGTATCAAAGATCATGTCTATGTTCTTCCCCTGCAGCTGTTTGCCGTTGTCAGAGACAATCTCTGCGGGGATCCCGAATCTGCAAATGATATTTTGGAGGATAAATGTGAATACATCTGAGTCGCGGATTCTAGCTAGGGCCTTAGCTTCTACCCATTTGCTGAAGTAATATGTGGCTACAATCAAGAACCTTCTTTTCCCTGATCCTTCGATCAGGGGTCCGACGATGTCTATGCCCCATTTTGAGAAAGGACAAGGACTATCCACCGAGTTCAGCTTCTTTGTAGGGGCATGGATTATTTTAGCAAACCGCTGGCATTCCTCGCATCTCCTAGACATTCTCTCTGCATCTCGTATCATTTGTGGCCAATAATACCCCAGCATCTTTGCCTTGTCCGCTAGCGATCTCATCCCACTATGGTTGCCCGCGTCTCCATAGTGTATTCTTTCAAAACTCGATGTCCTTCTTCTCTTGACAGGCAACGTAGCAGCGGTCCAAGAAAAGACTTCTTATATAAAATTCCATCCCTAAGGTCGTATCTTCCCACCTTTGATTGCACCTTTCTAGCTTGCTTCAAGTCCGCAGGCAGTTGTTTATGAGTGAAAACTACTCCTGTAGAATTTGGTAATTTGGGGTGTGGATGAGGAATGAATTTAAACCTTAAACAAATGCACTGCGCGGTGAGTGCTTGTAGATTCGAGATCAATACGTGCAAGTCCGGCCTAAACCAAGAAATGGCCGTTCCAGGACTTGTTTCGGTCACAAAGTGAAGGAGATGGGGTTGATCTTAGGGAGGGAAGCGAAGAAGGTGTTGAGATTGTGAAGGTGTAGACTTGCTTATGACTTGCAATGGAAAAGTGAACAAGCTTACGATTGGTGTAAGCGGGCTGCAGGTGTTTTCTTGTTGTTTTTCTCTGTTTTCTACGTTGTTTGGAAATAGGGCGGAGAGCCTATTTATACAAGTCACTGAGTCTTATTCACGTCTCTTGTGGGAAGTGGAGTGATGGAGTAGTGGAGTTGTGCGTCGGTGCCACACCACCAGTCTTGCCCACTTCTCCTGTTCATCTCTAACCGTCCATGACTTCCTAACACGTTCTTGTGATGGCGCGTTGCCTGCTGCACGTTGTAAACCGCCGAGACCAATACCCGATATGTATCCCCCGGTTTGTGACATGATTGATATCGGAATGTGTGGATCGTGGATCCACGATAGGTAGCATGTAATGCTGATTTGAATAATTGCGTTATTCGGGAAGTTGATACTTGTGAATTATCGTGTGTATTTTATGTAGGTCTTGCATCATGGTGTGGTAAAGTGATGGGTAATGACGCCTCACCGACCAACTAACTCGACCGGGGGTTGTATAACCAAGTGGTGAAGTTGGACGGATGAGATGATCTTTGAGACACTCATCATGCGACCGTTAATGAAATTAGGGTTTTGAAGAGGTGCGCGAGGCATCACTCTTGACTTAGTCGAAACCAAGCATGGGATACAACCTTGGCCCGGCCGACCATACATGCGTGTAGACGGCATGATGGTGTAGCGCCTATACCCCATTACCTCACGAAAGTATGATGCGGGTCACTCAATTCATCGGTGAAATCAGTGGTCGAGATCGATTTGCGACAAAAACTAGTGCGGCAAGGGCTGCACGTCACGCCCTCTTCGGGCGCACGTTCCAAGACGACCAATCTTGGTCGGTCTTGGCCGATTGGCCTGGTGTGAAGGTGGTAGGCTGATGTTCACGCCTATACACAGATATCCCATGAAAACGTGATCGAGCCATCCAAATCGTCCGGCGAAGTTGAGTGGTCGAGATCAGTTTGCGGTTTGGGAGGTGTGACCACGCTAGTTTGAGCGTGCGTTTTGGATTAGACAGGTGTTGATGGTGGATTTTCGTTTAAGGTTAAATTTGTAAAAAACCGAAAAAATCATGCGCTGACATCTTGTAAAAGATAAAGCCATTTATAAGTGTTGGATACTCCCTCACTTAATTCACCAAGAATGGAGCATGTAGCAACAATCCCATTAGTGAATACATGAAATTCCTCCAGGTTGGAGCATGTAGCAACAATCCCTTCTGTGAATTTCATATCGGCCTTGTATTTCCAAGTACTCATTATCGGTGTGGCATGACGGGCGGCGTTACTCTTACAGAGTAACACGAACCTCCAAGCACTATAATGAAACCCATTAAATACCCGTGCGAAGCCGACCGGTGTGGCAGATTCTCGGTGTGTTATACTAGCCCGATTGAGCCCCTCTCGGTGTGTTATACTAGCCCGATTGAGCCCCTCTCGGTGTGTTATACTAGCCCGATTGTTATACTAGCCCGATTGAGCATCCCGGACCTGACCGTATCGGTCCGGATATGATCCCGATCGCGATCATCCAACTCCATAAGCATGATTGGATGACCCCGGATCAATTCCATCACCCCCAAGCAGGTATGGAATACCCACGGCCGACCATGCGGGGTCGGCCGTTGGCCTTTGCTTGCCAAAAGACGTTCATACCAAGCATTATGGATGGAAAACCCTAAATAAGGGTTTGCGGCATATTACATGTGTCGCAAAACAATCTCAACCATCCATCTTCGCAGGTATAGATGGAGGTGTAGATGTAGACTCAAAGGGCCCGAGCATGTCAACACGATCACCGTGGGCCCGCCTACACACTTGACCAATCGGTCAAGACCAACAATGTTTGGCCGTGACAAAATCATCACCCAAACAAGGAGTGGCGCACGGCTTTTGAAAGCCAAAATTAGGGTTTCAAATCATCACGTGCGTCCATCTTCTCCGGCACGAATGGAGGGTCACAGATTAGATTACCAAGGGCCGGTCATACCGGCATGACCACCGTGGGCTCATCTACCTCCTCATGCGATCGGCCAAGGCATCCCATGCCCGGCTAATCCAAAACGCCCGCCCAAACATGCGTGGTTACACTTCCCAAATTGCAAAGCGATCTCGACCACTCAACTTCACTTAGGATGATTTGAGTGGCTTAGATCACGTTTTCATGGGATAGTCGGTATAGGTGTGAACACCAAGCATACCACCTACACCTTTGGTATGATCGACCAAGACCAGACCAAGATGGGTCGTCTTGAAACGCGTGCAGGAATGTCATGCGATCTCCAACTCCTTTGCGGAAAGGATTTCTGCCAAAACCGATCTCAACCACTCCTCTTTGCCGGTCAAATTGAGTGGCCTAGATCGCACCTTCATGGGACGGTGAGACATGGACGTGTACACCGGCATGCCATCTACATACACGTCCGGTCGGTCCTCTCCAAAATTCTTCCCATACTTGGTTTCGACCAAAGTGAAGAGTCATGCTTGCGCTCCTCTTCAAAAACCCTAATATTCATTAACGATCGCGAGATGAGTGTCTCAAAGATCATCTCATCCGTCCAACTTCACCACTTGGTTATACAACCTCAGTCAAGAGTTATTGGTTAGTGAGGCGCCATTACCCATCATTTTACCACACCATAATGCAAAGACTCGCATAAAATACACACGATACTTCACAAGTATCGACTTCAATAATAACACGATTATTCAATTCAAAGATTACATGCTATCTTTCGTGGATCCACGATCCACACATTCCGCATATCAATCATGTCACAAGCGGGGGATACATACTGGGTATTGGTCGGCGGTTTACAGGCGTGCGGCGTGCAACGCGCCCGTCACAAGAACGTGTCGGGGAAGTCATGGACGGTTAGAGATGAACAGGAGAAGTGGGCAAGACCGGCCGACGACAACTCCACTACTCCATCACTCCACTTCCTCCACTTCCCACGAGAGACGTGAATGAGGCTCAATGACTTGTATAAATAGGTTCTCCGCCCTATTTCAAACAACAACACAAGTTCGACGAGACAGAAAAACCAAGTGTTAATACAAAACGTATTCAAACACCCGTGAGCTTGCTTGCATCAACTGCAAGCCCGCTCACCTTTCTTACAAGTCATAAGCAAGCCAACACCTTCACAATCTCAACACCTTCTTCGCTTCCCTCCCTAAGATCAACCCCATCTCCTTCACTTTGTGACCGAAACAAGTCCGAGAACGGCCATTTCTTGGTTTAAGTAGGACTTGCCAGATTGATCTCTCGAATCTACAAGCACTCACCGCGCGGTGCATTTGTTTAAGGTTTAAATTCATTCCTCATCCACACCCCAAATTACCAAATTCTACAGAGTAGTTTTACCCATAAACAATTGGCGACCACGGTGGGAGGTTGATCTATCGGTTGCAAAAATTGAATCCTCAATTTTCAGTTTTCATCTCGCGATGTATCCTCACTTTGAGAGACCACAGGTGGTTCATATCATGGGAAGTGTAGCTAGAATCTTTGGAGGATGTCTTGGCAAATCAAGCCGGTATCACAGAAGACAGAGCGAGACATTCCGCCTTTTGAATGATATAGCAAGCACAATTACAAGAAGGGTCGGCATGCATCTACTCTAGCGGTGCAAGAAATGTCAATCTTTAGTCAGAGTCACACCTTTCTGCCGGTGGAGAGGCAAAAAGAGCGCAACCGCATGAGACTCGGGAAAGACGAACAACATGGTCCAGTAAGCCGAATACTCGAGGCAACTCCACAGAAGGAAAAGACTTGTCCGGTACCACAACGTGCCTAGGATAAAGAAATGGAGCCTGCAGACTTACGGATCCTGCTGTAAAGATTTATATCTCAAGACCCTTGTCGAAGCCGTGAAGAAATTCTTGAGGAAGGAGAGATCAATCAAGGAACACGTGAGTACGAGAGGATGGGAACGTTCAATTCGATCACTTTCAAGCGGTGATATTACAACACCTCCCATCACTGGAGCGAGCAGCGCAAATCCCGGCATCTCATCAAGTGTAACACCTGCGTAGTCACCAGAGAGCAACAACTTACACTCCTTCATCGGGACGAGGAGCTAGGAGGGACGAGAGGAGGACCATTCCTCATTACCATTGCAGACTTGATGGAAAAACAGGAAGTTCTTGCTAAGACTCAAACGGATATGGCCTGCAACTCATAAAGAGGTACTCACTTTACTTTTCTTAAGACATTAATCGATCGATTTCCACAAGAGCCGTGAAAGCCCCGGAGCAAAAACGGAACGCATTCAACGACTTATAGGAGAAGGTACTTGGCGGCGCGGACCTTCATGGACTCGATCAAAGAAGCGACATCGAGATATGAGCGGTCTGTCATGGAGACTCCTACACCGGGGGTGATCCTCACAACGATCCTCCTCAAGTCAATAGTTTCACTATGAACCAAAGGTAGGTGGATCGGGAAGCGTTTCTCTAGTGGAAAGTTTATGCGAACTTTCACACCTTTCAAGAATCAGACGACACGGAGATATTTTGCTGCAATCAATTGAGAGAAAGTTCACGGTGGAGCGTCTTGAATGTGATTACTCAAGACTCTCGGGACATCCAAGGTTCTCCTGCAAGGTCGACGGAAGCATACCACAATGACGGACTTCGAGGAAACCAAACCAAAGACATACAAGAGGAGCTCCGCTGAAAAAATCAGAAAAGCCCATTGCATCCCACTCCCCACGTGGGCGTCAATTCAGGAAGAAGACCGGCTTGCATCATTGAGAGCTAAAACCCGCGATGCATCTTAGCTGACGAAGCATTCTTCTCCATCCTGTGAAGCCACGACCCACGTTCACACGAAGAGGGAACACACTTTTGTGGCGAGTCGTGACTGTAAAGGGAAAACGGTATACCGACACGCCATTATCAATTAGCAGGGAGACTGCCACCAGTCTCTCCACCCAATGGAATCTCAGTGACAAAGAACGAACCACAAGAACAAGTGCTAGATGCTCCACAAGTACAAAGATGGCACCAACTCCACAACCGATGAGATTGAAATCATTGAGGAATCTCTTAGGCCTATCTCCATCGGCTCAACCTTGTGTACGGATAAACGCACGAAGCTCGTGGAACTTCTCAAAGAGTACTGAGGACATATTCACTTGGAGATATGAAGAAATGCCGGATTTAGATGAAAATTGGTCACCCATCATCTACATGTCATACCTAGATCCAAGTCGGTTAAACGATTGTAGTTCATACATGAGGAAAATGGATAGATCAAAGTCTTTGCATAGACTTGAGAGACTTGAACGAGTCTTTGCTCCAAAAATGATCCTCCTACCTAACATCGACATGTTAGTAGATGCAACCGACGGACACGGCATGTTCTCCTCCATGGATGGATGTAGCGGCTACGAGACGGATAAGGATGTACGAGCATGATGCAAGTAAGATATCTTTTCGAACTTCTCTCGGAAATTTTTATTATACCATGCTTTTGCCATTTGGTTTAAAGAATGGTGCAACGTATCAACGCTACATGACGGTGAGTCTTCCACTGGAGCCGATACCTCAAGGGAGCAGCCTCAAGAAGATAAAGATGTCCACGCGTCATATCAAGCAAGATCCGGGCGAGTCACTTTATCAGACAGTGGTACATTTCGATCATGCTATGTTGGAGAATCCGCGCTTTTGGTCATCCTCTGGAGCTATTAAACGCTCATCTACAACAACATATGCCCTGATAGAAAGAACCAGGCCTGCCGGTAATGAAGAGCCTCATAATGTTTGTAGGAGCATATATCTCACCAACGGGGATACAACCTTCACCTTACATAGCGGGGCACAGGCGGCAAGAGGAAAACCACCGAGATACAACATCATGCGCATCCGTCAACTCCAACTCCGGTACCACATGCACGACTCCCACAATGATGAAACAAAGTCCAAGATATTCCATATCTGGCTCGACAACAACCACTACGAACAAACCATGTAAACCACACTTGGGATCGAGGCTCGATGCATGAAGTTCCTTCACCGTTGATCAAGGAATTCTTCAACATGAGAGATGTGGTCGGTCAAGAAGCATAGAATTCGCAAGGGTAAATCGAATGAAGAGGAAACACTTCAACACTCCTCTAGCAGAGTCGCTTCAATGGTCTATTCAAGAGCCGCTTCAACACTCTCTCCGGACCACGTTCGCCAGAATCCTTGTTCAACACTCTCCAGGATCCACCTCCACAAAACCACTTTAACATCCTTATTATTCAACATACGTCTCATCCATCCTTCGTAAGAACCCAGTGGAGTATGGAAAATCTTGAAGTCAATAGGAGAAGGCGGATATTCGTTTCTCAGGAGACAAAATCTCATCACAAGTCTTTGAAGAAGAAAATGGATCACTTCCATATTTTCCGATCCGGAAAGAGGACTATCTTATGAGAAGGATGTTTTCTAATGTTTGGAAAAGCGAAGTGAACAACTCATCATCAATGTTCGGCATATCTTTGAAGTCATCAACACTTCGACTTGGCACAAAGATTATCTCGGAAGACATCTCAATGAGAGTTCTTTTCTTCATTCCACAATGAAAATAGGAGTTAGAACTTGTATGAAAACACATGAGGCGTGTAGTCACACATGACAAGATACAACCCACGTTGAAATACAAAAAGCTGGGATTGGGGCCAAACACCCAGTATCACTCAAGTTTCAAGTCTGGTGCAAGCTTCAAGAATCGGTGCAAGTTTCAAAAGTCAGTGCAAGTTTCAAGTCTGGTATTGGTTTCAAGTCCGGTACAAGTTTCAAGTCCCGGTATAAGTTTTGAGACCGGTACAAGTTTCAAGTCAGTATTGCTCAAGTTTAAAGTCTGGTGTTGGTCAAGGGCACAAGGCTGGTATTGCTCAAGTCACAAAGGTGGTGTTAATCAAGACATAAGGTAGGTATAATAGGCGCACACGACGCAGGCCGATTTCGGTCGAAGCACGGGGGCCGGAGTTTGAAACATGTACATAGTGGACCCAAGTTCAACCGAACGGACACAACAAGCCCGTTCGATCAAGCGAGGCGCAGCAGCCACCCCCCGACAGCGGCAGCGATCGTCGATTAGGCACAATCACGATCGAACGAAGCGGGCGCAATAACCCTCGACCTAATCGGGCATAGCAAGGTCGATGCAAGACAGAGCATTCAAACGGAGCAAGCACGGGAGGGCCCTCGGCGGGCGGCATGCAAGGTCGATCGGGCGGGCAAGACCGATATCATGCTTTGGGAATACTCTCTGGACGCCTCTTGAACGCTCGCATGCTCAGGAGGAGGATGACCCGTCTCTCCGGTAACATCTAACTTTGTCTCATAAGTTTTATCTTTAGCATCACCATCTTATGCCTACCACACATAGTGTAACCATTGTGTGCTAGGCGTGGGACTTAATGTTGATGGTGGATTTTCGTTAAGGTTAAATTTAAAAAAACCGAAAAAAATCATTGTGACATCTTTGTAAAAGATAAAGCCATTTATAAGTGTTGGATACTCCCTCACTTAATTACCAAGAATGGAGCATGTAGCAACAATCCCATTCTCGTGAATACATGAAATTCCTCCAGTTGGAGCATGTAGCAACAATCCTTCCGTGAATTTCATATGCCTTGTATTTCGATCTCATTATCGAGTGTGGCATGACGACGAGCGTTACTCTTCAGAGTAACACGAACCTCCAAGCACTATAATGAAACCATGTACGAAAACAAAATACGTCAGGTGATTCTCGGTGTGTTATACTAGCCCGAGCCCTCTCGGTGTGTTATACTAGCCCGATTGAGCCCCTCTCGATTGTGTTATACTAGCCCGATTGAGCATCCTGGGTGACCGTATCATTCCAGGATATGATCCGATCGTCATCCAACTCCATAAGCATGATTGGATGACCCCGAGATCAATTCCATCATCCCCAAGCGGTATGGAATACCCACGGCCGACCCCGCATGGTCGACCATTGGCCTTTGCTTGCCAAAAGACGTTCATACCAAGCATTATGGACGGAAAACCTAAATAAGGGTTTCGGCATATTACATGTGTGTAAAACAATCTCAACCATCCATCTTGTAGGTATAGATGGAGGGTGTAGATGTAGACTCAAAGGGCCCGGAGCATGTCAACACGATCACCGTGTGGGGCCTACACACTTGACCGATCGGTCAAGACCAACAATGTTTGCCGTGACAAAATCATCACCCAAACAAGAAGGAGTGGCACGGCTTTTGAAAGCCAAATTAGGGTTTCAAATCATCACGTGCGTCCATCTTCTCCGGCATTTAATGGAGGGTCACAGATTAGATTAAGCAGGCCGGTCATGCCGGCATGACCACCGTGGCCTCTCTACTCCTCCTCATGCGATCGGCCAAGGCATCCCATGCCGGCTAATCCAAAACGCCCGCCCAAACATGCGTGGTTACACTTCCAAATTGCAACTGAGTCTCGATTTTCAATCTTCCGGATGATTTGAGTGATTAGATCGTTTTCATGGGATATCGAGGTATAGGTGCAAGACACCATACCACCTTGCTTTGGTATGATCGACCAAAGGCAGGCCAAGATGGGTCGTCTTGAAACGCGTGCGAGGAATGTCACGCGATCTCGACTCGCTGGCGCAAGGATTTCTGCCGGCCGATCTCAACCACTTCTCTTTCTTAGGTCAAATTGAAAGTGGCCTAGATCGCACCTTTCATGGGACGGTGAGACATGGGCGTGTACACCCGGCATGCCATCTACATACACGTCCGGTCGGTCCTCTCAAAATTCTTCCCATACTTGGTTTGATAAATTTGAAATCATATTATGACTCTCTTGAAAAGCTCTAAATAATCAATTCTTGATGTGAGATGAGTGTCTAAGAATCTATCAATCAGGCTCTTGACTTAGTTATCTGACCACAGTCGAAGTTATTACGTTTAATTAATCATTACCCATCATACCACACCATACTAATCGAAATACTTTGCGCTAAAATACACCGCGATCTTCCACGAAGTATCGACTGCGTCAGAAGTTCATCGGTCTCGTGATACATGCTATCTTTCGTGGATCCACGATCCGGCGCATTCCAGTTGCTCAATCGCCATAACATCACCGTGAAGGACCATCTTTGAAGGTATTAATGCGGCGGTTTCACAAACGTCGGCGCTATGTCGCAAACGTGTCGAAGTCATGGGCGGTTAGAGATGAGCAGGAGAGTGAAGGCCAGGCGGAGTGGCCTTTGCAACTCCACCTCCCGTCACTCCCACTTCCTCCACTTCACGAGAAGCTGAATGAGGCTCAGTGACTTGTATAAAATGGGTTCTCAGCCTAACTATGACAACAACACAAATTCAGACAGACGAAAGGCAAGTGTTAATACAAAACGTGTTCAAACACCCAGGCACATCCATGTGGCTTTGCTCACCTTTATTGCAAGTCATCGGCAAGCCCAGCACCATCCGATCTCAACACCTTTTGGCCTCCCTAAGATCAACCTTATCTCCTTGGCCCCTTAAGTAAGCAATCCCAGGCAGCCATTTCTTGGTTTAGTAGAACACGAGTTGATCTCTCGAGTCTGCAACCTCCTGCCTTGGTGCCATTGTTTAAGGATTTAAATTCATTCATCCACACCCCAAATTACCGATTCTCACAGAGTGAATTTCACCCATAAACAATTAGCGACTAGGTGGGAGGTTGATCGTCCGGTTACGCATTGAATCTCGATTGCAGTTTTCATCTTTCGCGATCATATCCTCGCGAGAATAGGTAGTTCTATCATGGGAAGTGTAGCTAGAATCTTTGGAGGATGTCTTGGCAAATCAAGGCGGTATCACTAGAAGGCAGAGCGAGACATTATGCTTTTTGAATGATGTGGCCTGATTCTGAGAAGGAGTCGGCATCAATACACTCAAGCGGTGCAAATCTTGATCATAAATGAGTGCACCTTCACAAAAGGTGGAGAGGCAAAAAGAGCGCGCAGCATGAGACTCGGAAAGGCAGAACAGCATGGTCAGCGTGAATACCGAGGGCAACTCCACCGGAAGGAAAAAGACTTGTCAGAATTGTGGCGTCTGGATAAAGAAAATGGAGCACTGTGACTTACGGATCCTATGTAAGATTTATCTCAGACTCCTTATGGCCGTGAAAATTCTTGAGGAAGAATCAATCAAAAAGAACACGTGAGTACGAGGAGGATGGGAGCAGCATTCCCGGTCGATCACTCAGCGGTGATATTCTGGCCTCCATCACGAGCTTGAGCGTGCAAATCCGGCATCTGCATTCAAGTGTAACACCTCGGCCCAGTCACCGGAGCAACAGCCCTCCTATAAAACTCACGAGGCGGGAGGAGGCGAGGAGGACCATTCCTCATTACCATTGTAGACTTGATGGAAAAGCAGAAGTTCTTGCTAAGACTCAGTAGGATACCATGCACTTGACTGTAAGTCTCAACTTTGCTTTTCTTAAGACGTGCGTGATCGTTCCACAGAGCCGTGAAAGCCCACCAGGGCAAAAAGCGGGCATGTTGTGCCTTGTGGAGAAGGTACTTGGTAGCGCGGACCTTCATGGACACGATCAAAGCGACATCGGATATGGCGGTCTGTCATGGAGACTCTGGCTGGGAGGCGAATCCTGCAGCAGTCCTCCTGGAAATCAAATGGTTTTCCTGGGCAAAGTAGGTGGATAGGAAGCGTTTTCTCACAGTGGAAAGTTTGTGCGAACTTTCACACCTTTGAAGAATCGGCGCACGGAGACATTTCTTTAACGATCAACCGGAAGGATTGCGGAGGCGTCTTGAATCTTGAGGTTACTCCAAGACTCTCGGGGCGTCAGGTCTCAGGAGCAGGTCATCCGAGCACTGCAAATGACGGACGAAACCCAGGCAGCCTCTGAGAGGAGCTCATTGAAAATCGGAAAAACCCCTTCATCCCCCTTCCCGCGTAGGCGTGGTCGGGGAAGAAAATGGCTTGCATGGTGAAAGGCTAAAACCATAGTCATCTTCTACAGCGGCATTCTTCAAATCACGGCAAACCCATCATCTACATGTCATACCCGTATCCAAGTCGGTTAAACGGTTGTAGTTCGGACATGAGGAAAATGGATAGATCGAGTGCTGCATAGACTTCGGAGACTTGAGCAGGTGTTGCTCCAAAAACGATCCTCCTCTACCTAACATCGACATGTTAGTAGATGCAACCAACGGACACGGCATGTTCTCCTCCATGGATGGATGTAGTGCTGTACAAACCGGATAAGGATGTTCGAGCATGATGCAAGTAAGATAGCTTTTCGAACTCCTCTCGGAAATTTTTATTATACCATACTGCCATTTGGTTTAAAGAATACCGGTGCAACGTATCAACGCTCTATGACGGCAATCTTCTACTAAGCCGATACCTCAAGGGAGCAGCCTCAAGAAGATAACGATGTCCACGCGTCATATCGAGCAAGATCCGAGCGTGTCACCCTATCAGACAGTGGTCGAACAAGATCCGGGCGAGTCACTTTATCGAGACAGTGGTACATGTCTATCATGCTATGTTGGAGAATCAGCGCTTTTGGTCATCCTCTCGGATCTGTTGAACGCTCATCTACAACAACATATGCCCCGATAGAAAGAAACTGGCCTGCCGTGAATGAAGAGCCTCATAATGTTTGTAGGGGCATATATCTCACCAACAGCGATACAACCTTGACTTTCAGTAAGCGAGTTCCTCAAGCAAGAAGAGAAAACCACCGAGATACAACATCCCGTGCGTCCGTCAACTCCAACTCCGGTACCACATGCACGACTCCCACAATGATGAAACAATGTCCAATATATTCCATATCTGCTCGACAACAACCACTACGAACAAACCATGTAAACCACGCAGGGATCGAGGCTCGGCATGAAGTTCCTTCACCATCGGTCAAGGAATTCTTCAATATGGGAGAGATGGTCATCAAGAAGCATAGAATTCGCAAGGGTAAATCGAATGAAGAGGGAAACACTTCAACGCTCCCTCTAGAAGAAGTCTGCTTTAATTCTCTGAGCCGCCTAAACGCTCTCTCCGGACCCACGTTCGTCAGAATCCTTCAACACTCTCTCCGGGATCCACCTCAATGTTCGCACCAAACCACTTTAACATCCTCTCGAGCCGTTTCAACACTCAAGCCGCATCAATAACTGCGCTCGGGGTCAAGTTATCTTTGATGTACTCATTGCTCAACATATGTCTCATCCATCCTTCATGAGGGCCTAGCGGAGCATGAAAAACCTTGAAGTCGATAGGAGAAGGGTTATCTTGTGGAGCGGATATTTTCATATAGTTGAAGGGCGCGGTGAACAACTCATCATCAATGTTTGGTGATATCTTTGAAGGTCATCAACACCTCTTGACTTGGCACCAAAGATTATCCCAGAAGACATCTCAACAGAGTTCTTTTCTTCATTCTACAATAAAATACATGAGTCGGTACTTGTATAAAAAACGCGTGAGATATGTAGTCACACACGATAGAACACACATTCACGTTGGAGTACACAAGGTCTGGTATTCGGTCCAAACACCGGTGTTGATCAAGTCACAAGTCTGGTATTGCTCAAGTCACAAGTCCGGTATTGATCAAGTCACAAGTCCGGTGTTGATCAAGTCACAAGTCCGGTATTGCTCAAGTTTCAAGTTCGGTGTTGATCAAGTCACAAGTCCGGTATTGATCAAGTCACGAGTCCGGTATTGCTCAAGTTTCAAGTCTGGTATTGATTGAAGTCACAAGGCTGGTATTCAAATAAAACAGGCATATCAAGCCCACGTTCGATCAAGCAGGTGCAGTAGCCCCACGAACGAAACAGGCGTAATAGTCCATCAGCGAGCAAGACCGACATCATGCTGGGGAACACTCGCCTGGACGCCTCTTGAAGGTGACATGCTCCAAGGACAGGATGAACCGTCTCTCCTGGTAACATCTAACTTTGTCTCATAAGCTTTGTCTTTAACTGTCACCATCTCATGCCTACCCCACAATAGTGTAACCATTATGCGCTAGGCAGGGGACTTAATGTTGATGGTGGATTTTCATTTAAGGTTAAAATTCTAAAAACCAGAAAATTATGCGCTAACATCTTGTAAAAGATAAAGCCATTAATAAGTGTTGAATACTTCATCACTTTACTAATTCACCTAGAATGGAGCATGTGGCAACAATCCCATTCTGTGAATTAAATACACGAAATTCATCCGGGTTGGAGCATGTAGCAACAATCCCATATACCCCTGTGAATTTATAGCATTATTAATTAATGCGTAAGCGGCCTTGTATTTCTGTACTCATTATCGGTGTGGCATGACGGCGGAGTGTTGCTCTCAGCAGAGCAACACGAACCTCCAAGCATTATAATGAAAGCATGTACGAAATACCCGAACAAAGCCGCAACTCTCGATTGTGTTATACTAGCCCGATTGAGAACTCTCGGTGTTTTATACTAGCCCGATTGAGCATCCGGACTGTCAGATCAGTCTGGATATGATCTCGTTCATCCAACCTCACAAAGATGATTGGATGGCCCGGATCAATTCCATAACCCCCAAGCGGGTATGGAATATTCTTTGCCTAACCAACGAGACCCCGCATGGTCGGCCTCCCCAAAAGATTGGCATAGCTTGCCAAAACATCCAAACCAGAGCAAGTATGGATGGAAAACCCTAAATTAGGGTTTGCGGCACATTACATGTGTCGCAAAACGATCTCAACCATCCATCCTCGCGGTATAGATGGAGGGTGTAGATGTAGATTCAAAGAGCCCGAGCATGTCAACACAATCACCGTGGGCCGCCTACATACACGACAATCGGTCGGGACCAACCATGGTTGGTCATCCCAGTCGTGCTTGAGAAAAGAGCATGGTTACACGGTAGTGAAAGCCAAAATTAGGTTTCAAGCATCACGAAGCGTCCATATTCTCCGGCACTAATGGAGGGTCCCAGAATAGATTAAGCGAGGTCCGGTCATACCAAGATGACCATCGTGGGCCGTCTCTCCCCTCACTGATCGACCAAGGCATATCATGCCTGGCTATCCCAAAACGCGCGTCCAAACTAGCGTGGTCACACTTCCCAAACTTCAAACTGATCTCGAACACTCAACTTCACCGGACGATTTGAGTGGCTTAGATCACGTTTTCATGGGACAGTCAGGTATAGGCGTGAACACCCAGCCTACCACCAATACTCCCTGACCGATCGGCCAAGACCGACCAAGAATTGGTTGTCTTGGAACGCGCGCTGAAGATGGCATGATGTGCGGCTCTTGCGACACTAGTTTCACATCACAAATTGATCTCGACCACTCAACTTCACTAGGACGGGTGGTGGCCCGGATCATACTTTCGTGAGGTAATGGGGTATAGGCGCCTACACCGTCATGTCGTCTACACGCATGTACGATCGGCCTGGCCAAAATCGTATCCCAAGCTTGGATTCGACCGGTGAAGAGGATGCTTGCGCACCTCCTCTAAAACCCTAATTTCATCAACGGTCGCAGATGAGTGTCTCAAAGATCATCTCGTCCGTCCAACTTCACCGGCTTGGTTATACAACCCCGGTCGGGAGTTAATTGGTCGAGTAAGGCGTCTTGGAGATCACCACCGTCACTTTACCACACCATGATGCAGTACCTGCATAAAATACACACGATACTTCACAAGTATCGACCTCCTGAATAACGGTAGTTTTTCAATTTAGCATTACATGCTACTTTCTATGGGTTCCACGATCCACACACTCGAGACATCAATCATGTCACAAACTGGGGGATACATACGGGGTATTGGTGCAGCGGTTTACGGCGTGCGGCGCGCAATGCGCCATCACAAGAACGTGTCGAGGGAAGTCATGGACGGTTAGTGATGATGGGAGAAGTGGGCAAGACTGGTCGTGTGACACTAACACACGACTCCACTACTCCATCACTCCACTTTCTCCACTTCCCACGAGATACGAAGGTTAGGCTAAAAGACTTGTATAAATAGGTTCTCCTCCCTATTTTCCAAACACGGGAGAAACAAGAGCAAGTCCAGGATAACGAGAGGCAAGTGTTGATGCAATCGTATTCAAACAGGAACCGATCGCTTACACCCCGCAAGCCAGTTCGGTTTTCGATACAAGTCATTCATAGCCAACACCTTCACATTCTCAACACCTTCTTCGCTTCCCTCCCTAAGATCAACCCCATCTCCTTCACTTTGTGACCGAAACAAGTCCTGGAACGACCATTTCTTGGTTTAGGCCGGACTTGCATGATTGATCTCTCGAATCTACAAGCACTCACCGCGCAGTGCATTTGTTTAAGGTTTAGACTCATTTCTCACCCACACACCCCAAATTACCAAAACCGGCAGAAATAGTTTTCACCCATAAACAGGGTGTAGTGTAGGATTTCCTGCTACTACATTTTCCTTATAAATGCGTGAGATTTCAAATTTGCGAAGCTCCTCTAGCTCTTGGAGTTATAACTTCCTTTGCTTTCCGGCCCCATCCATCTCCATATTGCATTGCTTAATAGACCAAAACGCCTTATGCTCAATTTCAACGGGTAAATGACAAGGTTTACCATACACAAGCCTAAAGTGAGACATCCCTATAGGTGTCTTGTATGCGGTTCTATAAGCCCACAAAGCATCATTAAGTCGCATGCTCCAATCTTTCCTTGTTGGATTCACCGTGTCTTTAGTATAGACTTCACCTCTCGGTTAGAAACCTCGGCTTGTCCATTTGTTTGGGGATGATAAGGTGTTGCAATCTTGTGCGACACATTGTACTTCTTCAACAAGCTTTGTAAAATCCTGTTTTTGAAGTGAGAACCCCCATCGCTAATTATGGCTCTTGGAATTCCAAACCTTGCAAAGATATTAGTTTGCACAAAATCTGAAACCACTTTAGAATCATTAGTTGGGGTGGCCTTAGCTTCCACCCATTTCGAGACATAATCAACAGCAAGTAAGATATAAAAATTCCCATGGGAGTTTACAAAAGGACCCATAAAATCAATACCCCATACATCAAAAACTTCAATAAATTGAATAAAAGTTTGTGGCATTTGATTTCGGGCACCTAGATTGCATGTTCTTTGGCACCTATCACAAGTTGTACAAAATATATGTGCATCCTTAAACAAGGTTGGCCAATAGAAACCGCTTTCAAGTACCTTGTGAGAGGTTCTCTTACTCCCAAAGTGTACTCCGCAAGCATAGGAGTGACAAAAAGACAAGATAGAATTAAATTCAGATTCGGGAACGCACCTTCGTATTACTTGGTCACTACAATGTTTCCACAAGTATGGATCATCCCATATGTATTAGTTTCCCAACTTCTTAAGTTTGTCCCTCTCAGCACGAGACACCAAGTAATTGACAATATCGGCATACCGTGGTTCTCCAAAGGCAATTGAGAATAGTTGCTCATCCGGGAAACTTTCACGCAATGGGATAGCTTCCTTGTCCACAGCAAGACGGCTCAAGTGATCCGTAACGATGTTCTCAATTCCTTTCTTGTCATTGATTTCAATATCAAACTCTTGCAAGAGTAAAGTCCATCGTATGAGCCTCAGTTTCGCTTCTTTCTTCATTAGCAAGTACCTAAGTTCTGCATGATCAGAAAAGACAACAACTTTTGTACCAATTAGATAAGAGCGAAACTTTTCCAAAGAAAAAACAATGGCTAACAACTCTTTTTCAGTGGTTGTGTAGTTTTGTTGGGCCTCATTTAACGTTCTAGAAGCATAATAAATAGCATGAGAAATCTTCCCCACACGTTTCCCAAGCACCGCACCAACCGCATAGTCACTTGCATCACACATGATCTCAAAAGGCTTGCTCCAATCCGGTGGTTTAATGATAGGGGGTGAAATCAAAAGTTCTTTCAAACGATTGAATGCCGCCATACACTTTTCATCAAAGTTAAAAACCACATCTTTTTGCAATAAGTTACAAAGTGGTGATGCTATCTTGGAAAAATCCTTGATGAATCTTCGATAAAAACCTGCATGACCAAGAAAAGAGCGTATCTCCCTCACCGTAGTGGGAGGGGTTAAAGAACGGATAAGGTCTATCTTAGATTTATCAACTTCCAAGCCTTTAGAAGATATTATATGGCCTAAAAATATGCCATGAGTTACCATAAAATGGCACTTCTCCCAATTTAGCACAAGGTTTGTTTCAATACATCGTTCAAGGATTAGAGACAAGTTTTTCAAGCAAAGGTCAAATGAATCACCAAAGACACTAAAATCGTCCATGAATACTTCGATTATGTTCAACATATTCTGAAAAGATACTTACCATACACCTTTGAAAGGTATCTTTGGAGCATTGCATAAGCCAAAAGGCATCCTTCTATAAGTAAAAGTACCGAAAGGACAAGTGAAAGTGGTTTCTCTTGATCCTCGGCGCTATCTGTCCTGATTATAACCTGAATAGCCATCAAGGAAGCAATAATAAGAGTGTCCAGCTAAACGTTCAAGCATTTGATCAATAAAAGGCAATGGAAAATGATCTTTTCTAGTAGTGGCATTCAATTTCCTGTAATCAATACAAACCCTCCAACCGGTTTGCACACGAGTTGGGACAAGTTCGTTCTTATCATTCTCCACCACTGTCACACCTGATTTCTTTGGTACTACTTGTACCGGGCTCACCCACTTGCTATCAGATATGGGCACTAGTGGAAAACAGAAGTTCCGCGACCGTCAGGACAAGTCATATATACGAGTTATATGACCAGTTGTAACCGTCTCTGTTGGGGTCTCGATAAAGCGTCCCTGTTTTGTATGACTCTTATCCGTGGGTCTCAAAATAACGACCGATTTTAAGGGTAACGAGGTACGGACCCTTAGCCGTGGGTCTCGATTTAAATTATAATATATAAAAAATATGGATTCGGATTTCTTGAAATGGTGAATACGAAATGATCTGACCGCATCAAAGTCAAGTCAAATTGAATTAAAGTCAAGTCATAGTCAAGTCAAAGTCAAGCCAAATTGAACTCAACTAAAGTCAAGTCGAACTCAAATTCAAATGGAACCCAAACTGAAAATTTAAACTCAAACTTGAGAATTCCACATTCATTCATTTCCATTGGGTTTAAAATTACACAAAAAAGGTGAAATTCGATTGAGAATAATACATGTCCAAGCTAGCTAGCTAGGAAGTTCTAACAACAAGATGCTAAACTAATAGACAATAAGATAACAACAACATGTTAAACAACAAAACGATAAGTTCCTTCGATGAAAATGAACTTGGCCAATACTTCACAAATGATATCAAGCAGAGTATCCATGTGTTGTGCCCTTGGTTCACAAGCGACTTCCGCAAAGAAAATCAATAACGATTACAATGACTTCATTCGAGTTCATAATACACCGTAGAACAAAATAAGTTACTAGATATAGGTCATGTAGACAACAGTGTGAGGTAATTTGACAGACATTCTAGAAATAGGTAGTAAGTTTGGAAGCAAATGTGTGAGGTAATTTGATTAAACCTAGATATAGGTCATGTAGACAACAGTTGGCTCATCAATTGCGGGGTCAAACCACAATCATTTCCATTCTACCAGACTAATCAAGACCACAACTATAATTCACATCACTTGAACAACTTATACAATCCAAGCAAAACTCATTGTTATATACAATCATAAAACTCAGCTTACTTTCCAATCCACCCATACTGCAATCTAATTTCAATCATCACCAACAATCTCAATTTCCTGAACTACTACCACCATATTCAACAACCTCATCATTAAGTGCTAAAAACTCATTTCCGCATCATTTGCATACATACAAATTCTCTCGTGATTCAATCATAATTCTAAACTACAACCATAACCATAACCTAATCGACAAATCAAACCTTAGTTGTAGGTACTCTAGAAGGGCACATCACATATGTAACTTAACAACTAATAATATTAGATGGGGGAAGATGACTATAAATACATACAAACTTGGGGAAAGTTATCGTACAACCATAACTACGATAGAAGAAGATTGAAACAAAATAGAAGCTTCGGGGAAATCGAAGGAAAATACGAGAGGAAGAAGAAGATACTTGCACAAGCTAAACTAGTAATCATAAGAAATTAAAGATCAGAATGCATCGAGTGTTCATTAACGATATCCAAGATTATGCGTAAGAAATTAGAAATCATCAAACCAACAACAGGTTAGATATAGTAGAATATAAGAGGTGCAGATTGTAGTACAAGATTGAGCATGCCATCGACCCAAATAAGTACCTAATTGTCAAGGTTCTAACTTTACAATGCCTTTAAGATGCATAGAAAAACTCACATGTGTGCGGGGAGCTACATGATCTCCACCGGTTGAATTATAAGGTGTTGGGCAAGTTTATTCACGTACTTGTATCCCCATCACTCGTATCTTGACACACGAGAATGGAGCCTACGAAGATAAAAATCTTCCATTAAAACCAAAACCCAGATAAACATCAAAAATGAATATATCAATACATAAGAAAGGGACTATTGATTCTTACAAATGTACCACCAAGCTTGTCAACCATCCAATGCTTAAGCGCATTGATCCTCTTCGTATGATTCTTTAACCCTCTTGCCTGTTACCACACCAAAATTAGTATACATAGATGAATGTCAAACTCGGGGAATCCTAAGATACGATCCTGTAATTTCAAAAATATCCTATCCCCGGAAATGAAACTCAAACAACAATAGTCGATGGTTTAAACAATGAAAGGTGTCAATCCCAAACTACCTACCTCCCATGTTGTTGTAGACTTTATTACCGAAACAAAATCTCCAAAAATGAGGTACAACATGTGACTTTGCAGTATAATTCTTAGTTACAAATAAAATCAAGTCATCTACTTGACTAATTTCACTTCTACGGTTATAGTAAAATCGAGCATTAAGTTTCAAATGGTATAAAACTGCATAGGCTAATTCATTAGCATTCACCTATTGGCCCAACAAAAAGATATCCGTGAATTGAGCAAACTACAAACCTAAAAGGCATTTTTTTCTCATAATTTTCAACGATATCCAAAGGCTTGAGCTTGATCCTCCAAATATTCGAAATTTCAGTTGAATTCTTATCGAATTACAAAGTCTACATAGATAAAGATAAAAGTGATGCTAGCACGTCCCAGGGCAAGATCAATTTTCTTCTTCCGAGGTTTTTGAGAATACATAAGAATGTGGGAAAGGTACATTAGAGCACGTGTCCGAATATGGAATTCGCCCTATCATAATGCTATTGGAGAACAAACTATCAATTACAGCTGCATTAGAATGAAACAAATATCCAATATAAGCAACGGTACTTAGACCAAACTAGTTTCCGAAAACCTTCCGGCTAAAATACAATATAAGTAACGGTACTTGGACCAAACTAGTCTTCAAAAAACACATGACTAAAATGCAAGAGTTGGTCATGGAATTCTTTATGTGCTACTCCATTAGTCTATTTAAGCAGCCTTGTCATTTGGGGAAACTTTCAAAAACTATTAAATGTTTTCTTAAATAAATTTAATAAAATTTAAGCTATATTCAAGCTCTCTTTTATTCTCGTCAAAAAAAGAAAGTATTCAATAAAATTAATAATGAAAATGCATCAAAGAACTTTTATACTTTTCATAGCCATCACAATTCACATGCTTGGAAGTCTCGAAAGTCAAGAGCATGGTCCAATATGAAATGGTATAAGCGAGGAAAGAATCTATAGCAAGAAAAATCCACACTCTACTTTACAAACTAACCATAGATTCTCTATTGATCATGTAAACAAGTAGTTTAGCTACTTAGCACAAGTAAAATATCTTTCAGTAAATTCTTAAAGATATAAGCTCGAACAAGAATAGTTGCGCAGGAGGATACTACTATAGATTGTCCCTCATAACTACTATACTTCCTTTTTACTATTTAGTTAGTAATCTACGGATGCTTACATTTCAACTTGCAATAACGACTACTAATTTATCGGCACTTCTTGACATTACGGTAGAGAATCAATCAGTAAATACGATAAACTTCAATAATAATCCAAAGCAACGGGATCAACTTGGCATGCTTAATTTGGCCAAGGCATTAAATGAAAATTCATACCGATATCAAAACAAGTAATGCCATCGACGAGATAAGCCTTTTGAAGAAATATCAATCTAAGAGAATAGCTTCATTTCAAAATTAATATTATCAAGAATGAAAAATAAACATCAATTATGAATGTAGTTGCAGGAAATCCCACAATACACCCCTCACTATATTTTGTTTAACTAATCCATTCCAAAGATAATAGATGAACAATTATGAATATTTATTAATAACTTTCTTCAATCTTTACACAGGAAAATGGAATTATGCTTAAGAACTTACAAATATTTTCTCTCTTTCTCTCTCCTAATGACTTACTCTCCAATCCAAAGAAATCTCTCTCACGACAGATCCACTCATCCCTTTATATAGGGTAGTACATAGTGAATGACAGCTAAGCTATCCTTTATTTTCGGAAATATCTGGCGAAGTGTCGTGACGTACAAGCATTCGTACTCGCGACACTTCTTAACTTTCGCCAGTTTCATATCCTCCTATCGTCATCCAATGCGTCATTTATATTTAACCTTCATGCGACTGACTCGCAATGTTGTTATCCGTTGTCTTCGCGAGTTTTTGTTGTGGCGATATTATAATCCTACATCTTGCCTCTTCTCATGTCTTCTCTGCGAAGGAGAGAATGTCATGAGAATCGATATTTTGAACCGCCGCATTTGTTTATTTGTACTTGTTTCGGTTCCTTCTTTCCATACGGACTTTATTACGAGATGTCTACTCCTCCATTCTATTCCCGACACGTTTCTTCCAATCGTTTATTCTTAACCATTCACGTCCCTTCTCACATTAAATGCTCTCGTTTCCCCGAGGATGTTTCTCTCTATATATATTTTTCATATCTTTCTCTTCTCCTCTTTCGTCTTCTCTCTCGCAATTTTTCTTTTATCTTCTTCTTCCGCAAGTTGCGCTTCTATTACCGCAAATCTTCAACCTTTTTATCATATCTTAATCTTCGATTCTTTATCTATTCCCATATTGATAATGGCTTCACTTAGTCGTATGTACAAACCTCGCTTTATTGAGACTCAGAAAAAGTTGCAAGATCAAGGTTTCACCCTTTCTATCATTCCTAATCAAAAGGTTCATCTATACTCACCGCTAAGCTTTTTTCGATCATCAATGTGATGATCATAAGATTATTGTTTCGCTAGGTCAACTTCTCGCAGACTTCCCATTCCTTTATATGATCCCGAGATGCCACTCTTTATGAAATCCTTTCCCATCCGAACTTCTCGCGAGTTTGTCTATCAACTATGCGGCGATTGTATCCGCCTAATGCTCGAGTTTGCCGGTCGTGGTGCTGGCAAAGGATCTCTATATCCTAACAGTGCTGCGAGATCCCGAATATGTAAATTTAGAAATAATCCCGAGAAATACACTTGTGGAAAACTTCTTTGAAAATTATGAAGTAATAGGCATGAGAAATAAGAAATCTCGCTGGGGCGCTCGGTTGAGGAGAAAAGATGATGTCCCTGAGGATAAATTACTTATGCAAGATATCGATTGGCATTCGGGTAAGAACACTACTCCTCGCCACTCCAAAGATGAGAGGTGGTGGGTTGTTCCTTTGCTCTTAAGTGGACCTTACATAGCGGGTTCGCATGTACTCCCCGCAAATCTCGCAGCTATCATCCCCGGGAATTTAAGTGGTTCGAGGAGACGAAAGAGGTATGTCTCCATAGTTTGCTTTTGCAATCCCTCTTTCCTCTTGTATTCATTGAGTTTGTAAATTTTCCGGATTACCAAACCGAGGAAAAGTTACAAGGCAAATCCACCGGCAAGCACCTTGGCAATACTTCGATCGCTTACGGATGAAGTAAGAAATATCCTTTTGTATTACTTAACAATATTGTTGCCTCTATTTCTTATCTTCATTTGTATGCGAAGGTTTGACGCCGAGGAAACGATAGGCTGCGAAGGTTAAAGGCAAAACTAAAGCCAATGCACGCAAGGATAAGTCTTCCGCTCCACCATCTAAGAAGCGAAAAGCTCAGCCTTCCTCTCATCTTAGCTCAAGTTCGAGTCTTCCGATGAAGATGATAATGATAATGTTTTGGATTCAACTTTCCAAAATGAAGCTCAATCAGCCAATTCTCCTATGGATCAATTGTTCAAAGATCTTCTCGGATTCTCTTCAAGGAATTGGAGATACTCACCCGACTTCTATATGCGAGAGCCTCGCCTTTGTATGCAATGCTACACTCTTTGGATGGCAATGACTCTTTCAAAGGAGTTTCTAGATCCGTATCTCCTAGCTTCTTAAATGCACTTAATTCGTTGGTATGTTCGACCTTATGTTTCCCTTCCAACTTCATTTTTTAATTTATATCTTAATAGCCTTTTTATCTTTCTTCGCGAAGCTGGAAAAACTTCTTTTGTGGTTGCCTCGGATCTTGAGAGGAGGTATAACATTCAATTGAAAAAGAATTCCCAATCTTGCACAAGGATCAAAGAATTAGAAGTTGAGTGCGAGGTATCGCGAAGAGATCCAACAATTGGAGACCGAGTTTTCGCCCGAGAAAGACAAAGTTACCACTCTCCAGAATGCTAATCGGCAACTTTATGGTATAAAAAATTTTTCCCTCTTATTATTTTATTTTATCAATTTCTGTTGCTACTACGACTTATCACTTTCGCATGGATGTATATAACCTCTCCGAAGAAGCTATTCTTCTCCATTCATTTCTGAGCCTATGGATAATGATACTCTTCTCGCTCATCTCAACAACTCTTTATGTAGTTCGTCGAGCGAATTAATACTCTTTCATTAAATGAACTCCAAACCAAGTACCGCCTCTTAGAAATTGAGCACGAGATCTAGTTTAAGTGTGACCAACCGAGTTTAAACAAATGTACCTCGAGTCTCATGAGGAAACCAAAATTTTAAGGAAGAAAATTAGTGACCATATAGATGACAAAGATCGCATTGCTAATAATGGTGCCCAGGCATTAGCAACATTTCAAAAGTCCCTTCTCGAAGTGCAAATGGAGCGAGATGACTTGCTTCGTCAGAATTCCTTACTTACTGAGCGAGAAAACCAAATTCGTTCACTTCTTATTATAAATAATGATGATGAATTCGCTTGGGCCGCGAAAATCTTAGATAATGCCAGGAATAATTTAGGTGTTGATGTTAGTCTTCATACCGAGCACACTTCCTTGGTTAAAGATATAATATCTCGATGAGAGAAGGTTACTTATTATACCTTCTTTTGTTTCTTACCTCTGTAATATTGCTGTTGAGTTGTTAATTTATCGTTGTCTACTTGCAGAGTCCGAAAAAAGATTTCAAGCAAGGATTGAAGAACTTGAATCTGAGAAAGCACAGCTCGCAAAGAATCTCAACCTTCGCGAGAATAAATATTCCAAGTTGAAGAATCAATTTCAAACTACAGTAGCGAATTTTAATAATGATGCCGTTCGTTTTCGCAATGAAGCCATGGAGTATGTTTGTAAAGATCATAAAATCCCTCTTTCTTCATATCCTTGGCTTTAGAAGAAGTTCACGAGAATTTTCCTGTCTGGACATTTCGATAGTGAAGCCGCGAAGAAGAAAATTTCAGCGGCGAGAATAATAGAATTGAAGGATCGAGATAGAGGGAGAAGAATCGCCAAAGAGATAATTCTTTTTGTTTCTTTCGCCGCGTGTAATATCTGTGCATTTACGTGTCTTTTTTGTAAACTTCTTGGGTTTGTTGTCCGTAAATTCCATCTTCATTCCCCTTTCTTGCGTTTTTTTCCTTGTAATATAATTGGCTAACATTATTAATGTATAACTCTTTCATTGGAAGATGGATAACAATATTTCATCTTTTCCATCCCCATATTTGCCTCTGTTATGCATCTTCAGATGAAAGAATGAAATTTCTGAGATTTTGCACTTTCTTCTTATGATCAGGAATGATGTTTAAATTTATAATTTTAATGAAATCGCAAGAACTTTTCATTAAAGAAGAGATTTTTTGGTCTCGCCTTATCATTTTTGGTGGACTTCTAAGCTTGACCTTCCTAAGTAAAGGTCTTACTCTGCCACCCTTTATTGCGACAAGGTCGCAGGACGTCTTTACACTTGCATGTAAAAACCCATTGACCTTGTCTTATCATTATTCAAGTATTTTTGCCTCTGCAGGATATTTGGCTTGCGACAATATGACAGCCTAAATTCTCTTGCGAAAGTAAAGCCCCATGACATTGTCGTCGTGCGACGAAATCGCAGGACGTCTTTACACTTGCATGTAAGGACCCATTGATCTCGTCTTACCCTCGCGTTAGTATTTTTGCCTCTGCAGGATCATTGCACAAATATGACAAGCCTAAGTTTCCTTGCGGAAACAAAGCCTCGTGACATTTGCGTCTTTGGCACTTATCTGACTCCCTAATGGAGGGTGCCGCCCTTATCACCTCCCCGGTTGCCCCTTCAAGGAGGCGTACATCGGCCATACAAGGCTAGCTCCTCCCATCCGTTCTTAACAACAAACCAGTTGTTTTCATGACCTCTTATCCCTTATACCTATAGAGTTTATGGTTACAAGGCTGCACCCTAAGTGGAGTTTTCTTGGTAGAGTGCAAAGATGCGCCAAGACTTGTCAAGAGTGGTAAGGAAGTTCCATGCTCCCCGCACTCTTGACTCAACCGTGTACCTCTGGCGCCTTGATCGCCGACTCCTTGAAAGAGACCCTCGGTCGCCCAACCGTGGTATAACCTACATATATAGTTGGGAATCCAAGGTATCTCCTCCAGGATAGGCTTTCATGGGCCCCAAATCTGCATGACCAGGTTCCTGGGCGGTGTAACCTTTTCCCGAGCCATGTTAAGAGATACCCCCTTATATGACGCACTTTAGGTCTTACATTTGCCTCTTACGAAATGTAATTCGCGAACTAGGGTGTACGCCATAAAGGTTCGTCCCATTCATTTATTCATTCATTGTTGTTAAATCATTCAATCATTCATATTTAATTGCTGTCTGATATTTAATTTGCGAAGACATCGCACAATGTTGTTCATTCATTTTTTTCCTCAGATTCTTGTACAATCTTCTTGTCGAAATTCTCACGTATCATTTCTTCTTAGTCTTGCCTTTGAGATACCTTTGTCGATTACTTATCACAGATCATTCAGCTTACTTTTTATGCCTTTTGTTCATTGTACTCTTTGCCTCAGCGTTATCCCAATCCTTGAAGGACTCCTTCCCATCGTAACGTTCGCCTGCTTCCATGCATTCATCTGCGGCACTTTCGATGTTTCCACGGCACTTCGCGATGAACTACAACCAATTATCGTTGCAAAGATCGTAACATTCGCCTATTCTTGCGGCACTTCGCGATGCTTCTTCATTTCTTATCTCTATAGTATCCACCATCGACTTCTCTTTCTCTCGTTCATCTTTGATATTACGTTTCCAACCTTTCCTTTTAGCATTTCTCTCTTCACACTTCTCTACGTCAACCTCATAACATTTCGACCTTCCTTCCAATCTCCCTTTATAATTCCAATACCATTTGGATGGGGAAATTATATGCATTGATGGTATGTTGATGCTACTCCCAAGATTTCGTGCAGCCATGGTCGCCCGATTAATGCGTTATAAGGAGATTCCACGTCAACCACGCAAAATAAAATGTCGGTGACAACCCTTGTAAAGGTATCCTCATGTGAACCTCTCCTTTAGGTTTGTTATTTGTGCCGTTAAAAACCGTAGATTTTGTACGTTGAAGGAATCAAATTTTTATCCTCTCCACCCATGGTCTTATAAGTATGGTAAAACAGAATATTCACCGAACTACCCGTGTCGATTAGGATTCTATTGATTGCCCAACAATTTTCGCTTCGTCATCTTCTCCATCAACTGGTCTTGGATTAATGTCTAGTCGCACCACCAACGGGCTATCATGTGCTTCTCTTCCTTTGGGTATCTCGTCAACAGAGAAAGAAATAATTTTTAGTTGCTAATCTTTCAATTGCGACTTTCTCTTCGGAGTTCATCACTTCTTTGTTATGAAAATCTCTTGCATATACTCTACTAAGCACATTATCGTGAAAACCTTCAATTGTACGATATGAATGAACTATAGAGTTGCAAAATAGATTTTTGGCCTTTGTTCCCACTTCTATTACGAATGCTTCTTTTCCCTTCTTTGAAACTGTTCTTTGCACTTCGATGGTGATGTTGTTAGTACTTGCTTCCCTTTCTCTTCATTTTTTAGAAAATGAGCCAATTTCCCGATCAATCATTCGAGGATGATTCTCTTTATGTTTCTACAATCATTTGTTAGATGTCCATGAAAGCGATGGTAAGAACAATATTCGTGACTTCGTCGCTTGGTGGTGGTTCACTCCCCGCATTCCATGGTGGTGGTACGTCCTCCATTACAAGTATAGCTTCCCAAATTTTCTCAACACTAGCATTTAGTGGTGGCATTACGATCTCTTCCCATACCACTCTGCGATTTCTTGGCCTTCCATGGTTATTCTCGCCTTTGTCCTCCATAAGTTTCTTGCATATGATCTAATCTCTCGAATTTTATTATTGTTGTCGCGGTTGTAGTAGTTCCTTTCCCTATCAAACTCCTCCCCGATCTCGGCTTCCCATTGCCACTATTTTCTGCTCGTCCATCGTCAACTCGTTTTCAGGTTGCCCTTGCGAAGTGGTCGCCACTGAATTTAAAAATTTTGGTAATAAACTTGCATTCGCAGCGTTCGAACTTGTATTCCCAATAGGGTATGATTCCATTTCATTTTGTCTTTCTTCCAAAGCAATGTATTCTTCTTGGAGTTCTCGCACTCGCCCATCGTAATCGTATTTTTAATTCCGAATATTTGAATGTATAACAAACTTGTTGCGAAACGAGCATTTACAAATGATAAAATGAGATATCTTTCCTCTACCCTTCCGGCCATTTCACTGCACATTGTCCTCCATCTCATTGTCAAATGTCTTAAACTCTCGCCAACTCTTTGTTTCAATCCGAATACATCTTCAATTCCTGGTCGCGTGGAATTGTTACTTATATACGCTCCCAAGAAAATAGTTTGTAAATGGTTGAATGACGAGATTGTGTTTCTTTAATCCTTCAAACCATTTAAGCCTCTCCAATTAAGCTTGATGCGAAGTATTTGCATAATATGGCATCATGATTCTCCCACCGTAACATACATCTCATATAAGCCTTAATGTGTTGTATCGCACGGGTTGTTCCATCGAAAATGTTGGTTAATGCGGGCATTGCATTTAGGTGGTATTCCTCCTATTTGTACTTCTATTGTGAAAGGAGTCTTGCACTTCGCGATGGCTTCATCCAACCGTCTTCTTCCTCCTTCCTTCCCTCTTGTTTAACAATTTTCTCATTTCTCAGTTCTTTCAAGATTTGCTCATTTTCCTCGGGATTTGATTCTGCTGGTCTTTTTAGCTCGCCTCGCCTCCTGCGTTCATGCCTTTTTTTGACCTTCTTGTCCACTATTTTCTTCTCTCCTTTCTCTGCGACTTTCTCCTTCGTCTCTTTCATCAATTCGCACACCATTATATCTATTGTTCTCTCTTACGGGTTCTCTATCAACTCTCCTCTGCATCCTTTCGTATTCTCCATTGGTATTTCTATTGACACGATCTTGTGCTCGCCTCCTCTCTCGGTTGTCGTGATTATTTTCCGGATTGCTTCTTCCAATTCTTGGTTTTCCACTCGCTCTTACTCTCTCTCTCTCTCGCGGGCTAAGCGTGCTTGTTCGCATAATGTTTCTCAATGTCATCCACGATCTCTTTTTGCCTTCTCAATGCTTCTCTTCCATGCGGTATTGCTCTTCCTTCGCCAATTTGGATCATTTGGCCTCTCGAAATCGCCTAGTTCCCCGATTTTCTTCATTCTCGCTCATCTTGGAAATTCTCGGGATGGGGAATATAACGATCTTATGCGTCCTCTCTTCTTTCATGATGTTCGAGCTGAGATTTTGTGCTTCCCGTTGGTTTTCTACCTGTAATTTCGTTGGTAAAGCTCTCCTTCTTCTTCCCTAGTCGATCTTGAACTCGATCTCGCAGTGCTTCTCGATCTTCTATTTTGCAATCTTATATTTTCCATTCTTAATTCATGATTCTGTCTTGTCAAGTTTGCTCGTTCTCTCGCTCTAGTCGCCTCTCTTCATGTATCGTTTGTCTCAATGTTTCCAATGCCGTGAGTTCTTCATTTCCCGGATTCATTTCTCCATTCATTCTTTGATCTTCTTCTCCTTGTCCATTGTTTACCAATTGTTGCTCTTCTTCCTTTCATCCTCGAATCCGTCCTCCAAGTGTGCACACTTACTCTATCGTAATCCACGGTTTCATTTGCTACCGGTGGAATTAAAGCTTGGACATGATTCTCTTCATCATTCCTCATATTCATCCTTGACGATTCTCCTCTTTCATTTCTCCTTTCTCCGGCCAAGTCTTCCACTTCTTCTCACCGGTTGTTCAAGTACATTTCTTCTTCTAGCCATTTCTCTTTTGGTAAATTCTTTGAAAATTATCTCAAATTTCTTTCTTGTTAATTCTCTTCTTTTAATGCGTTCAAAGCTTCGTTTCTAGCGCCAATATGTAGTTGCAGGAAATCCCACAATACACCCCTCACTATATTTTGTTTAACTAATCCATTCCAAAGATAATAGATGAACAATTATGAATATTTATTAATAACTTTCTTCAATCTTTACACAGGAAAATGGAATTATGCTTAAGAACTTACAAATATTTTCTCACTTTCTCTCTCCTAATGACTTACTCTCCAATCCAAAGAAATCTCTCTCATGACAGATCCACTCATCCCTTTATATAGGGTAGTACATAGTGAATGACAGCTAAGCTATCCTTTATTTTCGGAAATGTCTGGCGAAGTGTCGCAGACGTACAAGCATTCGTACTCGCGACACTTCTTAACTTTCGCCAGGTTTCATATCCTCCTATCGTCATCCAATGCGTCATTTATATTTAACCTTCTGCGACTGACTCGCAATGTTGTTATCCGTTGTCTTCGCGAGTTGTTGTTGTGGCGATATTATGATCCTACAATGAAAGAAAAAAAGCTCAATACGGTTCGATTAAGAAGTTGCACAAGTAATCGTTATACCCCTGGACTTCTACAAAACGCCGTATGATTTCAATGGGTGGTTCCTAAATGAGGAGATAAACATTCAGTGTGTACCTATAAAATGGATACTAACCTAGGTATAAATTTAACGGAATCCCAATTTAATTTAAATGTAATCCCAATTACAAATCATTATTGGCACAATCGAGCTAACCAAAGACAATGGAAATTAACTTCCTTCCTTCCTTCCAAACATGACTCACGCGCACAATGCAAGTGAGATTCTTAATTTAACCTCATGTTACCAATCGGCAGATGGAAATACGAATCTCAACAATCTAAAATCGTCACCAATCTAAATACTATATTATGCAAACAGGACTAGCCACAAAAAGGAAAATAAAAATTCACTATTTGGCAATCGATAGATTGAGTTTTGAAGTAATTTACAAAGGACAAGTTACCAAGCATCTCCAAATTGTCCCGCAACTTAGAATCCACCCGCAATACAGATCAAAGAAATGTAAAAAATCAATAAAAACGGAAACTATCTAAGTCTTCAACTAGGAATAAATGGGGATATTGAATCACCCGAGATTCAAGAAATAAAGTAATAGTATTATAGATCCGCATTCTTTGTAAAAAAGATCGAAAAGTGGAGTATGAATTAGGTATTTAACAAAAAATCAAAAATATTACACAACTCACAAAGCCCTTAAAAAAAAAAAAAATCAAGAAATACGGGGATTGGAAATAAAAATCAAGCAATTTCAATACCACGCACGTAAATAAATCCCCCAAAAAATCAAAACCTCGAAAGTAAACAAAATTTATTAAAACCCTAGATTTGAAAAGTAAAGGGGTTTTCTTCATCTTACCTTGTAAGAAACATCTAAAATTGTTTATCCTCCAAAACAATCTGCAAAGACAAACCACAAATTGACCGAGAAGTGAATTGCGGATCTCTAAAAATAAATACTAGAAATAAGAATCGTGAGAACGATAGTAGACACAAAGAGATATAAGAAAAATTAAGGTTTATACCTCTTGATTTTCGAGGATAAAGTTCGGGTTCGCACGATTGTGATGATAAAAAGGGAAGATTGGGTTTTGATAGTCAGACGAAGATAAATGGGATGTTGAAATAGAAGTATTAAGAAGATAGAAGAGTGAGGTAGAATTTGCAGCAAGCTCTTGGCAGGCAGATGAAAGATAGAGAAGGGATGGAGAAGAATAGTCTGTGTGAAGAAGAGAGAAGAGAGATGAGGCGCAGAGGAAAAGAGAAAGAGATATTATCCTCGATAATAACGAGGTCTCTTCTTCCGATCCAGCCATTTCATCTCAATCAATGGCTCAAATCTTAAACATCTCCAGCCGTTCATCAGACATCTAAAATAAGAATAAGCAGGCGTATGCCTAAGGGTCTCTGAATCGGAGTTCCAAGAGGGATACAAGGGTAAATAAATTTTGTTATTCGAGAGACCGCTTATTAAGCTCTCGGATATGGTCTAGGTTTTTATTATATCAGAGACCGCTATGTATGGTCCGCGGTCCAACTACTATTAATGAGGGTCTCGGATGTGGGTAGTTAAATACCCATTTTCCACTAGTGGGGGTAGATAACACCCACTTCCAAAAGCTTGAGTATCTCTTTTTTCACAACTTCCATCATGGGAGGGTTCAAACGACGTTGCGTTTCCCTTGTAGACTTTGCATCGTCCTCCAAACGTATCTTGTGCATACAAACGGCAGGGCTTATACCCTTGATATCGGCAATTGTCCATCCTATGGCCGTCTTATACTTCCTTAGCACCGTTAGAAGTTTTTGCTCCTGTAATTCACTAAGCTTGTTAGAAACAATCACATGTAACTCTTCATTATCACCCAAGTACAAGTACTTTAGGTGATCAGGAAGAGGTTTCAATTCTAACTTTGGAGATTTAGCAATTGAAGGTACAAGCTTTTCATCACTGCATGGTAAAGAAATAAAAGAGATATTATGAGTTTAGGGCATCCTTGTAGTGAATTAAGATCACCAAGGGCTTCCTTGACTTCATTACCACACTCTACACCATTATCCATGGATGTAGTTAAAACGGTTTCCAAAGCATCATCACCATTTAATTCAAACATTTGTTGTGCCAATGTATCCATAACATCAATGGAGAAACAAGAGTGGACATCACTAAGATATCTCATCGTCTCGAAAATGTTGAAACGTATTGTTTCTCCATCAAACTCCATAGTTAGCGTTCCCTTGTCTACATCAATAATGGTTTTCTCTGTTTTCATGAAGGGACGCTAAGTAGCAATGGAAGAGACGAGTCCGGTGACCCTTCATTCATCTCTAACACACAAAAGTCACTGGAAATAAAAGTTGATTAACCTGCACAAGAACATCCTCAACAATACCCATTGGGCAGACATTAGAGCGATCGGCTAATTGCAATACAATTTCAATCTTTTAAGAGGACCAAGATCAAGTGAATTATACATTGATGCAGGCATAACATTAAAGGATGCACCTAAATCCAACATAGCTTTGTTAAATGTTGTGTTACCAATTGTGACGGGAATGTCAAAACTACCAGGATCCTTGCAATTAAGTGGAGTTTGTGTTGTAAGATTGCCGAAGCATTCTCCCCACACTAAGCACTTCATTACCTTTTAGCTTTTGCTTATTGGTATACAAGTCCTTCAACACCTTTGCATACTTTGGAACTTGCTTAATAGCATCAATGAGTGGTATGTTCACATGGATCTTCTTTAGAACGTATAAAATCTCCTTTTCTAATTCCGCCTTATTAGAACTTGCAAATCTAAGAGGAAAAGGTAAAGGAGGAACATAAGTAGAAACCAGAGTTTTAGAGTTAGGAATAGGTACCTCAGAAGTTTGGGGAGAATCCTCATTCTTCTCCTCCAAAACAGGTTCCTTTGGTGTTTCCACCTTGCTCGAATCAAGAATCCCGGGTTGCACAAGTTGTGTACCACTTCTAAATGTAATAGCATTGACACCCTCTTTTGGGTTAATAGGTTGAGAAGGAGTTTCCCACTATTTTGTGCCTTCAATTAGTTCAACTCAATAGCCATGGAGCCCATTTGTGTCTCGTAACTCCTTGATAGCACTCTTAGTTTCTCTTTGACTTTATTTAAACATTGTGGAAATGCCTTGCATCATTGTTTGAAGCTTTGAATCGATATCGAACCTTGATTTTGCATTGATTGTTGTGCTTGTGGTTGCTGAAATTGTTGTTGTTGTGGTTGAAATCTAGTAGGACGTTTGAAAGTAGGCTGTTGGACTGCACCTTGCTTGTTGGCATAGCTAAAATTGGGGTGATCTCTCCATCCCGGATTGTAAGTGTTAGAGTAGGGATCATACCGTCTTTGTTGATTTAGAAATAACGCATTAGCTTGCTCGTCTTCATAAGCTTGAGAGGAACTTGGTATCACCGCGGCTGCAACTTGTTGCATCATTGCTGTTATGTTACCCATTTGTTGACGAAGTTCCTCAACCTCGCTCACTTCATTTACTTTCCTAAGAAGCATATCTGAACCATTACTCAAGAACTGTTGGGAGTTTGCTGCCATGTTTTCAATCAACTCTCTAGCTTGTGCCACCGTCTTGCTCACTAGTGCACCACCACCCGCAGCGTCAAGAAGATTCCTATCATTTGATTGGAGTCCTTCATAGAAGTATTGGATGATCATAGCGTCACTGAATTGGTGGTGAGGGCAGCTTTCCACCAATCTCTTGTATCGTTCCCAACATTCATATAGGGATTCTTCCACATTTTGCTTCATCCCACAAATCTCCTTGCGAATTTGAGTAGCCTTTGATGCAGGAAAATATCTCTCTAAAAAGAGTTTCTTCAGCCCATTCCATGTCGTGACACTTCCGGAAGGCAAATAGTACAACCAATCCTTGGCACTATCCATCAAAGAGAAACGAAAAACTTTCAACATTGCACCATCCGCCTCAACATCCGCTGGAAGCATGGCCATGACAATGGTGTGGAAGTCCATAAGATGCTTGTTTGGGTCTTCATTCACCATGCCATGGAACTTTAGTAATTCTCTAAGCAACCCCGGCTTGATCTCAAAAGTAGAGTTTGTTTGAATACACCCCTGTTGTGTATCAAGCCTATGAGAAGCCAAGTCCTTGAGTGTACGATTCGCATCACCCATTGTTTCTTCTTCTTCAACTTGTGGTTCGTCTACGAATGAAACCTCTTGTTCTCCTTCTATTTGTAACTCTTCTTCCACTTCTAACTCTTGATCTTATGTTGTGTCTTGACTTGGTTGGAGTATTGTGCCTCTTCGAGTAGCTATCCCGCACCTTGGATAGTTCATATCTTTAGAAAGCCAGGGATTAGGTACCGAAAAAATTCTCATAAACAAGTAAGAAACAAGACAAGAAAACAAAAAGCAAAGATAAAAGCATAAATTATAAAAAGAAACTAAAAACTTAATAACAAGTCGTATGCCTCCCAAGCATCAGGCGCCAAAATTTGACCGGTTGTCGGTAGAGGCAAAATAATTTCACTTTCTCACTCTACTAAATATAAATGAAGTACGTGATAAGAAAGAGTTCATTCCCACAGAGAGGCAATTGTTGTTATAATAATTCTAGTTTCTTAGTAACCAAAGGGGGATTTTTGTTTTATCTAAGCAATAAAAAATAATAAAATTGAATAATTAATAAGGAGAAGATATTGGTCACGGGATAGTATCATTCACAAACATGTATTATCATCAATGACTAGAATTGGTATTTTAATCTCTCATTTACTAAAAGTCCTAGGATACCTTGATCGCAAGAATATCCCGCTAATTCCCCGATTTCATCACAACCACATTAAAAGATGTATATGTGAATTCTTCCTAGAAAGCAACCTAAAGTGTAAAAGCACAATTAAGTTTAACTCCCTCAAAGCACTAAGTTCTATGGAATAAAACTAATCAAGGCAATCAAACGTGTAAAGGCACTAATTTAATTTAACCAAAGTTATGATCCACTTGTGACTAGTAGGATATATCACTACAAGCACTACCCACAATTATGCTACTTAGAATCAGGGATAAACAACTTTTTCGTATTGAAAACCCTAATATAGCTCTAGAGATGAATGCAAATCGGATTGATTCCGGACTCAACCTAACAAGTATTCAAATCATATAACATTATTAATTGTGAATCACAAACAATAAATTACTGAGACAAAACTAATTCATAGATTCAAATAACATGTTGAGAAATCAACTTTATCCCATAACCAATAATAATTGTTTAGCTACTTATAGCTATGGAGTTCATCATAAAAATATTAATTGAATAGAAGAAGATGAACAAAAGCAAACCCTAGAAGCGTAAACAAAAGTGGCTCTCTCCAAGTTCCAAGAATAATACGTGATATATCCAAAGTTGTAGAAAACTTTTTCCTTTTGTAGCTTTTCATCTTTCCAAAACTAGGTCTTCAAAGCCCAAAGTCCAATAACAAGATATCCACCAAACCCATATGTGAGGAATACCCATGTGAAAATATGTCCAAAAAATAGTAGCCGTAAAACTGGTATTATGGCTGGAAATTGGCCGGAATCCGGCAAGAAAAGTATCTCAGGTGACCGGCAAAGTCCACCCGGTCACCGGTCATAGTCGATCCCAACTCGGTCAAGGCTCACCCGAGTCAGGTATGAGTCAGATCAGCTAACTCATCTGAGTGGCTGAGTTGGTATTGGCCAAGGCCATTGCACTGGCCAAAGCTCTGTTGCACAATGATTGTACTTCACCAGTTAAACTCCAGCCATGATGGTTGTGCCTTCTTCACAGCTGCAGCTTCTTCTTCCATAAAATTCTGTCACTTGCAGCTACATCTTTCTTTGTCTCAAAGCCCCTGTTGTTCATATCACCACCACTGATCACCATAAACATCATTCTCTGCATTCAGTACATACATTCTTGAGCCATGCTTAGCAGCATCACCTGCTTGTTTGTGTCTTCTCGACTTCAAATCCCATTTGCAAGTCATACAAAATCTCAAGCCAAGTCTGTAACATCCGCAACACATTTCAAACCAAACCTTCTAGCTTATCTATCACCATAGCAAACAATCCATATCTGCAGTTCCCATTAACATCAGCTTCATTACATGTACTGCAATTCTAGATTCAGTCTCATCTCTTGCAACACCAATCTCTGTCACAGCTCAAACCTGCATTGCAACATCACAAAACTGCACCTGCAATTTCCAGTCATTCCTTCTCATGCAAACACAAGCATTCACTCCATTTCAACCACCACCAGAACTGCCATCAAACCCATTTTATCACAGCAGCACAAACCTCCAGGTCCATTGCTTTGCCTGCAATTCAGCTCAATCTCACCACCTGCCATGTAACTCATACATACTGCGACACGACAATCAATAGCAGCAACTACTTCTCTTGCTTGATACCAAGAAGCACCAACTCATTCTCAAGAGGGCACACATTCCATTCCTCACAACCTAGGCATACATCTACCGTTTCTCGCAATTTCTCAAGCCATACTTTCAGTTGCTCGAGTTCTTCATCAGCACGCCAACTCTTTCCTCCATCCGAAACGGCTAAGCCATAGCTTCCATCCTTATCACGTAACTAGCTTCACCGCCCTTCTCCATTGCAAGAACAACACCATCTGCTCCACCGAGTCATAACTCATTTACCACAGCCGAGTCATAACAACCCTGTAACCTAAACCTTCATCTAAGCTGTATTCTCATTCTCTTAGCTCATCAAAGATTAGCTACTCCTTCCCTCGTTTACACATTCAATCACTCATTTCTTCACTCCGAGTGTGCAATTGCTTCACCTGACTTCTCACATGTAATCGACAAACCCAATAATCATCGCAACATTTCCTGTAACTTGTACTCTTGTTCATCTTGCCTGCAATTCATCTCGGCTTCCTCCTTTCTTCAGTTCAACTGGTGCTCAAACCCGCATTAAATATCTTCCTCAGCAACACCAGCTGTTCCATATACCACCAATACCAATTCCATCCTTATGTCTTCTCTATCCTCAGCAACTGCAACAGTCCCTAGAAGCACCTCCATTTACTGCATCTCAGTAGCATTGCCTAGCCATTGCCTTATCACCTGCAATCATCTCAGTCTCCATAACTGCATCACTAGCTTCTATCACCTCGACAAATTCAATCTGAGTACACCTGCAATCATCCATACCTACACATACATCTAAGTTCATCCATTGCAGCTGCGGTTCATCAGTTCACACATTAAACCCATTTTCTGTCTTGAAGCAGCACTACCACCTCTTCCGTAACAGCTGCAGTTCCATGTATTTCTGGCCATCAAAACCCCTGTTTAATTCTTCCATTTGCTCATAATAACAACAACCACCAGAAACCCATCTCAGTTTCGACCCAAATCAATTCCATTCTCGACTCAAGTTCTAATTCAGCTTAACCCCAATTTCATCATCTAAATCTTCGTAGATTTCTGAATTTGAACATCAACCCAAGCTTAATCATTTCCTCAATCGATCATTGTCATCACTTAAGCTTCAATCACTCACTTTCATCAACCCTAAATTCTACCATTCTCGACCAAATCCAAATCGTACTTCCTCTCAAACCCTACTCTATGATTCATTACATAACTTCGCTTTGTCTTCCAATCCACCATCTTAGCTCAAATGTCACTTCTAGCCTTCGAGATCCATACTCAAATTTCGCTCGATCGTCTCTCGATTTAGCAGCCAGGAATCGCTATTTTTTTTCTTTTGTCTCGAGTTTGGAATCGATTTAGAAACATATCTCTCATCGGATTCAGGGTTGTAATAGATAGGATTTACTTAGACACCCGCTACTTGGATATGGGTCATCCTGCATAATTCTTGTACTGTCAGTTTCAGGGGACTGACAAGCTTAATAATTGATTTCGCTCCTAGAATGATCTCTTTCTTTCGCCGTGGGTTCGCCTTTTCATTCTCTCTAAGATGATGAGAAGAAATCCGAGATTTGAGCGAGTTCCACTTCTTTTGCTCCAATGACTCCAAAACACCATTAAAACTCAAAAGCAAACATAAGATACATAATTTACAAAAAAACTCGCAAAGAAAGCATAAACAATAGATAAATATCAAGGTGTTTTAGACACCTATCAAATTCCCCCACACTTAGACTTTGCTAGTCCTCGAGCAAATCAAACAAAACAAATTCTAAAACATACATACAACTCCGTCACGTGAGGGTTTACTAGAGATATACCCACAAAACCTACTTTTCCAACTTACTAGTTCTCCGTAATGATAGCATCCAACGCGCTAAGAAGACATAGAGATTCTGCACACTAGTCATAAGAAGTTAGACACATAAATGAACACAATCTCATTCTTAAAAGTTGAGAGAGAAATAACCATCCCTTATCGAAAGAAATTCGGGTTCGGGTGATCGAAAGTCTTGACTCTGCCTCACAAGAAAGGGTTTTATGAAGTTGCTCTCAATAATAAATAGCTTTTTTATGGGTCACACATGTGTCCAGGTAGGAATGAAGAAAGAATCCTGCGACACCTTGAATGGTAGGAAGGCAAAAACCCTCCGAATTGTTTTGAAAACCCACATCTTTTATTCATTTTGAAAACCTTTTTTCTGACGATCTCTAAGAAAGGAAATCAACCACTTAACGAAGGTGGGAATATGCTTACTTACCTCGTTATCCGTTCGACGTGCAGCTAGCACCACTCTCAAAGCATCCATAGAAACGTCTTCGGTCTTCAATCGGTGTCTTCATCTTCGTCTTCGGTCTTCAACTCTTGATGATAACTCTTGAACTTCGTAGAATTTGACAATATAACTCTTTTTCTTCAAATCCTTGTTGCTTGAAACTTCATTGTAGATATTCCTTCTTCCATTGGCTTTATTGAAAGAATGCAAAACTAAAAACGAACTATACAAACCCAAAATATGATACAATGAATTTTTCTTGTCTCACTTTTTTTTTTTTTTTTCTTCCTTTTTTTTTTTTTTTTCTATTTTTTTTTCTATTTCTCTTGTCTTTTTTTTTTTTATATTGAGACAAGAAAAATAAAACAAATACAAAATGAAAACAAAACAAAACAAAACAATAAAACTAGTAATGAACCTAAAGAAATTTTCTATTGTCTCTTTTTTTTCTTCTCAATTTTTTTTTCTTTATTTATCTTTTTTTTTTTTTTAACAAGAGAAAATAAAATACAAATAAAGATTAAATAAAAATGCAAGTACAAAGGCCATGGTGTAAGTACTTTACCGCTTAATTCTTCACAACTTGTATGTCTTGATATTATAAACTTCTCGAATTCTCATTTTGATAATCTTCGCTCTTGTACAATAGTCTTCAACTTGTAAAAATTCTGCTCCTTGTTTTGTTGCTTTACTTGAATCTGAAATCTGCTCATTTCTGTACTGTTGCTTGTAAACCTTGAACGTCTTCAACTTTCCTTCAAATTTGTGATGCTCCTCTTGTTGATGATGATGGTGTTTCTATGGACCTGTTGGTGTAGAGAGAGATAAAGTGGATGGTGCTAACTGGGAACAAGATTACAAGTGGTATGTAAGTTAGAAATTCGATGTCACCATCATGGTTGATAAAAATAGCACTCAAGAGATCAAAATAGTGCTTCTATTGGTGGGAGGTTGGGTAGCTCACCATTCTACCCGGAGTTTACGTACGGTGACACACACTCTAAAAGCACATATTTAGACAGGTACAAAGAATTGAAGGTCGGTGCCTCGCATGATGTAACATAGGTAATCTCCACTATAGGGGACCACTATTCTAATACCGAATTCGTCTGCACCTTATTTGCCACTTGGCATGGTTAAATCCAACTTTAACTCTCATACATGTAAGAAACCCGATCATGTTCTCTGTCATCTCTAAGTTCAATCACTCTTATGAGAATCTCGATGTAATCTTAGCGACATGTATACTATGTGACTCTAAACTAACTACAAGTTGGAGTTTTCTTATTCATTCACCATTTTACAAAAAATTGTAAAAATTGAAATTTTTACAATGCAAATGCTTAACCAATCCCCCACACTTAAACTTTACATTGTCCTCAATGTAAATTGAATCGTCCAAAGTAAGTCAAGGTGGGAAATTCTAACATGATATGTGACAAGAAATCGAAAGGAAAAAATAAAAAACAAGACAAGAAAAAGCTAAAAACAAGACAAGAAATAAATACAAGACAAGAAATACTCATCCGATGGGTTGCCTCCCATTTAGCGCTTGGTTTAAAGTCGTCAGCCCGACTATCTCCTTGCTTTCTATGTCTCCTCCAGAGGGAGTACATCCACAAAGTTAACTCCTTCCAACACTTCGGAAGTGAAATTCTCATAATATGGTTTCAACCGGTGCCCATTAACTTTAAGTTCTTTCCCTGTAGCTATGCTACGAATATCTACTGCACCATAAGAAAACACATTAGTAACAATAAAAGGTCCGATCCAACGTGACCTTAATTTACCCGGAAATAAATACAAGCGAGAATTAAACAAAAGCACTTTTTGCCCAATGCAAAATTATTTCCTAGAAATCATGTTATCATGAAATGCTTTCGTCTTTTCTGTAGGATCAGAATATCGCAACACCAAGACCCTTGCGAAATCCATAAACGACACATTGCGAAAATGTCGCAGATGGATAATATAAATGACGCAATGAGATGACGACAGCTTGAACACGAGAAATACGTGAAGACCTAGCGAGATTTAGAAGTGTTGCGAGATTTAACATTTGTACACTCGCGAGAATGTCACAAGTCAGATCCGAAAATAAAGGACAGCTTAGTTGTCATCCACTATGTAATGTCCTATATAAAGAGCCGAATAGGCTTAAGAGAAGGAGATCTTTTTCGAGTGAGGAGCAAGTTATTAATAGAGAGAAAGTTTAGAGTGATTGTAAATTCTTTAACTTATTTCCTTTCCATCTTGTAACATTTGTGAGTTTTAATCAATAAAGAATATAATTGTTCATCTTAAAATGACTTGATTGTGTGAATTCTTGTGAGGGGTGTAGTGTGGGATTTCCTGCTACTACATATGGCACCAGAAACAAGGACTGATTGAAGATTGACATTGTGATTTGAAAGAATTTGGAATTATAGGGAAGGAATTTCATATAATTTTCAACAATTCATTAAGATTGAAAAATGGCTAGAAGAAGACATGCATCAAAACAACCAACAACTTTTAGAAGGAGTAGGAGACTTGATGGAGAAAGGAGAGACGAGATGGGGGAATCTTCAAGAATGAATACAAGGAACAATAGAGAAAATCAAATTCAACCGCCAATTAAACGTACACCAGCAGTACAAAATAGAGCTGTGGATTATGACAGAGTGAGTGTACATACTTGGCGGTCGATTCGTAGATGAAATGGGAGAAGAGCATCAATTAGGAGGCAATTAACAAGAGGAGAGGGACCAAGAAGTAATTGGAGGAATAATTCATGAAAATGAAGAGATTGCATCATTAGAGGCATTGAGGCAAACAATACATGAAGAAAGGCGGTTAGAAGCAGAAGAACGTGCGAATTTGACAAGGCAAAATCATGAATTGAGGATGGAAAATATGAGATTACAAAATAGAAGGTCAAGAAGCACTACAAGAGCAAGTTCAAGATCAGTTAGAGAAGAAATAAGACAAAATTTACCTATAGAAAATGCTAATGAAGAAACTCGAGAGGGAATACAAAATCCAAGCGAAGAACGTCGCGAAGGAAGAGAAATATTGGAAGATCGTTATATTCAGTGTGCTGAAATTCTTCAAAATGGGAAAAATGATAGAATTCAAGGAAATAGACACCATCAGGGGCGAAATAATCAAGATAGCGAAGAAAATCAGGAAGAAGGAAGGAGAATATTACATGGGAGAGAAATACAAATAAATGAACGAGCAATTGAAGATGAAATTGAAAGACACTATACTGAACAAACACATTTAGCTCGCGAGAGAGAAAGACTAAGAGCAGAATTGGAAGAACAAGAGCTACAAGAGGCAATTAGACAGAATAACCATGATAATCGAGAAGGGAGGCGTGAGCGAAATCGCAATAATGCTAATATCAATGAAGAATATGATAGAGAACAAAGGAGAACTGAAAGGCGGCAAAGAGGAGAAAATGAGAGATATGACGGTGTGCGAATTAATAAAAGAAGTGAAAGAGAAGATCGCAGAGAAAGACGAGAGGAAAATGATGAACAAGAAAGTCAAAACAGAGATGAACGCAGGAGAAGAGAGGCGGAGTTCAAAAGACCAATGGATCCAAATTCTGGTATAAATGAACAAATTTTGAGAGAGTTAGCGGAAATGAGAGGAATGATAAATAATAAAAGAGGAGGAGGTAAGAGACACTTGGATGAAGCCATAGAGGAAGCTACGAAAACTCCATTCACACAAGAAGTACAATTAGGAGGAATACCCCCAAAATGTAATTTTACGCGTTAACCAGCATTTTTGATGGAACAACTTGTGCAGTCCAACACATCAAAGCTTATGTGAGATGTATGCTACAATGGGAGAACCATAATGCAATATTATGCAAGTATTTCGCATCAAGTTTAACAGGGGAGGCGTTAAAATGGTTTGAAGGTTTTCCAAAGAATACTATAACATCTTTCAACCACTTGCAAGCTATATTTTTAGGAGCATATATAAGTAACAATTCCTCGCGACCTGGCATTGAAGATGTATTTGGTTGAAGCAAAGGGTTGGCGAAAGTTTGAAGCACCTAACTGTGAGATGTAAGACAATGTGTAGTGATATGGCTGGTCGTGTGGACGAAAGATATCTCATTCTATCATTCATCAATGATATGTTCGCAACCAACCTGTTATACATTCAAATTTTCAAAATCAAAAATACAATCACAATGACTGAGCTGCGAGAACTTCAGGAGGAATATATTGCTCTTGAGGAAAAGAAAAATGAGATGGAATCATACCCCATTGCGAACACAAGTTCAAGAGCAGCGAATGCAAGCTTGTTACCCAAGTTAATAAATACAGTAGCGAGCACCTCGCAAGGGCAAAAAGAGAGGATAATGGGAGATAGTCAACAAAATTTAGTAGCTATGGGGAGCCGTGATCAAGAAGAATACGAGAGAGAGAGAAACTTCTATAGTCGTGGTGGAAATAACAAAATACAAAGACTTGATCAGCCACAAGAAACTTATGGAGGTCATCAGCCACAAGAAACTTATGGAGGTCATCACCGCAAGGAACTTATGGAGCTCGAGAGACAAAACTATCACGAGAGGACATGACGAAGTCATAAGATAATATGGGAAGAAATCAAAATGCCACCTTTTAATGCTAGTGTGGAGAAGATATGGGAAGCTATAATCCTAAAGGAAAACATACCCGCACCATGGAACATGGGGAGTGAACCACCTCCAAGCTACAGAAGTAATGAATTTTTCTCTTATCATCATTTCCATGGACATACAACAAATGACTGCAGAAATATAAAGAGAATCATTCTCAGGATGATAGATCAGGGAAAATTAAATCACTTTCTAATAGGACAAACGCAAACTCAAGCATTACCACCTCCTCCAGATATTCACAAGCCAAACACAACAAAAGAAAGAGAAACATTTGTGATTGAAGTTGGCACAAAGGCAAAGAATCTGTTTTGTAACTCCATCGTACACTCATACAAGACGATTGAAGATTTTCACGATAACACTCTCAGCAGGGTTTTCGCAAGAGATGCCGATGATAGAGAAATAATGAACATTGCGAAGACATCGCCACTAGAAGAATGGCAAAAGCAGACTATCTCTTTTACCACAGAAGAAGTACCTGAGGGTGGAGAAATGCACGACAACCCATTGGTGGTAAGATTGGAGATCAACCCAAAACCTAGCGAGGATGAAGATGATGAAGCTGAGAATTCATGGGCAATCAACAGAATTTTGATCGATACTGGAAGTTCCGAGAATATTCTTTTTTATCATACTGATAAAACTATGGGAGGGAAAGATGAAGATCTAATACCTTCAACGTACAAAATCTATGGTTTTAACGGTACTGCAAATAAGCCAAAAGGAGAAGTTCATATGCGAATTCCACTGAAAGGATTATCTTCTGAAATTTTATTCTGTGTAGTTGATGTGGAATCACCATACAACGCACTGATTGGACGACCTTGGTTACATGATATCTTAGGTGTGGCATCGACTTTCCATCAATGTATCAAGTTCCCTCATCCCACCGGTGTTGGCATCATAAAGGGAGATTGGGTTGAAGGAAAGAAGTGTTATGAAATTGATATAAAATCTTGCGAAGAAAGAGTTGCGAAGAAGAAGAATTGGAAACACAACATCAAAGAAAAACAAAGAGGTGAAAGATTAATGGTAGATGTAATAGAACAAAGAGAGGTAGAAATGCTGCGAAACCAATATATGATGAAGATAGGAAGTGGCGAAGGTTTCGCAACAGACAAGAAAATGATAGGAAAACTCAAAAATGCAGAGGCAGAAAGTAGCAGAAATAAGAGACTTAAAGAATGAATATACTTGTAGACTGTCGAAGAAGAAATTGGCAGGAGAAAAAAAAATGTATGATGGGTTATATAAAAAAAAAAAAAAAAAAAAAAATCTTTCTTATGAATAGCAGAGATGAGGTTGCGAAAGGAAGTTGATATGCAGAAGAAGAGAATATATTTTATGAAATATAAAGATATGACTGCGAAATTACAAAAGAATTTATATGCAGAAGAATCAACAAATTAATCAGACATAGGCGAACCAACTATGGCGTACACCTTAGTTCGCGAAATCAAAATTTCGTAAGAGGCAAATGTAAGACCTAAAGTGCGTCATAGAAGGGGGTACCTATTGCATGGCTCGGGGGAAAAGGTCACACCGCCCCGGAACCGAGTCATGGAGAATTGGGGTCAATAAAAGTGTAGGACCGTAATGTCGCGACAACAATATTTCGCGAGATCAATAAACAAATCGCATTGCGAAGGAGTCGCATGGAGGTAAATAAATGACGTAATAGATGACGACAGTCAGAACATGAGGAAAGTGTGAAGACTTGGCGAGATTTAAGAGTGTCGCGAAGGCAAACAGTTGTACATTCGCGAGCATTCGCGAGACATATCGAAAATAAGGGACAAGATAGCTGTCATCCACTATGTAATACCCTATATAAAGGGTCGAGTAAGTCCGTTGTTGGAGAGGTCTTTTTGAATTGTGAAACAAGTCATTAGGAGAGAGAAAGGAAAGAGAGATTGTAATTTCTTTAGCTTTGTTCTACATTTCTTTGTAAATCTTTCAAGAAAACAATTAATAAGACACATCATTGTTCATCTTCAAATGGATTGATTAAACAGATTTGAGTGAGGGGTGTAGTGTGGGAAATCCCGCAACTACATTTGCGCTAGAAACAGGGACGAACAAGATTGAAGATTGAAGAGTACAATTAAAATCGCTTAAATCAAGAAAATGAGATAGAAGAATTAAGAAGCAAGGAACATAGTGAAGAAATGGAATACAATTCAATTACAAAAGCAATGGTTAATGAATTCCATGAAAATATTAGAGGAAGGATACATAAACGAGATTTCAAGGAAAGAAGATTATAGATGAGGAGAAGACATCGTCTTTGAAGGAATGGGAAAAGCAAGAAAATAACATTCACAGTCATGGAAGTTCCTAGAGAAAATTTGAATCATACATCTCCACTAGTGATCACGATAAATGCAAGCAAAAAAAGAGAAGAATCGGCAAAGGTAGCGGAAGAATGGGAAATAAATAGAACTTTGGTGGATACGGGGAGTTTGGTGAGTATCATGTTTTACCATACTTACAAAAAATTAGGATATAAAGATGAAGAAATGAGTTCTCCAAGATATAATATTCATGGTTTTGGAAAATCTATAACAAGTACTCAAAAGGGGAGATGAAATTGCGAATTTTACTTGGAGAAATTGAAACACAAGTGACATTAAGTGTAGTGGATATGGAATCGCCATACCACATATTGTTAGGGAGACCTTGGGTACATGCGATTAAGGAAGTAGCATCAACACTTCATCAGTGCATCAAATTTCCTGTGCCGAGTGGAATTGGTGAGATCAGAGGAGATATTGATAAAGGAAGAATATATTATCAAATCGAGGTAAAGCATTATGAAGGGCAAATGAAGAAGCGAAAAGATCGCAGGAAGATGATAAAAGCAGCTAAGAAAGAAGAGGAATTTAGAATTTACATGATAAGAGCAAAAGAAGGAAAAGGAATACCTGGCGAAATCATGGGAGAAGGGAGTGAGTTCGCGAAGGAAATAAGAGGACCAACTCCTATGGGAGAACCGAAGTCTAGCTATGTCGCAGCAGAACAAACAAAAGAAGTGAATGTTGGAACCGAGGAGGAGCCTAAAATCTTAAAAATTGGGACTAAAATGGAAGCGGATGAAGAGAAAAGAACTGTTGAGTTGTTGCGAGATTATAAAGACATTTTCGCATGGGATATGGATGAAATGCCCGGTATAGATCCATCTGTGGCTTGCCATAAATTGGAAATTGACAAGAATGTAAAACCCTTTAAACAAAGAATTAGAAAGATCGCGACAGCATATCATCCTCAAATAGAAGAAGAATTGCAGAAAATGTTGGACGCAGGAATTATTAGACAAGCAAAATATCCCGAATGGATAGCAAATATGGTTATAGTTCCAAAGAAGAAAAAAGGAATAAGAATTTGTATAGACTTTACCGATCTAAATAAAGCTTGTCCTAAAGATAGTTTCCCTGCTACCAGATATTCCACAAATGGTTGAAGCAAATGGCAGAAATGAAAGGATATCTTCTCTTGATGGATACAAGGGTTACAATCAAATTCCTCTCGCCGAAGAAGACCAAGAACATACTGCTTTCTTTGCTCCAAGAGGATTGTACTGTTATACAAAAATGCCATTTGGTCTGCGAAATGCCGGTGCGACATACCAAAGGATGGTGGAGAAGGTGTTCGCGAGATGGATACATAAAACATTGGAGGTATATGTTGATGATATGTTAATAAAAAGTAGAAAAGCAAAAGACCACGTACATGATTTGAAAGAAATTTTTGAACAAATGAGGCAATTTAATATCAAAGTAAAACCTTAAAAATGCACCTTTGGGGTCGCCTGGAAAATTTTTAGGGTACATTGTATCCAAAGAAGGAATTCAAGTCGACCGGAAAAAAAGTACAAGCAAGTCATGCGAGATGCCAACACCGGCGACAATAAAAGATGTTCAAAAGTTAAATGGGTTGTTAGCTTCGCTAGGGAGGTTCATCTCGCGATCGTCTCGACAAATGCAAGCACTTTTTCAACATCCTTAGAAAGGGATCAAGTTTAAATGGACAGATGAGTGTGAGAAAGCCTTGCAAGGAATAAAAGAACATTTAATGGACATATCAATTTTGCAAAAAGCGGAAGAAGGAGAAGAATTGTTGATCTATCTTGCGACAACTTCGCATGCATTAAGGGTTGTTACTGCGAGTGGACGCAGGAGTAGAAAAACCAATTTATTACATCAAGCAAAACTTTCAACGCTCGGAAAGGAATTACTCAAAAATTGAAAAACTAATCTTAGCATTAGTTTATGCAACATTTAAGCTTCAGATATATTTTCAAGCGCATGTTGTCAAGGTGGTGACAAAAGTACCAATAGAATCAGTGATGAAGAATTCAAAGAGGTCGGGAAGAGTTGAGAGATGGAATGCTCAAATAAGTCATTGCAAACTCAAATATGAAATACTATCTTCGCCAAAATCACAAAGTTGTCGCAGACTTTTTTAGCAGAATTCCCTTTGGAAGAAGATGAATCGGTAGAAGAAATGATGGATGTTGAGGAAGAACATGGAGATCCGAAAGATTTGTTAACGGAGCCGAATAGATGGGAAATATTGGTAGATGGGTCATCAAATGGAGAAGGAAATGGAATAGGAATTGTTGTGATATCGCCAGAGGGTAATAAAATAGCTCTTTCTTTCAGATTGGAGTTTGCATCAACAAATAATGAAACAGAATATGAAGCTATAATACATGCCTTGCGATTTGCAATAGAAATGAAGCTGGAGAATGTAAGGATTACTAGTGATTCACAATTGGCAATTCGCCAAATAAAAGAAGAATACGCTATAAACGAATTGTCTTTGCAAAAATATAAGAAACTTGTTGACGAGTTGTCGACGCAGATACCAAGAATAAAGTGGAGACATATATCAAGGAGAAATAATCGACTGGGCAGACGCTTTTGCCTTCATATCAAGTATGATGACAGATCCGGTTGCAGAAATATTAAAATACAAACACTTTCGATGCCGTCAATTGACAAAGAAGAAGAACAAGAAACCGATGTAATGGTAGTAGAAGATGGAACACAAACACTCGCGAAGAAGATTGGAGAGCGGAGCTTCATGCATATTTGATGACAGGAGAAACACCAAGAAATAGATTGGAGACACACAAATTAAAAAGCCGAGCAACAAATTATGAATTAAGAGATGGAGTGCTATACCGACGATCTTTTAACGGGCCTTCACTTAGATGTTTAACAAGAAAGGAAGGAGAAATCATATTGAAGATGTTGCATAGTGGGGATGTCGGTAATCACAATGAGGAAGATCTTTAGCGTATAAAGCAAAAATGCAGTGGTTATTATTGGCCCTATATGCATGAGGACGCGAAACAAGTATCAAGGCGTTGCGAGGATTGCCAAAGGCATGGGAAGAAAATACATGCACCAGGAGCTCCGTTAAATTCTTCAACAAGTGTTTGGCCATTTGGAAAGTGGGGATTAGACATTGTAGGACCATTTTTACCAGGAACGGGACAGAGAAGATATTTGATCGTCGCTACAGATTATTTCACAAAATGGGCAGAGGTGAAAGCGGTACAACATATTCGCGATAAGGATGTTTTTACTTTTATATTTGAGAACATTATATGCAGATTTGGAGTTCCAGCACAGTTGGTATCTGACAATGGGAAGCAGTTTGAAGGACAAAATATAGAATTGTTACTTAATGCATTTCAGATACGATGTGGGAAATCAACTCCTCTATACCCGCAGGCTAATGGTCAAGCAGAGGCGACGAATAAAACAATAGCAGATATATTAAAGAAAAATTGGAAGGATACAATAAAGGATGGTGCGAACAAGTACCCAATGCGGTATGGGCTTATAATACAACTAGAAGAGAAGCTACAGGCATGTCCCCTTTTGTTTAACATATGGAGTTGAAGTCAGTACTCCCAACGTAAGTGAAAATTCCAACTACAAAGAAAGAAGCTTGGGAGAAAAATCTTAGTGCGGGTAACATCTTAATCAAGTTAGATGAATTAGAAGAAAAAAGAGAGAGCACTACAAAGATATGGAGAATTACCAAATAAGATTGGCCAGAGAATATAACAAACGTGTCAAGATACGTGAATTTCAGCCTGTGTGACTTGGTCTGCGAGAAACACCTATATATCAGCGAGAAAATGGTGGCAAGCTGGCAAGAAAATGGGATGGACCTTATATTATCAAGGAGATAGTTGGCACAGGGGCATATAAATTAATGGATCCTGAAGGCAAAGATGTAGGGCAAAAATTAGATAGGCCGTGGAATAGATTATATCTTAAGAAATATTATCCATAGAAGATGGGAGAAATGGAATGAGTTGGTGATGTAATGTTTTCGCGACAGATAGATTGCGAGATCAATGGAAATAAAGCAAGATTGTGCGATAACTTCGCAGACAAATGATTGAATAAATTGATAAAATGAATGAGTGAGTGAATGGGACAAACCTTTATGGCGTACACCCTAGTTCGCGAATGATACTTCGCAAGAGGCAAATGTAAGACCTAAAGTACGTCATATAAGGGGGTATCTCTTAACATGACTCAGGTGGAAGGTTACACCGCCTCCCGAAACCTCGGGTCATGGAGATTTGGGGCCCATGAAAGCCTATCCGGGGAGATACCTTGGATTTCCAACTATATATATAAGGTTATACCCTGGTTGGACGCCCGAGGGTCTCTTCCAAGGAGTCAGTGTATGACCAAGGCGCCGAGGTACACGGTTGAGTCAAGAGTGCGGGGAGCATGGAACTTCCTTACCACTCTTGACAAGTCTTGGCACATGCTGCACTCGGCCCGAAGAAAACTCCACTTAGGGTGTAGTCTCGTAACCATAAGCCCTATAGGTATAAGGGATAAGAGATGCGAAAACAATCGGTTGTTGTTAAGACCGGATGGGAGGAGCTAGTCTTGTATGGCCGATGTACGCCTCCTTGAAGGGGCAACCAGGGAGAAGATAAGGGCGGCACCCTCCATTAGGGAGCCGATAAGTGTCAAAAGACGCAAATGTCTTGAGGCTTTATTCTCGCAAGAGAATTTAGGCTTGTCATATTTGTGCAATGATCCTGCAGAGGCAATAATACTAACGCGAAGGTAAGATGAGATCAATGGGTTTTTACATGAAAGTGTAAGAACGTCCCGCGATTTCATCGCAAAGACGACAATGTCGCGGATTTTATGGTCGCAAGAACATTTAAACCTGTCATATTGTCGCAAATACAATGTCCCGCAGAGGCAAAAATACTTAAGAAACGATAAGACAAGATCAATGGGTCATTACATGAAAATGTAAAGACGTCCCCGCGACCTTGTCGCAATGAGGGGTGGCAAAATAAGACCTTTACTTAGGAAGGCAAAATAAGACCACACAAATAATGATAAGGCAAGATCAATGGGTCATTACATGCAAATGTAAAGGCGTCCCGCGATCTTGTCGCGATAACAAGCATTCAAGAAAGGTCTTTAAACATCTTGAATATGGGCAATTGAAATCTTTCATCGCAAGAAAGATTACAACACAAGACTTAATGGAAAATAAAGGAATTGCATAATAAGGTGGCGAGATGAGTTCTTATAATAAGAAAGAAATAGAAACTAATTCATCCAAAACCAGACTTAGTACTTTGCAATCAAAAAGAAAAATTCAACGAAGTTACAAAGAAACTTAATTCTCTATATCAACTTGCTCACCAAGGAGATGGTAAAGATTCTTCAACAATCTTATCGCCTTCACCTCGCCAGCTTGAAGGGTTTTCATCGTAAATTCTTTCGCAAGGTTCCTTATTGATAACTTCATTATTAGCGAGGTCTTCGCAGCTTTCATAATCATAATCACCTGTCGGGAGAGTTGGGTACTTCATCATCTTCAACTTCCAATGGTTCAACATAGACAGGATCAAGGGATTTAGAAAGTAAAATATTATTCACAAGAACTTCGCTTTGGGAGGAAATTGGCGAAGAAGCGCTTTTTGTTGATTTCTACTCCGGATATCTTTAAGATGATTAAGGTAGTTAAACCTCCTTCCGGCTCTGGTCGCGAGATTGGGCAAGAGAAGCAACTAGCGTTGCATTTTCCTTACAAATTTTAGCATGCGCCGCTTCCAAAGTAGATAGAGAAGAGTGAAGATTTTTCTCAAATTCTCGCAAGAGTAAAGGAAGACATTAAAATTATAAGATGAAAAATGGTATATAATGGAAAAGAAAAATTAGAAAAGAAAAATAATGGAAAAGGCAAGTCAAATCTTATGACTACCTTCCTTCTCGAGACAAGATATTGAGTAAGGGCCAAGCAATTATTCCCCAAGTTTTCCATGGCATTATCAAAACCATCACCGACAAGACCTTTTAACCGCGACCGCAAACTCTTTTCGTTAGAAATCAATAACTTATTTTGATTCGCAAGGGAAGAATGGGATTCTTTTAACTTGGTATAATCATCCTTGAGTTGGTTGGCTTTCACACTTAGATTTATTCTATTTTGAATAAGTTTATCTCTTTCAGTGGTAGTATCTTCAAGTTTATTTTTCAGTAGGCAGATAGACTGTTCTTGCTCATTCAATGATTTTTTACAAGCATCAAGTTGTTGTGAGGATATTGCCACCTTATCCAATAAAGCTCGCCTCTCAAGAGATAAAGTTCCGTTTTCATCTGATAAGGTTTCCAACTCCAAATTAGATTTATTCAAAGAATATGAGAGACGCGACACTTCATTACTTAATAATTCTTTGGTTTTGAACTAAGCAGATGTTTTCTTGGGAAAGATTATTTATTTGATCCATAGAAAACGTATGAAGATTATCTAAACGATTATACTGTTCCATCCAGGCGTCTCTTTCCGTTCGAGTCTCTTCCACAATAGATTCCAGTTGATATATCTCCATCTTACGTTTTCTCGGTGCAAAACTTGAGAGGCAAACCAAAAAAAAAAAAAAAAAAAAAAAAAAAAAAAGGGGGGGGGGGGGAAGGAGAGATACCTTTTAATTCTTCATTTTTCCTGCGAAGGTTATCGCGATCCAACAAAGTATTATGAAGATTATTCTTCAAAGTCTTAATTTCTTGTTCCAAGGATGCTCGCGATATCGTATCGGAACCAAAGAATTTACCCAAAGACTCCAAAACGCTAGATTTGGTGGGATCAGTGGAGGCTTTTTTAACATCATTCATAGTATCTGATAAAATTTTAAAAGCTATATCCATCCCTTCTAAATTTTCTTTGCTAAGAGAGATAGATTTTGAGGGAGAAGAAATAGTAGAGGAAGAAGGAAAAGTTGAGTCACCCATAGTTATAAGACCGCCAATTGGAGAGACCTGATCAATAGGTGGAGGCGAGGTAAAAGTAAAAGTAGGAATAGGCATGTCCTGAAGAATTTCATTCGCAGAAAATTCTGTGGGTTGATTTATCCTGCGATGACATTGTAGGGAATGGTACATTATCTTGAGAAGAAGAAATGGGACTATCTTGCGAAGAAATCGCTGCAGTAGGAGATTTGCCTTGCGAAGACATCGTAGGGAAAGAAGAATGCTTGAATCCCGAAAAAGGAACAGTTGGAGCAAAGAAGCAGAGGCATCAAATTTATTATGGCGAGACCTTTTGGGAGATCTATCATCATTCTTATCATCCCGCAAATAATAAATCAATCGAGAAACAGAGGCAATAAAATTGCTATCAAAGGAGTAAATATTTCTAAAAATACCTTACTACTCGCAGGTTGTTTTTTGGAAGCCAGAGACTTCAGTTGCGAAGAAGATTTTGGTTGTGAACCAGTGGGGATGTTAGGGTTCATCACGGTATATTTAGAGCTGGGTTTGTTCTTGCTGAAACAAAAATGGCGAAAGAAATATCAAAAGAAGAACAACATCAAGATGAAGTAATTTCAATAAGGAAGATCAATCAAGAGAATAATCAAAATCAATGAAAATAACGAACCTGGATGCCATGAAAACGATAAATGTAAAGATAATAAAAAGAAGAGGATGAAGATGAATAGCAGGAAATAGTTGCAGACAATGAAGAAGATATAGAAGAAGAGAAGGAATGTTTTTCACAGGCAGTTTTCCTTTAAATAGAAGAAAAAAGGGTGACCGGATAACATTAAATATACCGGTAGAAAGAGTAATTTTAGACACGTGTAAACGGTCATCCCAAGATTCAAGGAATCAAATTTCTGTGGGAAGTTGAAGATATATTACTTCTTGTTCACTTCGCAAAGCTTCGGAACTTCGCAAAAGAATAGAGGCAAGTACGTACTTTTCAAGTCCAGTATTCTTTCGCTCGTTCCTTCATCAACAAATGTCAAAGATCACCACAATAACAAATTTTTCCTTAAAAATCGCTCTCCAAGCGATATTCAAGGAAAAAGAGGCAAGATGTAGGACCAGAATGTCGCGACAACAATATTTCGCGAGATCAATAAACAACTGCATCGCGAAGGAGTCGCATGGAGGTAAATAAATGACGTAATAGATGACGACAATCGAGAAACATGAGGAAAGTGTGAAGACTTGGCGAGATTTAAGAGTGTCGCGAAGGCAAACAGTTGTACATTCGCGAGCATTCGCGAGACGTTCCGAAAATAAGGGACAAAGATAGTGTCATCCACTATGTAATACCCTATATAAAGGGTCGAGTAAGTCCGTTGTTGGAGAGGTCTTTTTGAATTGTGAAACAAGTCATTAGGAGAGAGAAAGGAAAGAGAGATTGTAATTTCTTTAGCTTTGTTCTACATTTCTTTGTAAATCTTTCAAGAAAACAATTAATAAAACACATCATTGTTCATCTTCAAATGGATTGATTAAACAGATTTGAGTGAGGGGTGTAGTGTGGGAAATCCCGCAACTACAATAAGCGTCCTGCGATTTTGTCGCAATGACAAGGGGTGGCACAAGAAGACCTTTAACTAGGAAAGAAAAATAAGACCACATAAAAGAAAAAGAAAAAGGAAATCTTGGAAGAAACCAAGGTTTCCTTACTTGCGAAAATCCAAAGATATAATAGCTGCGAGATTGAGGCATGAACACATATCACTATTCGAAAGTAACTTGCTTAATCTCTCATTTGAAAGCAAATAACAGAGGCAAGTATGGGAATGTATAGAATAAAAACATGTTATTTGTCTTCATATGATAGATTTACGCGCTCATAAAATGAAAGGTTGATAATATATTGATTAACTGTATTGCAAAAAAGAATTGTTCTTTTAACATGTGCAGAAAGGTAGAGCTTGTATCTGAAGACCCAAGAAACTCGCAGCAAAAGATTAAAAAAATTGAAGATTAAAAGAATGAATGAACAAATGTTACAAAAAGAGAAAGAAGAAAACAGAATTATTTCTTGTTTGATTCTTCTTCTTCATTTTCTTCATCATCAGATCCTTCTACTTCTTCATCTTCATCAGATCCTTCTACTTCTTCGTCTGCGTCAGATTTCTCTTCTTCGCTAGCTTCGCTGTCAGATATATCCAAAGAAGGCACATTCTTAGGGATTTCATCAAGGAGGCAAGGGTATGAAGAATGAGGAATGCTGTTGTCATCGCAGACCATCTTAATAGTCTGATTGCAAAAAAGAGTAGCATCATTCTTGAATTTCGCAACTGTAATTTGTAGTTGCCTCTTCAATCTAGAATATTTATCATTTTGAGAAGAAAGATCCTTTGCGAGCTGCTCCTTCTCAGATTCAAGTTCTTCAATTCTTTTGCGAAATCTCTCTTCAGCCTCTGCGAACATATGACAATGAATCAGCAACTTAATTACAACTTCATAAAAAACAAACAATTAAATAAAGAAGAATGACCAACAACCTTCTTTGTCAGAAATCATATCCCTAATCAAGGCCATATGCTCAGCTTCAAGACTAACGTTAACACCTAAATTATTTCTGGCATCATCTAGAACCTTCGCAGCCCAAGCGAATTCATCATCATTGTTTATGAGAAGAAGGGAGCGAATTTGATTCTCTCTTTCGCTAAGAATAGTATTTTTGCGGATGGATTCATCCCGTTCAATTTGAACTTCAAGAAGAGTTTTTTGGAATTTCGCTAATGCTTGAGCACCTTGACTAGTAATGCGATCTTTGTCATCTATGAGATCTTTTGCACTTTGTCCAGAGAAGCTTCATATTTGCGACCGATTGGAGGCATTTTCAAAGTATGGGAATGTATAGAAACTGAAGATCAAAAGAAGTGAAAAGGAAAAGATTTACAGTAGCAGAAACGGAAGTTACGGAGAGATGTTGAAGAATAGTTGCAGAAAAAACAAGAAGGAAAGTAAAAAAGAAGAAGAGAGGAGTAAGGAAAGTATATATATAGAGAGAAGGTTTCTCGAAAAGGCAAACACATTTAATGCGAAGAGTAGACATGAACGGTTGAGAAAAAGCAGTTGAAAAAGACTGTCAAGAAATGGATGGAGGAAGAGATACGTGTAATAAATTCTGCGTAAAAGTACAGAATCATGTCAATACAGAAAAATATGAAAAAATGAACAACTCCGACATTTTGAAAGTATTAGTTCTCATGACATTCTCCCCTTCGCAGAGAAGACATGAGAAGAGGCAAGATGTAGGATCAGAATATCGCAACACCAAGACCCTTGCGAAATCCATAAACGACACATTGCAAAAATATCGCAGATGGATAATATAAATGACGCAACGGATGACGACATCTTGAACACGAGAAAGATGTGAAGACCTAGCGAGAATTAGGAGTGTTGCGAGATTTAACATTTGTACACTCGCGAGAATATCGCAAGTCAGATCCGAAAATAAAGGACAGCTTAGCTGTCATCCACTATGTAATGTCCTATATAAAGAGCCGAATAGGCTTAAGAGAAGGGAGATCTTTTTCGAGTGAGGAGCAAGTTATTAAGAGAGAGAAATTTTAGAGCGATTGTAAATTCTTTAGCTTATTTTCTTTCCATCTTGTAACATTTGTGAGTTTTAATCAATAAACAATATAATTGTTCATCTTAAAATGACTTGATTGTGTGAATTCTTGCGAGGGGTGTGTTGATGGTGGATTTTCATTTAAGGTTAAAATTGTAAAAACCAAAATTATGCGCTAATATCTTGTAAAAGATAAAGCCATTAATAAGTGTTGAATACTTCATCACTTTACTAATTTACCTAGAATGGAGCATGTGGCAACAATCCCACTCTGTGAATTAAATACACGAAATTCATCCAGGTTGGAGCATGTAGCAACAATCCCATATACCCTGTGAATTTATAGCATTATTAATGCGACATGGCGACTGAGTGTTGCTCTCAGCAGAAAGCAACACGAACCTCAAGCATTATAATGAAAGCATGTACGAAATACCGTCGGTGCCGCAACTCTCGGTGTGTTATACTAGCCCGATTGAGCATCCGGACTGTCCGTATCAGTCTGGATATGATCTCGTTCATCCAACCTCACCAGCATGATTGGATGGCCCAGATCAATTCCATAACCCCCAAGCAGGTATGGAATATTCACTGCCGAACCAACGCGGACCCCGCATGGTCGGCCTCCCCAAAAGATTGGCATAGCTTGCCAAAACGTCCAAACCAGAGCAGTATGGATGGAAAACCCTAAATTAGGGTTTACGGCACATTACATGTGTCGCAAAATAGTCTCAACCATCCATCTTCACAGGTATAGATGGAGGGTGTAGATGTAGATTCAAAGGGCCCAGAGCATGTCAACACAATCACCGTGGGCCCGCCTACATACCTAACCAATCGGTCAGGACCAACCATGGTTGGTCATCCCAATTCGTGCGCCCGAACAGAGCATGGTTACACGGCCGTGAAAGCCAAAATTAGGGTTTCGAGCATCACGAGCGTCCATCTTCTCCGGCACGAATGGAGGGTCCCAGATTAGATTAAGCAGGTCCGGTCATACCAGCATGACCACCGTGGGCCCGTCTCTCCCCTCACCTGATCGGCCAAGGCATATCATGCCTGGCTATCCCAAAACACGCGTCCAAACTAGCATGGTCAGACTTCCTGTAGGATCTGAATATCGCAACATCAATATTTCGCGAGATTAGTAAACGACAGCATCGCGAAGGCGTCGCAGAAGGGTAATATAAATAATGCAATGAATGACGACAGCCAAAACAAGAGAAAGATGTGAAGACTTAGCGAAGTTTGGGAGAGTTGCGAGATTATGTGTTTGTACACTTGCGATATTTCGCAAGTCATTCCCGAAAATAAAGGACATCTTAGCTGTCATCCATTGTGTACTACCCTATATAAAGAGTTGAATAAGCCTGTTGTGAGAGAGATCTTTTTCGGAGTGTTAGACAAGTCATTAGGAGAGAGAAAGTTTGTGGTGATTGTAATTTCTTTAGCTCTTTTCTATCTTATCTTGTAAACATTCAAGGAATTAATCAATAAAATCATGTTATTCATCTTCAAATGTCTTAGTTGTGTGGATTATTGTGAGGGGTGTAGTGTAGGATTTCCTGCAACTACATATTGGCGCTAGAAACAGGGATGTTTGAGTAAGGATTGACATCGTGATTTGAAAGAAATTGGAGTGGTAAGGAAGGAATTTCTTGTAATTTTCAACAGTTTACCAAAATTAAGAAATGGCTAGAAGAAGAAATGCATCCGAGCAACCAACAACCGTTAGAAGGAGTAGGAGAATTGCTGGAGAAGGGAGAAATGAAATGGGAGAATCCTCCAGAATGAACATAAGAAATAATGAAGAAAATCAAATTCAATTACCAATTCAACCAGTAGCAAATAGAACTGTGGATTATGATAGAGTAAGCGTGCATACTTGGAGATCAGACTCTGTGGAAGAAAGGGGAGAAGAACAACAATTGGAAAACAATGGACAAGAGGAGATAAACCGAGAAGAGATTGGAGAAATAATTCATGGAAATGAAGAAATCGCAGCATTAGAGGCGTTGAGACAAACAATACATGAAGAAAGGCGATTAGAAGCTGAGGAACGTGCAAATTTAACAAGACAGAATCATGAATTGAGAATGGAAAACATGAGATTACAAAACAGAAGGTCGAGAAGCACTACAAGGTCAAGCTAAAGATCAGTTAGAGAGGAAAGAAGGAGAATTTTACCTACAGAAAATGCTGATGAAGAAAACCAAGAAGAAGCGCAAAATCGAGGCACAAAACATTGTGAGAGAAGAGAAATGATGGAAGATCGTTATATCCCACGTCCCGAGACTCTTCAAAATGAGCAGAATGGTGGAAACCAAGGAAATAGCAGCGTCAGGAGCGGAATAATCCAATTGATGAAGAAAATCAAGAAGAAGGAAGAAGAATATTGCATGGGAGAGAAGCACAGAGGAAGCAAAAAGAAATTGAGGATGAAATTGAAAGACATTATGCCGAACAAGCACGCCTAGCTCGCGAGAGAGAAAGATTGAGAGCAGAAATGGAAGAACAGGAGTTAGAAGAGGCAATTCGCCAGAATAATCATGATAATCGAGAAAGAAGGCGAGAACAAAATCGCAACAATGATAATATTAATGAAGAATATGAAAGAGCACAAAAAAAAATTGTTTTGAAGAAAAAAGATTTGTCGACAGTACAAAGAGTGTGACGATTGAAGAAGGAATACGCGAAAGTCTCGCAAGATAGAACATATGAAAATTAGGTTAAATAATTAGAGCGAGATTGCAGAAAAAGAAGCAAGGCTATGCGATAATTTCGCAAAAATAATGAGAAGAAATAATCAAAAATCAATGAATGATCGCAAGAATTGATAGAAATAAAAGAATGAGTGAATGGGACAAACATTTATGGCGTACACCCTAGTTCGCGAATGATATTTCGTAAGAGGAAAATGTAAGACCTAAAGTGCGTCATATAAGGGGGTATCTCTTGACATGGCTCAGGGAAAAGGTTACACCGCCCCTGGAACCTGAGTCATGAAAATTTGGGGTCAATAAAGCCCATCCGGGGGAGATACCTTGAATTTCCAACTATATATATAAGGTTATACCCTGGTTGGACGACCGAGGGTCTCTTCCAAGGAGTCAGTGTATGACCAAGGCGCCGAGGTACACGGTTGAGTCAAGAGTGCCTGGGGCATTTGAAGTGTCTCGGCCATTCTTGGCAAGTCTTGGCACATGCACTCCCCAAGAAAACTCCACTTAGGGTGCAGTCTCGTAACCATAAGCCCTATAGGTATAAGGGATAAGAGGCTGCGAAAACAACTGGTTGTTGTTAAGACCGGATGGGAGGAGCTAGTCTTGTATGGCCGATGTACGCCTCCTTGAAGGGGAAACCAGGAAGATGATAAGGGCGGCATCCTCCATTAGGGAGCTGATAAGTGTCTTAAGACGCAAATGTCATGAGGCTCTATTTTCGCAAGAAAATTTAGGCTTGTCATATTTGTGCGATGATCCTGAAGAGGAAATAATACTAACGCGAGGGTAAGACGAGATCAATGGGTCTTTACATGAAAGTGTAAAGACATCCTGCGATTTCGTCGCAAGACGGCAATGTCATGGGGCTTTACGTTCGCAAGGACATTTAGGCCTGTCATATTGTCGCAAGAGAAATATCCTGCAGAGGCAAAAATACTAAAGAAATGATAAGACAAGATCAATGGGTCGTTACATGAAAGTGTAAGGACGTCCTGCGATTTTGTCGCAAGACGGCAATGTCATGGGGCTTTATGTTCGCAAGAATATTTAGGCCTGTCATATTGTATCAAAAATGAGGGGTGGCAAAATAAGACCTTTAACTAGGAAGGCAAAATAAGACCACACAAAAACAATGATAAGGCAAGATCAATGGGTCATTACATGAAAATGTAAAGACGTCCTGCGATCTTGTCGCAATGATGAATTTCAAAATAAATGAAGATAAGATCACACAAGAAATTGAGAATTAGCAATAGCAGTTGCGAAACTAAGAAGTATTATTACTTAAAGATTATCGATTTGATCTCTCATGTGAAAATAAATAACAAAGGCAAATATGGGAATGATTAGAGTAAAAACTTGTTATTTATTTTCATATGATAGATTTACAGTAAGAGATTACAAAAATAGAAGGCTAGAAGGATAAATGTACAAGTATCACAAGAAGAGAAAAAGGAAAATGGAGCTATCTCTCAGTTCATTCTTCTTTTTCATTAGAATCTTTATCAGACTCCTCTTCTTCGCTATCTTCACTATCAGAGACATCTGAGGAAGGCATATTTTCAGGAACTTCATCAAGAAGACAAGGATATGAAGAAAGAGGAATGCGATGGTCATCACAAACTGTCTCAATAGTTTGATTGCGAAAACGAACATCGTCGTTATTGAAATTCGCTACTGTAGTTTGCAATTGCTTCTTCAACCTGGAATACTTGTTGTTGCGAAGAGAGAGATCCTTTGCGAGTTGTTCTTTTTCAGATTCAAGTTCTTCAATCCTTGTTTGATATCTCTTCTCAGCCTCTGCGAACATATGATAATGAATCAGTAATTTAAAAGTAGTTTCACAAATAAGAAGTGGTAAAGTAAAGAAGAACAGTTAACAACCTTCTCTGTCAGAAATCATATCTTTAACCAAGGCAGTATGCTCAGCATGAAGACTGACGTTAACACCTAAATTATTTCTGGCATTATCTAGAACTTTCGCAGCCCAAGCGAATTCATCATCACTATTTATGACAAGAAGTGAACGAATTTGATTTTCTCGTTCATTAAGTATGGCATTTTGGCGAAGGGATTCATCTCGTTCAATTTGGACTTCAAGAAGAGTTTTTTGGAATTTCGCTAATGCTTGTGCACCTTGATTAGCAATACGATCCTTGTCATCTATAAGGCTATTAATTTTCTTCCTTAGAATATTATTATTCTCGTGAGAGCTAAGATATAAACGTTTAAATCGGTTGGATAAACCTAAACTAGATCTATGCTCAATTTCTAAGAGATGAAATTTGGTTTGAAGTTCATTTATTGAAAAAGAGTTAATTTTGTTCGACGAACTACTTAAAGATTCGTTGAGATGAGCAAGAAGGGCATCATTATCCATAGGCTCAGGAAATGAATGGAGAAGGATGGCTTCTTCAGAAAGATTATAAATGTCTGCGAAAATGATAAGTCAGGCAAAGAAAAATAAATGACAAAATAAAAACGAGGAAAAAAGAAGAGTTTTGTACCATAAAGTTGTTGATTAGCACTTTGAAGGGTAGAAATTTTATTCTTTTGAGTAGAAGATTCAGTTTCCAGTTGCTGAATTTTTTCGCGAAGAGCAGCAGTCTCATTTTCATTCTTCTTGCGAGATTCAACTTCTAGTTCTTTATTCTTCTCCTTAAGCTGAAGGTTTTTCTTTTCAAGGTTGTTGCGCCTCTTCTCAAGATCTGAGGCAACATCAAAGGAAGCTCTTCCAGACTATAAAGAAAGATAAAGAAGTTATTAATATATGGTCTAAAATTAAAAATTATAAGGAATAGAGAAACATAGACATACCAAGGCACTGAGTGCATTCAAGAAATTAGGAGTCAATGATCTGGAGATCCCTTGAAGAGACTCATTACCTTCCAGTAAAGAAGCATCACATATACTTGCGAGAGATTCGCATATACCAGAAAGGTGATCATCTCCAAGTCCTTGCATGGAGTCTGAAAAAATATTAGACAATAACGTCATAGGAGATTCAGTTGGGTGATCCTCCTTCGCGGTAGAAGTGTCTACATCATCGTCTTCTTCATCAGAACTTTCATTAGATTGAGGACTTGAGCGAGAAGAAGGATGGGTCTTTTGTTTTTTAGAAGGCGGAGCAGCAGATTTTTTCTTGTAAAGAGGGCCTTTACCCTTTCTTTTGTTTCTCGCAGCTGTTGAAGTTTCATCCTCGCCGGCAACTTCAACACCAACCTACATACACGAATGAAGATAAGAAACAGAGGCAACAATATTGTGAATAACAAGAGAAAATATTTCTTACTTCATCCGTGATTGAGCGAAGTATCGCCAAAGTACTTGGCTTTGGATTTCTTTCATAACTCTTTCTCAATTTAATGATCTGAAAATTTCGCAAACTCAGTAGATATAAAAAGAAGGAAACATTGCGAAGCGAACGGAAATTAGAAAATATACCTCTTTTGCTTCCTCGGGCCAATTAAATACCCAAGGATAATAATTTGCGAGATTCGCAGGGAGTACATGGGAACCTGAGATGTAAGGTCCGTTCAAAAATAGCGGGAAGATACACCAATTCTCATCCTTAGAATAGCGAGGGACATTATTCTTGCCAGAGTGCCAATCAATATCTAACATGAGTATCTTATCGTCGGGAACGTTCTCTTTTCTTTTCAATCGAGCACCCCAGCGAGATTTATCATTCTTCATATTTATCACTTCATAATTTTCAAAAAAGTTTTCTACCGTGTACTTTTCAGCGACTATCTCTAAGTTTGCGAAATTAGGATCTTTGACGTTATCAGGATATAGAGATCCTTTACCAGCGCCACGATTGGCGAATTCAAGCATTAGACGGATGCAATCACCACTTAATTGATAAATAGCTCGCGAGAATTTCTCATGAGCAAGAATTTCATAGAACAAGGGCGTTCGGGATTGTAGAGAGGAATGGGAAGACTGCGAGGAGTTGACCTAGCGAGATTATAATTTTCGATCATCACACCTGATGATCAGTAAACAACTTTGCGAAAGAATAGATGAAGATTCTTGATTGGGAATAGTAGACAAGGTGAAACCCTTCTCTTGTAATTTCTTTTGAGTTTCATCTAAAAGGGTTTCATATCTACGACCAGGTGGAGCCATTCTTAGAATATGGGAATGATTAGAGAATTGAAGATCAAGAGAAAGAAGAAAATGAAGATTTACAGTAGCAGAAACGCAAATTGCGGAGGAAGAGAGTTGAAGAAAAGTTGCAGAGAGAAAGTAAAAAATAAGAAGAGGAGGGTGAGAAAACTATATATAGAGAGAAGAATTCTCGAGAAGACAAGTGCATTTAATGCGAGAGGGGACATGAATGGTCAAGAAAAAACGGTTGAAAGAGACGTGTCAAGAAAAGAGTGGAAGAAGAAACATGTGTAATAAATTCTGTGTAAGAGTACGAGATTGTAACAGATAAAGATGAACAGTTGCGGCATTTCAAAATACTAGTTCTCATGACATTCTCTTCTTCGCAGAGAAGACATGAGAAGAGGCAAGATGTAGGATCTGAATATCGCAACATCAATATTTCGCGAGATTAGTAAACGACAACATCGCGAAGGCGTCGCAGAAGGGTAATATAAATGACGCAATGAATGACGACAGCCAAAACACGATAAAGATGTGAAGACCTAGCGAAGTTTAGGAGAGTTGCGAGATTATATGTTTGTACACTTGCGATATTTCGCAAGTCATTCCCGAAAATAAAGGACAGCTTAGCTGTCATCCATTGTGTACTACCCTATATAAAGAGTTGAATAAGCTTTGTTGTGAGAGAGATCTTTTTCGGAGTGTTAGACAAGTCATTAGGAGAGAGAAAGTTTGTGGTGATTGTAATTTCTTTAGCTCTTTTCTATCTTATCTTGTAAACATTCAAGGAATTAATCAATAAAATCATTGTTATTCATCTTCAAATGTCTTAGTTGTGTGGATTATTGTGAGGGGTGTAGTGTAGGATTTCCTGCAACTACACTTCCCAAACTGCAAACTGATCTCGACCACTCAACTTCACCGGACGATTTGAGTGGCTTAGATCACGTTTTCATGGGACAGTCAGGTATAGGCGTGAACACCAGCCTACCACCCACACTCCAGACTCATCGGCCAAGACCGACCAAGAATTGGTTGTCTTGGAACGCGCACCTGAAGATGGCATGATGTGCGGCTCTTGCGGAACTAGTTTTCTGTACAAATTGATCTCGACCACTCAATTTCACCGGACGAATTGAGTGGCCCAGATCATACTTTCGTGAGGTAATGGGGTATAGGCGCCTACACCATCATGCCGTCTACACGCATGTACGATCGGCCTGGATCGGCCTGGCCAAAATCGTATCCCAAGCTTGGATTCGACCAGGATGAAGAGGAATGCTTGCGCACGTCCTCTAAAACCCTAATTTCATCAACGGTCGCAGATGAGTGTCTCAAAGATCATCTCGTCCGTCCACCTTCACCGGCTTGGTTATACAACCCTGGTCAGGAGTTAATTGGTCAGTAAGGCGTCTTGGTGATCACCACCCGTCACTTTACCACACCATGATACAGTACCTGCATAAAATACACACGATACTTCACAAGTATCGACCTCCTGAATAACGCCAATTATTCAATTTAGCATTACATGCTACTTTCTGTGGGTTCCACGATCCACACACTCGAGACATCAATCATGTCACAAACTTGGGATACATAATGGGGTATTGGTCTGGCGGTTTACAGCGTGCAGCGCGCAATGCGCCATCACAAGAACGTGTCAGGAAGTCATGGACGGTTAGTGATGATGGGAGAAGTGGGCAAGACTGGTCGTGTGACACTAACACACGACTACACTACTCCATCACTCCACTTTCTCCACTTCCCACGAGATACGAAGGTTAGGCTAAAAGACTTGTATAAATAGGTTCTCCTCCCTATTTTCCAAACACAAAAGAAACAAGAGCAAGTCCAGACAACAGAGGCAAGTGTTGATGCAATCGTATTTAAACACCGGAACTGATAGCTTACACCCTGCAAGCCAGTTCAGCTTTCTGATACAAGTCATTCATAGCCAACACCTTCACATTCTCAACACCTTCTTCGCTTCCCTCCCTAAGATCAACCCCATCTCCTTCACTTTGTGACCGAAACAAGTCTGGAATGGCCATTTCTTGGTTTAGGCCGGACTTGCACAGATTGATCTCTCGAATCTACAAGCACTCACCGCGCAGTGCATTTGCTTAAGGTTTAGACTCATTTCTCACCCACACACCCCAAATTACCAAAACCGGCAGAAATAGTTTTCACCCATAAACAATTGGCAACCACAGTGGGAGGTTAATCTCTCGGTTGTAAAGTCAATTTCTTCGAAATCCGATTCAATTTTATCAATTTCAAAAAGGGTAGATCTTAGAATCAATTCAATCAACAATTCATTTCAAGATGGTGGAATTAAGGTGCGGATCAGCAATCAATTACGATGGAGCTAGTGTGGATAACAATCCTGGTGTCGAAGTACCTGTCAGTGGAGCTACCGTGGTCAATACATCTCGTGGAGCCGTCACTTCTACCATCAGCACCGTAGCAGGAAATATTCCAGTAAGTGTAACACCTCCCATCACCAGAGCGCAGCCGTAAATCCCGGCATATCCTCAAGTGTAACACCTCCGGTAGTCACCAGAGCAACAACTTTCACTCCTTCATCAGAATGAGGAGCCGGAGGGACGAGAGGAGGACCATCCCCCTGTTTATGGGTGAAAACTACTCCTGCAGAATTTGGTAATTTGGGGTGTGGATGAGGAATGAATCTAAACCCTAAACAAATGCACTGCGCGGTGAGTGCTTGTAGATTCGAGAGATCAATCTGTGCAAGTCCGGCCTAAACCAAGAAATGGCCGTTCCAGACTTGTTTCGGTCACAAAGTGAAGGAGATGGGGTTGATCTTAGGGAGGGAAGCGAAGAAGGTGTTGAGATTATGAAGGTGTTGGCTTGCTTATGACTTGTCACAGAAAGGTGAGCAGGCTTGTGATTGATGCAAGCAAGCTCTGGGTGTTTGAATACGTTTTTGTATTAACACTTGGTTTTCTGTCTCGTCTGAACTTGTGTTGTTTTTTGAAATAGGGCGGAGAAGCTATTTATACAAGTCATTGAGCCTCATTCACGTCTCTCGTGGGAAGTGGAGGAAGTGGAGTGATGGAGTAGTGTAGTTGTGCGTCGATGCCACATGACCAGTCTTGCCCACTTCTCCTGTTCATCTCTAACCGTCCATGACTTCCTGACACGTTCTTGTGATGGCGCGTTGCACGCTGCATGCTGTAAACCGCCAGACCAATACCCAGTATGTATCCCCCAGTTTGTGACATGATTGATGTCTGGAATGTGTGGATCGTGGATCCACGAAAGATAGCATGTAATGCTTGAATTGAATAACTGTGTTATTCAGGAAGTCGATACTTGTGAAGTATCGTGTGTATTTTATGTGTCTTGCATTATGGTGTGGTAAAGTGATGGGTAATGACGCCTCACCGACCAAATAACTCCCGACTAGGGTTGTATAACCAAGCTGGTGAAGTTGAACGGATGAGATGATCTTTGAGACACTCATCTGCGACCGTTAATGGATATTAGGGTTTTTGAAGAGGTGCGCAAGCATCAATCTTTAGCTTGGTCGAAACCAAGCATGGAAAGGGATTTGGAGAGGGCCGACCGGGCATGTGTATAGACAGCATGCCGGTGTACACGTCCATGTCTCACCGTCCCATAAAGGTGCGATCTAGGACACTCAATTTGACCGGCAAAGAGGAGTGGTTGAGATCGATTTTGCAATAGGAGATTGATGCCGCAAAAGGCCGCGCATCATGCTTTTTTCCGGCGCGTTCCAAGACGACCTAATTTGGTTGGTCTTGGTCGATGGGTTTGACGTGAAGATGGCAGGCTGGTGTTCATGCCTATACCTGAATATCCCATGAAAACGTGATCTAAGCCATTCAAATCATCCGGTGAAGTTGAGCGGTCGAGATCAGTTTGTGGTTTGGGAGGCGTGGCCATGCTAGTTTGGACGCACGTTTTAGATTGACCAGGCATGATATGCCTTGGCCGAACACATGAGGAGGTAGATGGGCCCACGGTGGTCATGCTGGTATGACCGGCCCTTGTTTAATCTAATATGTGACCCTCCATTCGTGCCGGAGAAGATGGACGCGCGTGATGGCTTGAAACCCTAATTTTGGCTTTCAAAAGCCGTGCGCCACTCCTTGTTTGGGCGTACGAATTTGTTACAACCATGCGTGGTTGGTCTTGACCGATTGGTCAAGTGTGTAGGTAGGCGCACGGTGATCGTGTTGACATGCTCTGGGCCCTTTGAGTCTACATCTACACCCTCCATCTATACCTGCGAAGATGGATGGTTGAGACTGTTTTGCGACACATGTAATATGCCGCAAACCCTAATTTAGGGTTTTCCGTCCATAATGCTTGGTATGAACGGTTTCTTGGCAAGCTAGGCCAATGACCGACCATGCGGGGTCGGCCGTGGGTATTCCATACCTGCTTGGGGGTGATGGAATTGATCTGGGGTCATCCAATCATGCTTATGGAGTTGGATGACTGCGATCAGATCATATCCGGACTGATACGGTCAGTCCGGATGCTCAATCGGGCTAGTATAACACACCGAGAGGGGCTCAATCGGGCTAGTATAACACACCGAGAGGGGCTCGGGCTAGTATAACATACCGAGAATCAGCCTGTACGGGTATTTCGTACATGGTTTCATTATAGTGCTTGGAGGTTCGTGTTACTCTTACAGAGTAACACTCGGTCGTCATGCCACACCGATAATGAGTACTTGGAAATACAAGGCTGATATGAAATTCACAGGAAGGGATTGTTGCCACATGCTCCAACCTGGGAGGAATTTCATGTATTCACAGAATGGGATTGTTGCTACATGCTCCATTCTTGGTGAATTAAGTGAGGGAGTATCCAACACTTATAAATGGCTTTATCTTTTACAAGATGTCAGCGCATGATTTTTCCGGTTTTTTACAAATTTAACCTTAAACGAAAACCCACCATCAACATTAAGTCCCCTGCCTAGCACATAATGGTTACACTATTGTGTGGTAGGCATGAGATGGTGACATACATATGTGAGAAAGACAGGATAAAAGGAGTTTACCCGGAAGAGTGTTGGCTGACCGCTAGTTTCCCACGCCGTCACGCTTGTATGGAATCCTTGGTGGGGGCTGGTTTCTTTCTTTGGGTATTTGAATCAAAAGAGGAAACCAAATAAGGGAGGAATCCTTCTTCTATTGGGATTCTTCTAATTTTTTTTTTTTTTTGTCTATAAAAGAGACAAAACCCTTTTTCTTTTCTCACGAATTTTTTTTTTTTGTTTGCTGCTCTCGTCCGCAACCTTGCTGCCGCCGCCAACCGCCGTTGCTGCTGCTGTCCGCCGGAGCTCGTTGCCGGAATCGTTGTCGTTGCTGCCGTCCGTCCGTCCAAGGTGAGTTTCGGTTTTTTTTTTTTTTTTTGCTAGCTTGCTAGGTAAACACCTTTGGTAAGATGTGCATATGCTTAGTCTCTCCACCATTTCATGCAAAACCTAGCTTTTAGGTTATATCTTGAAAAGGAAAAACCTTGGCTTGAAATCTCGCATACACGATTCCCATGAATAAAGAAAATCGTGTTATGATGCGTGAGAATGAACGTGGGCCCGCCGTGTATGCCGGAACGTGTGTCTTACTCATATATGCTTGACTGAAATTTACACCGAACTTGAAACTTGTACCGGACTTGAAACCAATACCAGACTGAAAGTTGTACCGGACTTGAAACCAATACCAGACTGAAAGTTGTACCGGACTTGAAACCAATACCAGACTGAAAGTTGTACCGGACTGAAACTTGTACCTGACTTGAAATCAATACCAGACTGAAACTTGTACCTGACTTGAAATCAATACCAGACTGAAACTTTGCACCTGACTTGAAATCAATACCAGACTGAAACTTGTGCCTGACTTAAGCCAGTGTTTGGGCCGGTTTTGTGTGCTCCGATGTGAGTTGTGTCTTGCCGTGTGTGACTACATCTCTCATGTGCTTTCATACAAGTTCTAACTCCTGTCTTTTATTTCATTGTGGAAGAAAAGAATCCCTGTTGAGATGTCTTCTGAAGATAATGTTGGTGCCAAGTCAGGAAGTGTTGACAGCTTCAAAGATATGCCGAACATTGATGATGAGTTGTTCACCTCGCCTTTTCCAAACATTAGGAGACATCCTTCTCATAAGATAGTCTTGCTTTTCGATTCAGAAAATATGGAAACTGATTCATTCTCTTCTTCAGCACTTGTGGTGAGATTTTGTCTCCAGAGAAACGAATATCCGCCTTCTCCTATTGACTTCAAGATTTGCCATACTCCACTGGGTTCTTATGAAGGATGGATGAGACGTATGTTGAGTAATAAGGGCATTAAGGATAATTTGACCGAAGCGCAAATTCTCAATGCGGTCATGGCATCTGCTACTCTTGAAATTAAGAAAGACATGGCGGGTTTGATTACCTTCATTTCTCGGTGGCGCATTTCTACTCATACAGCCATATATAGATGGGGAGAAATGACTATTACTCTGGAGAGTGTAGCTGCATTAATGAACCTGCCTGTTGCTGGAAGTCTTTCTTACGAGCTCTCTGATACGGAAAAAAGTAACTATGGTGCTATACTTCGAAAAGTGGCGGAATTCGATAGTCTGGACAAGGAGGAGAAAAAGATACGAGGTGCTTTTACACCTGGTGGGTGTCGGAGTGGTCTCCTGCAGACCCAGAGCTGAATCAAGAGTTGGAAGATGAGCTCAGCGTGATTGCTTTCCTGTCTCTATGGTTATCCAGAGATGTATTCGATGATGGTTCTGGAAAGAAGACCATTAGAAGTGACCTTGTTAAGATTGCTATAAGGCTGGCGAAGGGTGAAGTTCTTCCTTTAGGCGCATTGTTCCTTGGATCACTGTATTCTCATCTGGACGCTTTAGCAATGGACATGCATGCTTCTAACGGGTACAAGAAGGTGGAGTCGCACATTCACTTCGCTTTTCTTCAAGCGCTCTTATGGGAACACTTCAAAAGTTACGCTCCTACTCCTGGAAATTCGCTCAATAACTTATATGGTGGCTCGAGAATACTCCGTTGGAATAAAAGGCGTCCCGCAGGTGGTGCGAAACTTGTGGACGTATTTGACAATGTGTCTTCGTAGATTTCCGTCCATGGGGCCGGTCCACCCTTCCATTGTTCAGCCAAAGACCTTTGCTATCGCTTCCGACGGTCCCGATCTTTGTGTTGTGTACCGATGTCGAAACTATGAAATCTGGAGAACTTATTTACTGCGCAGTGCATTCCAGATATGTCCGTCTCTATTTAACGGAGAATTTTACGTGACTCCGTACAATATTGACAGGGCTGCTCGCCAAATGGGATTTGATCAGGGTGTCCCATTTATTCATTCACCAAGGGTTCCGAAAGAATCTCTCCCGAATATTCTTAACGCTGGCATGTTTGTAGAACGGGTGAGCCTTCCCTTCTAGCCTATTGGGAGAAACCCAGTGGTAACCGATAAGTATAAGGAATTTTGGAGGAGACAACTGTTGGTTTTCCAGAAATTTTCGGAGAGTGTTGTGACAGATTCCCGTAGTGAGCCATCTTCTGACATCTTGACGAAGCATTTCCGGTTGAAGCCACTTCCAGCCAAACGGACCAGAGCTGAGGGTTGCAGTCCCCAAGTAGGAGAGAGACCTAAGAGGCAAGCATGCGGTCCGGTAATCCTCAATTCCTCCAATATGCAGGTATTTAAATCTCCTCCCATCGGTTTTTTCATTTCTCTAGTGTAAATTCTTCTAAAACGATCCTTGCTTGAAATCAGGGAATTTCGAAAGAGAATGTCTTCACCAGGTTGGCGCGCATTCAAAATGAGAAGGCTGGCGGTACTGATCTTCATGCTGAGAAGTCGGAGAAACTGATCTTCATGTTGAGAAGTCTGGCGGCACTGATCTTCAAGAGTCTGGTAATACTGATCTTTACACTGAGAAGTCTGGGGAAACCACTTCTTTTCCAGACCATGACAGGGATGATGCAAGCTCGGTTGGACGAGGCGCTTCCCTTAGTGATCTTGTTGACGGGTCGTGATGGAAATTAGCACCAGGAGCGAAATAGATGCGGAAGGAATGTAAGAGAGGCGGTTACTGCTATAGTTGAGGCGGCTCCTTTTGAGATCCATCCCGAACAGTTCCAGTCAATATGGCTATTGTGGTGACTCCTTCTGAAAGGCCTCCTGCAACTGACAAGGCTCCCGCGGTTAGTGAATCACCGGTGATGCAGCCTGGGGCTTTGTTCGATCCTCCTTTTACTATCCCTTATCCAGGCCATGTGTTGGTTGGTGGATTTAGCGTGCCGGTTCAGTTCAAAGAGTTGTACACAGCGATATGGGAGAAGCACGGTCACATTGCTACCACCACGAAACTCAAAAGTCGTCTTGCGTTGGTCAACCGCGTCCAAGAAGCTTTAGTTTCTATCCAGGGGATGAGCGTCACGACCGGTCGAACAGGTTTCGAGGAGATGATTGAAGATTGGAAGTGCCATCGAGACGTGTTTGCGCAGTACGGTTTCAATGCCCCTTGGTTCTTCAAAGGGTTCTCCAAGATTCAGGAGCTCCAGAAATTACAGGATAAAGTCCCTTCCGCGGACTGTGTTGCTCGCCAGGAAGAAGAGGTTGAGAAGTTGTCTAAGGAACTAGAGTCAAGGCGGTGTGCTTCAAAGGATGAAAGTCTCTCTTGCCCAAAAGGACGAGTTGTTTCTGAAGGACTTTCCTTGAAGTATTCGTGTTATATACTTGTCTTTTTAGATGCTTTTTTCTTTTTGAGTGATAGTGAGGATTTTCTTTGACCTCCGGTTTTGAATTAATAGGTAATTGAATTGGTTTATTTTGAGATAGTTTTGTGGACAACCTTTTTGAAAGGGATTATGTTAAATGAAATTTGCATCTTGGTCATGAATGATTGCACATGAAATTGCAAATGTTATGTAAAAGGGAGGTACGAATGGAAACAAACATGGCGTTTGATCACTGAGCCTCTTTCTCCACGTGCGGGATGCCAAGTCCCCAGTGAATTCTAAACTATCTTTCTTGTAAAATTGTTGAGTAGAACTTACTTGCTTTGAAGCCTCACTTGTATCGAACCGGAGTAGCCTTTCTAAGAAAATCCTCCCGCACCAAGCTCTCGAGTTATCGCTCCGGACCAAGCTTCTCTCTGAACAATGCGCTTCAAAGCATTGCATTCGCTGGTGGGGTGATGGAGGAACCGGTGGAAATGACAGTACCTCGGGTCCATTACTTCTTGATCAGTAGGCGGACGCCATACCGGAGGTAGTTCCACCTCTCTATTTCGTACCCACATCTCCAGCAACTCCAAAATCTTTTCCATCGGGAACGGAAAGTGTAGGTACTTCGAGTCCAGCTTTTCCTGCGTTAGTGGGCGTTGTGATGTCTCTACGTGGCTTTGATGTGGAGCACGTTCCGGAGATGAAGTTGGAAGACTTGCGCTTGCCATCATATCCGCGGATCGCTTGCCTGGGTAAAGGGGTGTGGAAGGTGTCGTAATATCACTGCTGAGTGATCGAATTGAACGCTCCCATCCTCTGTATTCACGTATTTCCTGGTCGATCTCTCCTTCCTCAAGCATTTCTTCACTTGGTTGGAAGGTCGATGCGGATTGGACAGTCTTCCGGGCTTCAGTGAGAGTTTTGAGATATAAATCTTCTAACAGGGCTCCATAGGCTGCAGGCTCCCTTTCTTTATCTGGTAGACGTTTTAGTACTCCGGGCAAGTCCTTTCCTTTGTGGAGTTGCTTCGGTTCTTCATTGTTGACTGGACCATGTTGTTCATCTTTCCTGAATTTCCTGCGGTTACGCGCTCTTTTTGCCTCTCCACTGGTAAAGGCGTGACTCCTGACTAAGGATTCAGCGTTTCTTGTACTGCTTGAGTAGATGCCTGCCGACCCTTCTTGTAATTGTGCCGCTACATCATTCAAAAGGCGAAATGTCTCGCTATGCCTTCTGGTGATACCGGCTTGATTTGCCAAGACATCCTCCAACATTCCAGCTATGCTTCCCATGATATCTGAACCACCTGCGGATTCCTGGTGAGGATACATCGTGAGACGAAAACCGAAGAATTGAGAATTCGATTCTTGTAACCGAGAGATCAATCTCCCACTGTGGTCGCCAATCGTTTATGGGTGAAAACTACTCCTGCAGAATTTGGTAATTTGGGGTGTGGATGAGGAATGAATCTAAACCCTAAACAAATGCACTGCGCGGTGAGTGCTTGTAGATTCGAGAGATCAATCTGTGCAAGTCCGTCCTAAACCAAGAAATGGCCGTTCCAGACTTGTTTCGGTCACAAAGTGAAGGAGATGGGGTTGATCTTAGGGAGGGAAGCGAAGAAGGTGTTGAGATTATGAAGGTGTTGGCTTGCTTATGACTTGTAATGTAAAGGTGAGCAGGCTTGTGATTGATGCAAGCAAGCTCGGGTGTTTGAATACGTTTTTGTATTAACACTTGGTTTTTGTCTCGTCTCGAACTTGTGTTGTTTTTTGAAATAGGGCGGAGAACCTATTTATACAAGTCATTGAGCCTCATTCACATCTCTCGTGGGAAGTGGAGGAAGTGGAGTGATGGAGTAGTGGAGTTGTGCGTCGATGCCACACGACCAGTCTTGCCCACTTCTCCTGTTCATCTCTAACCGTCCATGACTTTCGACACGTTCTTATGATGGCGCGTTGCACGCCGCACGTTGTAAACCGCCGAGACCAATACCCCAGTATGTATCCCCAGTTAGTGACATGATTGATGTTCGGAATGTGTGGATCGTGGATCCACGAAAGATAGCATGTAATACCGAATTGAATAACTGTGTTATTCGGGAAGTCGATACTTGTGAAGTATCGTGTGTATTTTATGCAGTGTACGCATTATGGTGTGGTAAAGTGATGGGTAATGACGCCTCACCGACCAAATAACTCCGACCGGGGTTGTATAACCAAGTCGGTGAAGTTGAACGGATGAGATGATCTTTGAGACACTCATCTGCGACCGTTAATGGATATTAGGGTTTTTGAAGAGGTGCGCAAGCATCAATCTTTAGCTTGGTCGAAACCAAGCATGGAAAGGGATTTGGAGAGGGCCGACCGGGCATGTGTATAGACAGCATGCCGGTGTACACGTCCATGTCTCACCGTCCCATAAAGGTGCGATCTAGGACACTCAATTTGACCGGCAAAGAGGAGTGGTTGAGATCGATTTTGCAATAGGAGATTGATGCCGCAAAAGGCCGCGCATCATGCTTTTTCCGGCGCGCGTTCCAAGACGACCTAATGGATATTAGGGTTTTTGAAGAGGTGCGCAAGCATCACTCTTTATGTAGTTGCAGGAAAACCTACACTACACCCCTCACTCGAATTTGCTTAATCAATACATTTGAAGATGAATAATAATGTGTTTTATTAATTGTTTTCTTGAAAGATTTACAAAGAAATGTAGAACAGAGTTCAAGAAATTATAATCACTCTTGATTTTCTCTCTCCTAATGACTTGCTTAACAATTCAAAGAGACCTCTCCCTACAACAGACTTACTCAACCCTTTATATAGGGTATTACATAATGGATGACAGCTAAGCTATCCTTTAATTTCGGAATCAACTCGCGAATCCTCGCGATTGTGTAACTGCTTGTCTTCGCGACACTCCTAAATCTCGCCAAGTCTTCACACTTTCCTCATATTCTGACTGTCGTCATCTATTACGTCATTTATTTACCACCATGCGACTCCTTCGCGACGCAGTCGTTTATTAATCTCGCGAAGTATTGGAGTTGCGATGTTCTGATCCTACATCTTGCCTCTTTTTCCTTGAATATTGCTTGGAGAGCGATTTTTAAGGAAAAATTTGTTACTGTGGTGATCTTTGACATTTGTTGATGAAGGAACGAGTGAAAGAATACTGGATTTGAAAAGTACGTACTTGCCTCTATTCTTTTGCGAAGTTCCGAAGCTTTGCGAAGTGAACAAGAAGTAATATATCTTCAATTTCCCACAGAAATCTATTTCAATTTAATTCCTTGAATCTTGGGATGACCGTTTACACGTGTCTAAAATTACTCTTTTTACCGGTATATTTAATGTTATCCGGTCACTCTTTTTTCTTCTATTTAAAGGAAAACTGCCTGTGAAAAACATTCTTTCTCTTCTTCTCTATCTTCCTCATCGTCTGCAACTATTTCTCATTTGTTCATCTTCATCATCTTCTTTTTATTATCTTTTACATTTATCGTTTTCATGGCATCCAGGTTCGTTAATTTCATTGATTTTGACTATTCTCTTGATTGATCTTCCTTATTGAAATTACTTCATCTTGATTCTATTCTTCTTTTGATGTTTCTTTCGCCATTTTTGTTTCAAAGAAGAATAAACCCAGTTCTAAGTTTACCATGGTGAACCCTAACATCCCTACTGGTTCGCAACCAAAATCTTCTTCGCAATCAAGTCTCTCGCTTCCAAAAAACGACTGCGAGTAGTAAGGTATTTTAGAAATATTTACTCCTTTAATAGCAATTTTATTGCCTCTGTTTCTCAATTGATTTATTATTCGCAGGATGATAAGAATGATGATAGATCTCCCAAAAGGTTTCGCCATAATAAACCTGATGCTTCTGCTGCTTCCTACTCATTTCCTTTTCGGGATTCAAGCATTCGCTTTCCCTACAAAGTATCTTCACAAGGCAAATCTCCTCCGTAGCGACTTCTTCGCAAGATAAACCCATTTCTTCTTCTCAAGATAATGTACCATTCCCTACGATATCATCGCAGGATAAATCAATCCCCTGAATTTTCTGTGAATGAAATTCTTCAGGACATGCCTCTTCCCACTTTTACTTTTACCTCGCCCCCACCTATTGATCAGGTTTCTCCAATTGGCGGTCTTATAACCATGGGTGACTCAACTTTTCCTTCTTCCTCTACTATTTCTTCTTCCTCAAAATCTATCTCTCTTAGCAAAGAAAATTTGGAAGGGATGGATATAGCTTTTAAAATTTTATCAGATACCATGAATGATGTTAAAAAAGCCTCCACTGATCCCACCAGATCTAGTGTTTTCGAATCTTTGGGTAAATACTTTGGTTCCGATACGATATCGCGAGTATCCTTAGAACAAGAAATTAAGACTTTGAAGAATAATCTTCATAATACTTTGTTGGATCGCGATAACCTTCGCAAGAAAAATGAAGAATTAAAAGGTATCTCTCCTTCCATTTTTTTTTTTTTTTTAAAAAAAAAACTTGGTTCGCCTCTCAAGTTTTGCACTAGAAACGTAAGATGGAGATATATCAACTGGAATCTATTGTAGAAGAAACTCGAATGGAAAGAGACGCCTGGATGGAGCAATATAATCGTTTAGATAATCTCCATACATTTTCTATGGATCAAATAAATAATCTTTCTCAAGAAAACATCTGCTTAGTTCAAAATCAAGAATTATTAAGTAATGAAGTGTCGCGTCTCTCATATGCTTTGAATAAATCTAATTTGGAGTTGGAAACCTTATCAGATGAAAATGGAACTTTATCTCAAGAGAAGCGAGCTTTATTGGATAAGGTAGCGATATCCTCGCAACAACTTGATGCTTGTAAAAAGCATTGAATGAGCAAGAACGGTCTATCCGCCTACTTGAAAAATAAACTTGAAGATACTACCACCTGAAAGAGATAAACTTATTCGAGAATAGAATAAATCTAAGTGTTAAAACAAACCAACTCAAGGATGATTATACCAAGTTAAAAGAATCCCATTCTTCCCTTGCGAAGCAAAATAAGTTATTGATTTCTAACGAAAAGAGCTTGCGTTCGCGGTTAAAAGGTCTTGTTGGTGATGGTTTTGATAATGCCATGGAAAACTTGGGGAATAATTGCTTGGCCCTTACTCAATATCTTATCTCGCATGAAGGAAGGTAGTCATAAGATTTATTTGCCTTTTCCATTATTTTTCTTTTCTAATTTTATATACCACTTTCCATCTTATAAATTTAATGTCTTTCTTTACTTTTGCAGAATCTGAGAAAAATCTTCACTCTTCTCTATCTACTTTGGAAGCGGCGCATGCTAAAATTCGCAAGGAAAATGCAACTCTAGTTGCTTCCCTTGCCCAATCTCGCGACAAGAGCCGAGAAAGAGGTTTAACTACCTTAATCATTTTAAAGATATCCAGAGTAGAAATCAACAGAAAGCACTTCTTCGTCAATTTCCTCCCAAAGCAGAAGTTCTTGTGAATAATATTTTACTTTCTAAATCTCTTGATCCTGTCTATGTTGAACCATTGGAAGTTGAAGATGATGAAGTACCCAACTCTCCCGACAGTGATTATGATTATGAAAGCTGCGAAGACCTCGCTAATAATGAAGTTATGAATAAGGATCCTTGCGAGAAAATCTCTGATGAAAACCCTTCAACTGGCGAGGGTGAAGCTGACAAGATTGTTGAAGAATCTTTACCATCTCCTTCAGCTGAGAATATTGATATAGAGAATTAAGTTTCTTTGTAATCTTGTTGAACTTTTCTTTTTGATTGTAATAGATTAAGTCCGGTGTTGGATGAATTAGTTTCTCTTTCTGTCTTATTATAAGAATTCATTTCGCCACCTTATCAAGCAATCCCTTTATTTTCCATTAAGTCTTTTGTTGTAATCTTTCTCGCGATGAAAAGATCTCGATTGCCTATATTCAAAATGTTTAAAGATCTTTCTTGAATGCTGTTATTGCGACAAGATCGCAGGACGTCTTTACATTTTCATGTAATGACCCATTGGTCTTGCCTTATCATTATTTGTGTGGTCTTATTTTGCCTTCCTAAGTAAAGGTCTTATTTTGCCACCCCTCATTGCGACAAGGTCGCAGGACGTCTTTACATTTTCATGTAATGACCCATTGACCTTGTCTTATCATTTCTTAAGTATTGTTGCCTCTGCAGGACATTATATTTGCGACAATATGACAGGTTTAAACGTTCTTGCGACCATAAAATCCCGTGACATTGCCGTCTTTGCGACGAAATCGCAGGACGTTCTTACACTTTCATGTAAAAACCCCTTGATCTCGTCTTACCCTTGCGTTAGTATTATTGCCTCTGCAGGATCATTGCACAAATATGACAAGCCTAAATTCTCTTGCGAAAATAAAGCCTCATGACATTTGCGTCTTTTGACACTTATCGGCTCCCTAATGGAGGGTGCGCGCCTTATCTTCTCCCCTGGTTGCCCCTTCAAGGAGGCGTACATCGGCCATACAAGACTAGCTCCTCCCATCCGGTCTTAACAACAACCAGCTTGTTTTCGCAGCCTCTTATCCCTTATACCTATATGGTTTATGGTTACAAGACTCGCACCCTAAGTGGAGTTTTCTTCGAGCCGAAAAGCATGTGCCAAGACTTGCCAAGAGTGGTAAGGAAGTTCCATGCTCCCCCGCACTCTTGACTCAACCGTGTACCTCGGTGCCTTGGTCATACACTGACTCCTTGGAAGAGACCCTCGGGCGTCCAACCAGGGTATAACCTTATATATATAGTTGGAAATCCAAGGTATCTCCCCCGGATAGGCTTTCATGGGCCCCAAATCTCCATGACCCAGGTTTCAGGAGCGGTGTAACCTTCCACCTGATCCATGTTAAGAGATACCCCCTTATATGACGTACTTTAGGTCTTACATTTGCCTCTTGCGAAATATCATTCGCGAACTAGGTTGTACGCCATAAAGGTTCGTCCCATTCACTCACTCATTCATATTTGTTAATTCATTCAAGCATTCATTCTGTTTGCGAAGCTATCGCACAATCTTGCTTTATTTCCTTTGATCTCGCAATCTATCTGTTTCAAAAACATTATATCACAGATTCCTTCCATTTCTCCCATCTCCTATGGGTAATATTTCTTAAGATATAACCTATTCCATGGCCTATTTAGTTTTTGCCCTACATCTTTGCCTTCAGGATCCATTAATCTATATGCCCCTGTTCCAACTATCTCCTTGATAATATAAGGTCCATCCCATTTTCTTGCCAACTTGCCACCATTTTCTCGCTGATATATAGGTGTTTCTCGCAGCACCAAGTCACCTGGCTGAAATTCACGTATCTTGACACGCTTGTTATATTCTCTGGCCAATCTTCGCTGATAATTCTCCATATGTTGTAGTGCTTTTCTCTTTTTTTCTTCTAGTTCATCTAACTTGATTAAAATGTTACCCGCAGCGAGATTTTTCTCCCAAGCTTCTTTCTTTGTAGTTGGAATCTTAACCTCTGTCGGGAGTACAGCTTCAACTCCATATGTTAAACAAAAAGGGGACATGCCTGTAGCTTCTCTTCTAGTTGTATTATAAGCCCATACCGCATTGGGTACTTGTTCGCACCATCCTTTATTGTATCCTTCTAACTTTTTCTTCAATATGTCTGCGATTGTTTTGTTTTGTTGTCGCTCGACCATTAGCTGCGGGTATAGAGGAGTTGATTTCCCACATCGTATCTCGAAATGCATTAAGCAACAATTCTATATTTTGTCCTTCGAATCGCTTCCCATTGTTAGATACCAACCGTGGCTGGAATCCCAAATCTCGCATATAATGTTCTCAAATATGAAAGTAAAAACATCCTTATCGCGAATATGTTGTACCGCTTTCACCTCTCGCCCATTTTGTGAAATAATCATTGCGACGATTAAATATCTTCTCTGTCCGTTCTGGTAAAAATGGTCCTACAATGTCTAAACCCCATTTTCCAAATGGCCGGACACTTGTTGAAGAATTTAACGGAGCTCCTGGTGCATGTATTTTCTTCCCATGCCTTTGGCAATCCTCGCAACGCCTTGACACTTGTTTTGCGTCCTCATGCATATATGGCCAATAATAACCCCGCATTTTTGCTTTATATGCTAAAGATCTTCCACCATTGTGATTACCAAACATCCCCACTATGCAACATCTTTAATATGATTTCCCCTTCCTTTCTTGTTAAACATCTAAGTGAAGGCCCGTTAAAAGATCGTCGGTATAACACTCCATCTCTTAATTCATAATTTGTTGCACGGCTTTTTAATTTGTGTGTTTCCAATCTATTTCTTGGTGTTTCTCCACAAGCAAATATGCATGAAGCTCGCTCTCCAATCTTCTTCGCAGAGTGTTTGTGTTCCGTCTTCTACTACCATTACATCGGCTTCTTGTTTCTTCTTCTTTATCAATTGATCGGCATCAAAAGTGTTTGTATTTTAATATTTCTCGAATCGGATCTGTCATCATACTTGATATAAAGGCAAAAGCATCTCATGCGAGCCTATTATTTCTCCTTGATATATGTCTCCACTTTATTCTTGGTATCTCGCGTCGACAACTCGTCAACAAGTTTCTTATATTTTTGCAAAGACAATTCGTTTATGGCATATTCTTCTTTTATCTGGAGAATTTCCAATTGTGAATCACTAGTAATCCTTACATTCTCCAGCTTCATTTCTATTGCAAATCGCAAAGCATGTATTATAGCTTCATATTCTGTTTCATTATTTGTTGATGCAAACTCCAATCTGAAAGAAAGAGCTATTTTATTACCCTCTGGCGATATCACAACAATTCCTATTCCATTTCCTTCTCCATTCGATGACCCATCTACTAATATTTCCCATCTATCTGGCTCCGTTAACAAATCTTTCGGATCTCCATGTTCTTCCTCTACATCCATCATTTCTTCTACTGATTCATCCTCTTCCAAAGGAAATTCGGCTAGAAAGTCTGCGACAACCTGTGATTTTGGCGAAGATAGTATTTCATATTTGAGTTTGCAATGACATATTTGAGCATTCCATCTTTCAACTCTTCCCGACCTCTTTGAATTCTTCATCACTGATTCTATTGGTACTTTTGTCACCACCTTGACAACATGCGCTTGAAAATATATACGAAGCTTAAATGTTGCATAAACTAATGCCAAGATTAGTTTTTCAATTTTTGAGTAATTCCTTTCTACAGCGTTGAAAGTTTTTTGATGTAATAAATTGGTTTCTCTACTCTGCGTCCACTCGCAGTAAACACTGCACTTAATGCATGCGAGGTTGTCGCAAGATAAATCAACAATTCTTCTCCTTCTTCTGCTTTTTGCAAAATTGATATATCCATTAAATGTTCCTTTATTCCTTGCAAGGCTTTCTCGCACTCATCTGTCCATTTAAACTTCGATCCCTTTCTAAGGATATTGAAAAAGTGCTTGCATTTGTCAGATGACCGCGAGATGAACCTCCCTAGCGAAGCTAACAACCCATTTAAATTTTGAACATCTTTTATTGTCGCTGGTGTTGGCATATCGCGAACTGCTTGTACTTTTTCTGGGTCGACTTGGATTCCTTCTTTGGATACAATATACCCTAAAAATTTTCCAGAGGCGACTCCAAAGGTGCATTTTTCTGGGTTTACTTTGATATTAAATTGCCTCATTTGTTCAAAAATTTCTTTCAAATCCTGTACGTGGTCTTTTGCTTTTCTACTTTTTATTAACATATCATCTACATATACCTCCAATGTTTTGTGTATCCATCTCGCGAACACCTTCTCCACCATCCTTTGGTATGTCGCACCGGCATTTCGCAGAATCAAACGGCATTTTTGTATAACAAGTACAATCCTCTTGGAGCAAAGAAAGCAAGTATGTTCTTGGTCTTCTTGGCGAGAGGAATTTGATTGTAACCCTTATATCCATCAAGAGATGATATCCTTTCGTTTCTCGCATTTGCTTCAACCAATTGCGGAATATCCGGTAATGGGAAACTATCTTTAGGACAAGCTTTATTTAGATCAATAAAGTCTATACAAATTCTTATTCCTTTTTTCTTCTTTGGGACTATAACCATATTTGCTATCCATTCGGGATATTTTGCTTGTCTAATAATTCCCGCGTCCAACATTTTCTGCAATTCTTCTTCTATTTGAGGGTGATATGCTGTCGCGATCTTTCTAATTCTTTGTTTAAATGGTTTTACATTATTGTCAATTTCCAATTTATGGCAAGCCACTGATGGATCTATACCAGGCATTTCATCCATATCCCATGCGAAAATATCTTTGTAATCTCAAAGACAACTCAACAGCTCTTCTTCTTTCTTCATCCGCTTCCATTTTAGTCCCAATTTTTAAGATTTTAGGTTCCTCCTCGGTTCCAACATTCACTTCTTTTGTTTGTTCTGCTGCGACATAACTAGACTTCGGTTCTCCCATAGGAGTTGGTCCTCTCATTTCCTTTGCGAACTCACTCCCTTTTTCCATGATTTCACCAGGTATTCCTTTTCCCTCTTTTGCTCTTATCATGTAAATTCTAAATTCTTCTTCTTTCTTAGTCGCTTTTATCATCTTCCTGCGATCTTTTCGCTTCTTCACTTGCCCTTCATAATGCTTTACCTCGATTTGATGATATATTCTTCCTTTAACAATATCTCCTCTGATCTCATCAATTCCACTCGGCATAGGAAATTTGATGCACTGATGGAGTGTTGACGCTACCGCCTTAATTGCATGTACCCAAGGTCTCCCTAACAATATGTGGTACGGCGATTCCATATCCACTACACTTAATGTTACTTGTGTTTCAATTTCTCCGAGTAAAATTCGTAATTTTATCTCCCCTTTAGGTACTGTTATAGATTTTCCAAAACCATGAATATTATATCTTGGAGAACTCATTTCTTCATCTTTATATCCTAATTTTTTATAAGTATGGTAAAACATGATACTCACCAAACTCCCCGTATCCACCAAAGTTCTATTTATTTCCCATTCTTCCGCTACCTTTGCCGATTCTTCTCTTTTTTTGCTTGCATTTATCGTGATCACTAGTGGAGATGTATGATTCAAATTTTCTCTAGGAACTTCCGCGGTTGTGAATGTTATTTTCGCTTTTCCCATTCCTTCAAAGACGATGTCTTCTCCTCATCTATAATCTTCTTTCCTTCAAAATCTCGTTTATGTATCCTTCCTCTAATATTTTCATGGAATTCATTAACCATTGCTTTTGTAATTGAATTGTATTCCATTTCTTCACTTCCTTGCTTCTTAATTCTTCTATCTCATCTGATTTAACCTTTTCCTTTCACATTTTCTTGATTTAAGCGATTTTAATTGTACTCTTCAATATTCAATCTTGTTCATCCCTGTTTTAGCGCAAATGTAGTTGCGGGGATTTCCACACTACACCCCTCACTCAAATTGTTTAATCAATCCATTTGAAGATGAACAATGATGTGTTTTATTAATTTTTTCTTGATAGATTTACAAAGAAATGTAGAACAAAGCTAAAGAAATTACAATCTCTCTTTCCTTTCTCTCTCCTAATGACTTGTTTCACTATTCAAAAAGACCTCTCCAACAATGGACTTACTCGACCCTTTATATAGGGTATTACATAGTGGATGACAGACTATCATGTCCCTTATTTTCGGAAACGTCTCGCGAATGCTCGCGAATGTACAACTTGTTTGCCTTCGAGACACTCTTAAATCTCGCCAAGTCTTCACACTTTCCTCATGTTCGATTGTCGTCATCTATTACGTCATTTATTTACCTCCATGCGACTCCTTCGCAATGCGATTTGTTTATTGATCTCGCGAAGTATTGTTGTCGCGACATTACGGTCCTACACTTATCCCTTTTGCCTATATGGCTTATGGTTACGAGACCGCACCCTAAGTGGAGTTTTCTTTCGGCCGAGAGTGCAGCATATGCCGAGACTTGCCAAGAATGGCCGAGACACTTCAAATGCCCAGGCACTCTTGGCTCAACCGTGTACCTCGGCGCCTTGGTCAAATGTCGACTCCTCGGAAGAGACCCTCGGTCATCCAATCTAAGTCATAAGCTTAGATTGAAAATCCAAGGTATCTCCCTGGATGGGCTTTATTGACCCCAATTCTCCATGACTCGAGGTTCCGGGCGGTGTGACCTTTTCCCTGAGCCATGCAATAGGTACCCCCTTCTATGACGCACTTTAGGTCTTACATTTGCCTCTTACGAAATTTTGATTTCGCGACTAAGGTGTACGCCATAGTTGGTTCGCCTAAGTCTGATTAATTTGTTGATTCTTCTGCATATAAATTCTTTTGTAATTTTCAGATCATATCTTTATATTTCATAAAATATATTCTCTTCTTCTGCATATCAACTTCCTTTTGCAACCTCATCTCTGCTATTCATAAGAAAGATTTTTTTTTTTTTTTTTTTTATCTAACCCATCATACATTTTTTTTTTCTCCTGCCAATTTCTTCTTCGACAGTCTACAAGTATATTCATTCTTTAAGTCTCTTATTTATGCTACTTTCGCCTCTGCATTTTTGAGTTTTCCTATCATTTTCTTGTGCGTTTGAAACCTTCGCCACTTCCTATCTTCATCATATATTGGTTTCGAAACATTTCTACCTCTCTTTGTTCTATTACATCTACCATTAATCTTTCACCTCTTTGTTTTTCTTTGATGTTGTGTTTCCAATTCTTCTTCTTCGCAACTCTTTCTTCGCAAGATTTTATATCAATTTCATAACACTTCTTTCCTTCAACCCAATCTCCCTTTATGATGCCAACACCGGTGGGATGAGGGAACTTGATACATTGATGGAAAGTCGATGCCACACCTAAGATATCATGTAACCAAGGTCGTCCAATCAGTGCGATGTATGGTGATTCCACATCAACTACACGAATAAAATTTGAGAAGATAATCCTTTCGGTGGAATTCGCATATGAACTTCTCCTTTTGGCTTATTTGCGACCCGTTAAAACCATAGATTTTGTACGTTGAAGGTATTAGATCTTCATCTTTCCCTCCCATAGTTTTATCAGTATGATAAAAAGAATATTCTCGGAACTTCCAGTATCGATCAAAATTCTGTTGATTGCCCATGAATTCTCAGCTTCATCATCTTCATCCTCGCTAGGTTTTGGGTTGATCTCCAATCTTACCACCAATGGGTTGTCGTGCATTTCTCCACCCTCGGGTACTTCTTCTGCGGTAAAAGAGATAGTCCGCTTTTGCCATTCTTCCAGTGGCGATGTCTTCGCAATGTTCATTATTTCTCTATCATCGGCATCTCTTGCGAAAACCCTGCTGAGAGTGTTATCGTGAAAATCTTCAATCGTCTTGTATGAGTGTACGATGGAGTTACAAAACAGATTCTTTGCCTTTGTGCCAACTTCAATCACAAATGTTTCTCTTTCTTTTGTTGTGTTTGGCTTGTGAATATCTGGAGGAGGTGGTAATGCTTGAGTTTGCGTTTGTCCTATTAGAAAGTGATTTAATTTTCCCTGATCTATCATCCTGAGAATGATTCTCTTTATATTTCTGAAGTCATTTGTTGTATGTCCATGGAAATGATGATAAGAGAAAAATTCATTACTTCTGTAGCTTGGAGTTGGTTCACTCCCCATGTTCCATGGTGCGGGTATGTTTTCCATTAGGATTATAGCTTCCCATATCTTCTCCACACTAGCATTAAAAGGTGGCATTTTGATTTCTTCCCATATTATCTTATGACTTCCTTGTCCCTCTGTGATAGTTTTGTCTCGACCTCCATAAGTTCCTTGCGGCTGATGACCTCCATAAGTTTCTTGTGGCTGATGACCTCCATAAGTTTCTTGTGGCTGATCAAGTCTTTGTATTTTGTTATTTCCACCACGACTATAGAAGTTTCTCTCTCTCTCGAATTCTTCTTGATCACGGCTCCCCATAGCTACTAAATTTTGCTGACTATCTCCCATTATCCTCTCTTGTTGCCCTTGCGAGGTGCTCGCTACTGTATTTATTAACTTGGGTAACAAGCTTGCATTCGTTGCTCTTGAACTTGTGTTCGCAATGGGGTATGATTCCATCTCATTTTTCTTTTCCTCAAGAGCAATATATTCCTCCTGAAGTTCTCGCAGCTCAGTCATTGTGATTGTATTTTTGATTTTGAAAATTTGAATGTATAACAGGTTGGTTGCGAACATATCATTGATGAATGATAGAATGAGATATCTTTCGTCCACACGACCAGCCATATCACTACACATTGTCTTACATCTCACAGTTAGGTGCTTCAAACTTTCGCCAACCCTTTGCTTCAGCCCAAATACATCTTCAATGCCAGGTCGCGAGGAATTGTTACTTATATATGCTCCTAAAAATATAGCTTGCAAGTGGTTGAAAGATGTTATAGTATTCTTTGGAAAACCTTCAAACCATTTTAACGCCTCTGATAGGTGTAGAATACACCGTATTTAATATCTAGTATTTATGCTTTCTTTGCTATTTTTCGTGTGAATTATGTATCTTATGTGTGAATTTGAGTTATTAGGTGCTTTGGAGTCATGTGGAGGAAAAGAAGCGGAAATCACCCAAATTGAGGCGAGAAGGGCAAAGTGTCATTTCACATGCTATTGGGAACCAAACCAAAGGTTAAGGGGCAACTCTATTGGATAGAGCCAGCTGTGGTTAAGGGGTTGCCAGATGGGTGGCCCTTATCCAGAAGGTGGGTGTGCTGTTAGCACCCTAACCCTCTTTTACCCGAAATCGAGAGGTATTTCTTTCATTCACTTCATCTTTGTTCTACCCGAATAAGAGAGAAAAGCGGCGATTCTTTGCCATTAAATCGAGAGACCAGATCGAAATTGTCGTTCAATCGAGAAGAAGAAGGAAGAGTGGAATGAGTCTCTGTTCGATGTTTGAGAAATTCAAGGAAGAATGGAGATCTCTTTGTTGATAATGATGACTGAATATGAAGATTATGAATGATTGAATGCTTCTGAGAGATAGGTTTGAGTTAATTTGCATTGTGCAAGGATTTGGAGAAGACATGAAGGTGATTCTCGATGCATAGACACATCATCAGTTCCTGCTCAACAAATGTTCGAGAAAATGCTTGAACCATTAAGTTCGCGAGCTTAAGTGTTGTTGCTGTTGAGATATGGAGGAGGTACAAATGGGTACGAACTTGAAGACTATGGCCTGGAATCGAGTTGAACTGCAGTTGAGTGGATGGACGAAGTATTGAGTGAAATTTTGTGGCTCAAACTGACTAGAGAAGACAAGTCTTGGTGTTGTTAAGACGAGCAGAACTGTAGATTGTTTACAACTGAATTCGAGATGGAATGGAGGTTGGTACAAGCAGTTAAGGAATGGGTGATGTGTGTTGTTGTTGTGGGTTTGAAATCGACAGGACAAAGTAGTACAGGGTATAGAATGGTGGTTGTACTCGACACGGAGATGAACTGAACTGGGATTGTTGACTGCTATTGGGAGTTGTTGTTATTGTTGTGCGAGTTGAGTGAATAGATGATTTCGGATGGAAGTTATGAAGTTCGGGTAGAGTTTCGGCGCAAGAAAGTACCGGTTGTGCTAGTTATATGCATTTGTGATCCATGGCTCAAGGCGGTGAAGATGGTCACTTGGCGAGGCTATGAAGGTCGGTGAATGAAGGTGCTTATGAAGACCGGTTTGCCATGGGTTCGGTGGTATTTGGTGCAAGTCGGTGGCTCGGGATGTGAATGACGAGTAGGATCGGGTCGAATTGTTGGAGTTAAGTTTGAGTTTTTGTGACTAGAATATCACTAGTGCGGCGAAGTCGATGGTCCCTATTCTTGCAAGCTAACTAAGAGAGTTAGGGCTATGTTTGAGGTTTATCAAGCAGGCCGAGGTTCGAGGAAGTGCCAGTAATGCGATTTGCGAGTTGGCGGTGTTGTTGAGCTAAATTGCGAGTGCTTGTCTTTGTGATGTCTTTGGAGATGAGCAATGGAGCTGCAACAAATGAACTGGTGCTGCAGAGAAGCTGTGTTGCAGCTGCAAGTAATTGCAGTGGTGATATGAATGGCTGTTGGAGGTGTTGAATGCGCAAGGGAATGGCCTGAGATTTGCAGGTTCCAGCAATACACTGAAATGTGGCAGGGAAGAGATGGCTTGTTTGAGTTGAACCAGATGGAGAGCAAGGCCTGAAATGGCGTTGCAGTGGTGTCTTTGGCTCTTGGTGTGGAGCCAAAGAATGTGATGTGTAGTAGATGCGAGAATTGTGTCGAGTTGGAATGAGCTGCTGTATGTGAATAGGCAGTGATGGGTGAATGTGTAGCAGATTATGGCAGCAAGTGGAAGTCTTGGTGGTGCACGAGAAGACTGATGATATGGCTACAGGAAGAGCTGGTGGTACATTACAGGGAATGGAGCTTAACAGTGCAGAAATAGTGCGAAAACGGAGTGAAAATGGCGCACCGGTAAGCATAGTTCCGTGAGCCGGATTTCGAGAGGTTAAAGTGTCGATCGCAATATTTCGGTGAATCGCGAGGGGGTATGAGTCGGATGCAAGAATTGATGGCGGACATATGAGCTACGAGTCACGCTTTTGTGCGCGTTTTCTGCAAGAAATGGGAATTGGCTAAAATGGTTTTTGTGAATGTGTGGACTGCAGAGAAGCAAAGCGGAGCTATGGAAGTGTAGAATTGCTGGTGACGTCTTCCAAGTACTTCAAGTGATCGGAGAAAGTTTTTCCGCGATCGGATTCCCGACCGGCCGGCCGGTGTGGCGGATTCCGGTGATGACGTCATCAATTCGGCGCCGCTTTTGGACCCAAAATTCCAGAGACATATTTTTCACTCCTGGGCTTGGTGGACCAACTTGGAGACGGGTTTTGAGAAGAATTAACCTAATTTTGGGAAAGTATCCTTATGGGGAGAAAAGCATATAAATAGAACTTTTTCTCAAAACCTAAATATATCTCCATTAGGGAGAACTCATACTTTTGGGTTCTAGGGTTTAGAAACATGATAGGTTTTCTCCTTCTTCTTGCTATGAACTCCATTAACATGAGTACCTAAGTTTATTATTGGTTATGGAATAGTTGGATTTCACAAAGCATGATTCTTTGATTCAATATATTAGTTTTGTCTCATATTTATCGTTTGCAATTCTCTGAAAATATTGTTTTATGATTGATTGATTGTTTTGTCAAGTTGCAAATTGGTAGAACTTCTAATCACATCTATTGCTAGTTTAGGGTTTATTATACGCAAAAGTGATATTCCTTGAATACAAGTAGCATATTATGATTATGGTTTGTAGTGATATATTCTCATGATCATATGTGAATCGTAACCTTTGTTAAATTGAATTAGTGCGCTTTCCACGTTCAATTGCTTTGATTGGCCTGATTTCATAGAACTTAACGCATCTAGGGAATTAAACTTGATTAGTGCTTTTACACGTTAGGTTGTTCCTTTAGGTAGAATTCATATTCGCATCTTTTAATGTGTTTGTTGATGACATGAGGAGGTTTGCGGGATATTCTTGCGATCAAGGTATTCTAGGGTCTTTGATAAAAGTTGAGATTAAAAATCAATTCTAGTTATTGTGAAAAGCATGTTAGTGAATGAAAACGAAATCCTTAACCAATACTTCTCATCCTTGAATATATTTGTTTATTTGTTTATTTGCTTTTAGTTTATTTTACTTACATAAAAATCAGAAAACACACGGTAATTTAAATAGGAAACCGAAACAATTTGACAACCTAGACCTCTCTGTGGGATCGATCCTTTCTTGCCCTTGCTATATTTATATTTTGAGTAGTAAGAAAGTGTAATTATATTTGTGTCGGCTGACAACCGGTCAAATTTTAGCGCCGTTCTTGGGAGGCAGCGGTTGTCAATTGTTTTTGGTTTCTTATTTTTGTATTTAGTTTTTGTTTTTTTTTTCTTATTTTCTGGGTTTTAACCTTGGTTTGAGAATTATTTCAGGTGCTAATTTCTATGGAAGGAGCATATTGGAACAATGAATACGGGTTTCAACCTCAACAATGTGATAACTACCAATTCCATGGGTATAATCAAAACCAATTTATTGGTTATGACCAATATTCCATGGAACCTTATGGTTTTCCTCAACAACCTTATGGCGGGTATGTGTGTGAACAACCACAAGTATGGGAGGATTCTTATGTTCGTGAACAAAAAGTCTCTAATTTTATAGATAAAGTTTCCACCTTTTACAAGAGGAATTTCAAAAAGCAAAAGAGACTACAAACGAGCAACTCCAAGAACTTCGTGAAGGTATGACTAGCTTGCGAAGAGGCATTGATCAATACAAGGAAGATATGGATAATTCTAATGTGCATATGGTTTGTGATGAATATTTGATTGATGCTAATGTTGAAAAAGGCCAATCCTTGGGCACTTTCGTTGATAATTGTGTAGTTAACTCAACTCTTGATCGTAATAATGATCATTCACCTATTCAAAAGGATGAGTTAGAGATAAGTAACACTAAATTCAGCGAGGAACAATCTTATGTTGACTATGATAGTGACGGTGATTATGATATATTGCTTGAAACAACTCATGGTGACGTCTCCGAGGAGTCTTTTTGGGATCAAGATGAATACGAAGAGGAATATGTTGACACTTGTGTAGATTACTCAAGCATTGATCTTAATAATGATCAAGAGCCTATTCAAAGGGTGGAGCTTGAGGATGATACATTTTTGAGTGTTCTAAAAGAGTTTCTTATGATAAAATTTGGATCCACAAAAGAGTATGTGCCTTACAATAAAAAGGAGGAATATGTTGAGAATGAGACCGTTATGACCAATATTGTGGAAGACCCAATTGAGCTTGCAAATGATTGTAATGATGATGTTTATGTCGAGACTTTGGTTACGGCAGAAACGGACGAAGAATGGTTGCAAGGTTTGATAGAGGACCATGATATACAAGAGGTGAATAATTCACTTGAATTTTTCAAGGATGAAGAGGATTCCGTAATACAAGAGATTGTGCAAGGTTTATCTAACCCTTTGCCTATTGTTTCTTCTCCTTTACCTCTTATTGGTTTGAATGTATGTGCTTCGAGAATATTGTTGGATGACTTTGTTTCTCGATTTCCTCCATTAGAGATACTTAATTCTCATACTATGCAGGTTATGGAACAAGAAACCGTGGACGTACCCGATTTCTATATTCTTTATACACTTCCAAGTGTGGATAAGAATAAGTGTGGGGGAAGCTTTTATCGGTTCATAGCTTCACTTTTGCTTTATATTACTAATATTTGTGTGAAGCTAGTGTTTCCAAAACAGGTTCTATGGACGGATCCCCAACTTTTCCGATTATTGGTGTATGGGGAATGAATCTTGCAAGGATATAGTCAGGCTGACGACTATAAAACAAGCGCTAAGTGGGAGGCAACCCACCGGTTTTGTATTTCTTATCCTTTTGCATTTTATTTTTGTTTCGTTTATTTATTTTTTACTGTTTTCAAATCATATTTGCATCCCCATGTTTAATTTCATTGAGTCCGGTATCTATCTTAGAAGAGAATTATGACGAATACCTTTTCGTCAGAAAATTTCAGACTGCGCGTAGTTCAGTCCAGAGACCATAACTGTCAGACCGTTTATCAAAACACTGTGAAATGTTGACACTGTGTAGAAAACACGTAGGTGAACAACTTTTGTGAAATGGAGTTTTTCCAAATTCCTTACCAATTTGTACAGTTTTTGCGTTTTATCTGCTGTTACGTCAGAATTCAGAACTTTCGGTTTTACACATTGAGGACAATGTGAAGTTTAAGTGTGGGGGAGCATTTATATGTTTGTATAGTTTGTTTTTGACACCATTAGTGGATGGAACCATTTTGAATGCAGGAGTTGAGGAACCAATTAACTAAAAGGGAAGAATATAGCTCAGAAATCACAAATTAACATGATAGTTGTTACCATATCTCGGAATATCACCATATCACATTCTATTTTTTTTTTTTTTCCATATTTATCTATTGTTCTCTAAGTGCTTTGGTGGGTCACTAAACATCGACGTGTTATTACTGCTAGGATGAAATAGAGTGATTGAGTTACTAGAAAAGAGAAAAAATTGAAAAAAAAAAAAAAAATGAAAAAATATATGAAAAAGAAAAAAAGGACCGATCAATTAGACCAAAACGGAATAAAAAGACACTTGGGAATAGCGGTATGTGTGAAACGTAGTCCCCTGTCTCCGTCGCCTAAACAAGCGTGGAATGCGGGATCCAAGGCAACTATCATGTACTTGCTGACAAGAAGCATGCGCTTGGATCCAAAAGATCTAATCATGCCGTCTAAAAAAAAAAAAAAAAAAAAAAAAAGGGAGAAATTGGATCCAGTTTGATCCAATATTATAAAAAAAAGAGAAGAAATTATTATTGTGTTGAATAAAGTCACTCTTGGTTCCCTTGTATATGCCAATTGATTTGATGTAGCATTCAGCACCAAGTAGCTCAATCCAATAGGATTAGGTTCATCTTAGCGGTGATCTTCGAGACGAGATATGGGAAACATCGAACACTTGTGAATATTCGCCAACATCTACATCTATATCCATCTTCTTAATCTTTTCATTGTGATTGTGGTTTGTTAGTTTTAGAGTATTGTGGCTTGTTCGACTATCTAATTAGAGTTTATTTACTAATAATTGAATTGAATTTGCAAGGTACCTCCTCCGTAGTCATTTTGGATTCGTTCATTGATTTGTCACAAATAGACGGAGTTGGAAATATAGGTTTTGTAGGTATATCTCTAGTAAACCTTCACGAGACTATAACTCGTCCACTAGGGACACCTAGGGGTTTAAAGGCTTGTTATTTATGCTAAAAGTGACCGTAGCCTCGACGACACGGAGTTGTTGTATTTTAGTTTTGTTTGATTTGCTCGAGGACTAGCAAAGTCTAAGTGTGGGGAATTTGATAGGTGTAGAATACACCGTATTTAATATCTAGTATTTATGCTTTCTTTGCTATTTTTCGTGTGAATTATGTATCTTATGTGTGAATTTGAGTTATTAGGTGCTTTGGAGTCATGTGGAGGAAAAGAAGCGGAAATCACCCAAATTGAGGCGAGAAGGGCAAAGTGTCATTTCACATGCTATTGGGAACCAAACCAAAGGTTAAGGGGCAACTCTATTGGATAGAGCCACTGTGGTTAAGGGGTTTATGGATGGGTGGCCCTTATCCGAGAAGGTGGGTGTCTTTATTAGCACCCTAACCCTCTTTACCCGAAATCGAGAGGTGTTTCTTTCATTCACTTCATCTTTGTTCTACCTGAATAAGAGAGAAAAGCGACGATTCTGCCATTAAATCGAGAGATCTAAAATGGGTTTTGTTCTTTGTTCAATCGAGAAGAAGAAGGAAGAGTGGAATGAGTCTTTGTTCTTTGATGTTGACGAGAAATTCAAGGAAGAATGGAGATCTGCTGTTGATAATGATGACTGAATATGAAGATTATGAATGATTGAATGCTTCCTGAGAGATAGGTTTGAGTTAATTTGCATTGTGCAAGGATTTGGAGAAGACATGAAGGTGATTCTCGATGCATAGACACATCATCAGTTCCTGCTCAACAGATGTTCGCGAAAATGCTTGAACCATTAAGTTCGCGAGCTTAAGTGTTGTTGCTGTTGAGATATGGAGGAGGTACAAATGGGTACGAACTTGAAGACTATGGCCTGGAATCGAGTTGAACTGCAGTTGAGTGGATGGACGAAGTATTGAGCTGAAATTTTGTGGTCAGACAGACTAGAGAAGACAAGTGCTGGTGTTGTTAAGACGAGCAGAACTGTAGATTGTTTACAACTGAATTCGAGATGGAATGGAGGTTGGTACAAGCAGTTAAGGAATGGGTGATGTGTGTTGTTGTTGTGGGTTTGAAATCGACAGGACAAAGTAGTACAGGGTATAGAATGGTGGTTATACTCGACACGGAGATGAATCGAATCGGGATTGTTGACGCAATTGGGAGTTGTTGTTATTGTTGTGCGGTTGAGTGAATAGATGATTTCGGATGGAAGTTCAAGTTCGGGTAGAGTTTACGCAGCAAGAAAGTACCGGTTACGTGCTAGTTATATGCTGTTTGTGATCCATGGCTCGAAGGCGGTGAAGATGGTCACTTGGCAGAGGCTATGAAGGTCAGTGAATGAAGGTGCTTATGAAGACTGGTTTGCCATGGGTTACGGTGGTATTTGGTGCAAGTCGGTGGCTCGGGATGTGAATGACGAGTAGGATCGGAGTCGAATTGTTGGAGTTAAGTTTGAGTTTTTGACGGCTAGAATATCACTAGTGCGGCGAAGTCGATTGGTCCCTATTCTTGCAAGCTAACTAAGAGAGTTAGGGCTATGTTTGAGGTTTATCGGCGAAGGCGAGGCGAGGAAGTGCCGATAATGCGATTTGCGAGTTAGCGGTGTTGTTGAGCTAAATTACAGTGCTTGTCTTTGTGATGTGCGGAGATGAGCAATGGAGCTGCAACAAATGAGCTAGTCTTCTTGTGTGAATTTATGTTCAGTACAAGTAATTGCGGTGGTGATATGAATGGTCATTGGAGGTGTTGAATGCGCAAGGGAATGGCACGAGATTTGCGGAGTTCAATACACTTTGAAATGTGGCGGGGAAGAGATGGCTTGTTTGAGTTGAACCAGATGGAGAGCAAGGCACGAAATGGCGTTGCAGGTGTGCTGGTACTGGTGTGGAGCCAAAGAATGTGATGTGTAGTAGATGCGAGAATTGCAGGGAATGAGCTGCTGTATGTGAATAGGCAGTGATGGGTGAATGTGTAGCAGATTATGGCAGCAAGTGGAAGTCATGGTGGTGCACGAGAAGACTGATGATATGGCTACAGGAAGAGCTGGTGGTACATTACAGGGAATGGAGCTTAACAGTGCAGAAATAGTGCGAAAACGGAGTGAAAATGGCGCACCGGTAAGCATAGTTCCGGTAGCCGGATTTCAGAGGTTAAAGTGTCGATCGCAATATTTCAGTGAATCGCGAGGGGGTATGAGTCGGATGCAAGAATTGATGGCGGACATATGAGCTACGAGTCACGCTTTTAGGCGCGTTTTCGCAAGAAATGGGAATTGGCTAAAATGGTTTTTGTGAATGTGTGGACTGCAGAGAAGCAAAGCGGAGCTACTGGAAGTGTAGAATTGCCTGGTGACGTCTTCCAGTACTTCAAGTGATCGGAGAAAGTTTTTCCGGCGATCGGATTCCGGCGCCGGTGGCCGGATTCCGGTGATGACGTCATCAATTCCAGCGACGCTTTTGGACCCAAAATTCCAGAGACATATTTTTCACTCCTGGGCTTGGTGGACCAACTTGGAGACGGGTTTTGAGAAGAATTAACCTAATTTTGGGAAAGTATCCTTATGGGGAGAAAAGCATATAAATAGAACTTTTTCTCAAAACCTAAATATATCTCCATTAGGGAGAACTCATACTTTTGGGTTCTAGGGTTTAGAAACATGATAGGTTTTCTCCTTCTTCTTGCTATGAACTCCATTAACATGAGTACCTAAGTTTATTATTGGTTATGGAATAGTTGGATTTCACAAAGCATGATTCTTTGATTCAATATATTAGTTTTGTCTCATATTTATCGTTTGCAATTCTCTGAAAATATTGTTTTATGATTGATTGATTGTTTTGTCAAGTTGCAAATTGGTAGAACTTCTAATCACATCTATTGCTAGTTTAGGTTTATTATACGCAAAAGTGATATTCCTTGAATACAAGTAGCATATTATGATTATGGTTTGTAGTGATATATTCTCATGATCATATGTGAATCGTAACCTTTGTTAAATTGAATTAGTGCGCTTTCCACGTTCAATTGCTTTGATTGGCCTGATTTCATAGAACTTAACGCATCTAGGAATTAAACTTGATTAGTGCTTTTACACGTTAGGTTGTTCCTTTAGGTAGAATTCATATTCGCATCTTTTAATGTGTTTGTTGATGACATGAGGAGGTTTGCGGGATATTCTTGCGATCAAGGTATTCTAGGGTCTTTGATAAAAGTTGAGATTAAAAATCAATTCTAGTTATTGTGAAAAGCATGTTAGTGAATGAAAACGAAATCCTTAACCAATACTTCTCATCCTTGAATATATTTGTTTATTTGTTTATTTGCTTTTAGTTTATTTTACTTACATAAAAATCGAAAAACACCCTAATTTAAATAGGAAACCGAAACAATTTGACAACCTAGACCTCTCTCTCGTGGATCGATCCTTTCTTGCCCTTGCTATATTTATATTTTGAGTAGTAAGAAAGTGTAATTATATTTGTGTCGGCTGACAACCGGTCAGCCTCCCCTGTTAAACTTGATGCGAAATACTTGCATAATATTGCATTATGGTTCTCCCATTGTAGCATACATCTCACATAAGCTTTGATGTGTTGGACTGCACAAGTTGTTCCATCAAAAATGCTGGTTAACGCAGGTAAATAAAATTTTGGGGGTATTCCTCCTAATTGTACTTCTTGTGTGAATGGAGTTTTCGTAGCTTCCTCTATGGCTTCATCTAATTGTCTCTTACCTCCTCCTCTTTTATTATTTATCATTCCTCTCATTTCCGCTAACTCTCTCAAAATTTGTTCATTTATACCGAGAATTTGGATCCATTGGTCTTTTCAACTCCGCCTCTCTTCTCTGCGTTCATCTCTGTTTTGACTTTCTTGTTCATCATTTTCCTCTCGTCTTTCTCTGCGATCTTCTCTTTCACTTCTTTTATTAATTCGCACACCGTCATATCTCTCATTTTCTCCTCTTTGCCGCCTTTCAGTTCTCCTTTGTACTCTATCATATTCTTCATTGATATTAGCATTATTGCGATTTCGCTCACGCCTCCTTCTCGATTATCATGGTTATTCTGTCTAATTGCCTCTTGTAGCTCTTGTTCTTCCACTTCTGCTCTTAGTCTTTCTCTCTCGCGAGCTAAATGTGTTTGTTCAGTATAGTGTCTTTCAATTTCATCTTCAATTGCTCGTTCATTTATTTGTATTTCTCTCCCATGTAATATTCTCCTTCCTTCTTCCTGATTTTCTTCGCTATCTTGATTATTTCGCCCCTGATGGTGTCTATTTCCTTGAATTCTATCATTTTTCCCATTTTGAAGAATTTCAGCACACTGAATATAACGATCTTCCAATATTTCTCTTCCTTCGCGACGTTCTTCGCTTGGATTTTGTATTCCCTCTCGAGTTTCTTCATTAGCATTTTCTATAGGTAAATTTTGTCTTATTTCTTCTCTAACTGATCTTGAACTTGCTCTTGTAGTGCTTCTTGACCTTCTATTTTGTAATCTCATATTTTCCATCCTCAATTCATGATTTTGCCTTGTCAAATTCGCACGTTCTTCTGCTTCTAACCGCCTTTCTTCATGTATTGTTTGCCTCAATGCCTCTAATGATGCAATCTCTTCATTTTCATGAATTATTCCTCCAATTACTTCTTGGTCCCTCTCCTCTTGTTAATTGCCTCCTAATTGATGCTCTTCTCCCATTTCATCTACAGAATCTGACCGCCAAGTATGTACACTCACTCTGTCATAATCCACAGCTCTATTTTGTACTGCTGGTGTACGTTGAATTGGCGGTTGAATTTGATTTTCTCTATTGTTCCTTGTATTCATTCTTGAAGATTCCCCCATCTCGTCTCTCCTTTCTCCAGCAAGTCTCGTACTCCTTCTAAAAATTGTTGGTTGTTTTGATGCATGTCTTCTTCTAGCCATTTTTCAATCTTAATGAATTGTTGAAAATTATATGAAATTCCTTCCCTATAATTCCAAATTCTTTCAAATCACAATGTCAATCTTCAATCAGTCCTTGTTTCTGGCGCCATATGTAGTAGCAGGAAATCCCACACTACACCCCTCACAAGAATTCACACAATCAAGTCATTTTAAGATGAACAATTATATTCTTTATTGATTAAAACTCACAAATGTTACAAGATGGAAAGGAAATAAGTTAAAGAATTTACAATCACTCTAAACTTTCTCTCTATTAATAACTTGCTCCTCACTCGAAAAAGATCTCCCTTCTCTTAAGCCTATTCGGCTCTTTATATAGGACATTACATAGTGGATGACAACTAAGCTGTCCTTTATTTTCGGATCTGACTTGCGACATTCTTGCGAGTGTACAAATGTTAAATCTCGCAACACTCCTAAATCTCGCTAGGTCTTCACATCTTTCTTGTGTTCAATTTCGTCGTCATCATTGCGTCATTTATATTATCCATGCGACATTTTTTGCAATGTGTCGTTTATGGATTTCGCAAGGGTCTTGGTGTTGCGATATTCGATCCTGAAAAGACGAAAGCATTTCATGATAACATGATTTCTAGGAAATAATTTTGCATTGGGCAAAAAGTGCTTTTGTTTAATTCTCGCTTGTATTTATTTAAGGGTAAATTAAGGTCACGTTGGATCGGACCTTTTATTGTTACTAATGTGTTTTCTTATGGTGCGGTAGATATTCGTAGCATAGCTACGGGGAAAGAACTTAAAGTTAATGGGCATAGGTTGAAACCATATTATGAGAATTTCACTTCCGAAGTGTTGGAAGGAGTTAACTTTGTGGATGTACTCCTACGGAGGAGTCATAGAAAGCAAGGAGATAGTCGGTGGCGACTTTAAACCAAGCGCTAAATGGGAGGCAACCCATCGGATGAGTATTTCTTGTCTTGTATTTATTTCTTGTCTTGTTTTTAGCTTTTTCTTGTCTTGTTTTTTATTTTTTCTGATTTCTTGTCACATATCATGTTAGAATTTCCCACCTTGACTTACTTTGGACGATTCAATTTACATTGAGGACAATGTAAAGTTTAAGTGTGGGGGATTGGTTAAGCATTTGCATTGTAAAAATTTCAATTTTTACAATTTTTTGTAAAATGGTGAATGAATAAGAAAACTCCAACTTGTAGTTAGTTTAGAGTCACATAGTATACATGTCGCTAAGATTACATCGAGATTCTCATAAGAGTGATTGAACTTAGAGATGACAGAGAACATGATCGGGTTTCTTACTTGTATGAGAGTTAAAGTTGGATTTAACCATGCAGTGGCAAATAAGGTGCAGACTGAATTCGGTATTAGAATAGTGGTCCCCTATAGTGGAGACTACCTATGTTACATCATGCGAGGCACCGACCTTCAATTCTTTGTACCTGTCTAAATATGTGCTTTTAGAGTGTGTGTCACCGTACGTAAACTCCGGGTAGAATGGTGAGCTACCCAACCTCCCACCAATAGAAGCACTATTTTGATCTCTTGAGTGCTATTTTTATCAACCATGATGGTGACATCGAATTTCTAACTTACATACCACTTGTAATCTTGTTCGCAGTTAGCACCATCCACTTTATCTCTCTCTACACCAACAGGTCCATAGAAACACCATCATCATCAACAAGAGGAGCATCACAAATTTGAAGGAAAGTTGAAGACGTTCAAGGTTTACAAGCAACGATACGAAATGAGCAGATTTGATTCAAGTAAAGCAACAAAACAAGGAGCAGAATTTTTACAAGTTGAAGACTATTGTACAAGAGCGAAGATTATCAAAATGAGAATTCGAGAAGTTTATAATATCAAGACATACAAGTTGTGAAGAATTAAGCGGTAAAGTACTTACACCATGGCCTTTGTACTTGCATTTTTATTTAATCTTTATTTGTATTTTATTTTCTCTTGTTAAAAAAAAAAAAAGATAAATAAAGAAAAAAAAATTGAGAAGAAAAAAAAGAGACAATAGAAAATTTCTTTAGGTTCATTACTAGTTTTATTGTTTTGTTTTGTTTTGTTTTCATTTTGTATTTGTTTTATTTTTCTTGTCTCAATATAAAAAATAGAAAAAAAAATAGAAAAAAAAAAGTGAGACAAGAAAAATTCATTGTATCATATTTTGGGTTTGTATAGTTCGTTTTTAGTTTTGTATTCTTTCAATAAAGCCAATGGAAGAAGGAATATCTACAATGAAGTTTCAAGCAACAAGGATTTGAAGAAAAAGAGTTATATTGTCAAATTCTACGAAGTTCAAGAGTTATCATCAAGAGTTGAAGACCGAAGACGAAGATGAAGACACCGATTGAAGACTGAAGACGTTTCTATGGATGCTTTGAGAGTTGTGCTAGCTGCACGTCAAACGGATAACGAGGTAAGTAAGCATATTCCCACCTTCGTTAAGTGGTTGATTTCCTTTCTTAGAGATCGTCAGAAAAAAGGTTTTTTCAAAATGAATAAAAGATGTGGGTTTTCAAAACAATTCGGAGGTTTTGCCTTCCTACCATTCAAGGTGTCGCAGATTCTTTCTTCATTCCTACCTGGACACATGTGTGACCCATAAAAAAGATATTTATTATTGAGAGCAACTTCATAAAACCCTTTCTTGTGAGGCAGAGTCAAGACTTTCGATCACCCGAACCCGAATTTCTTTCGATAAGGGATGGTTATTTCTCTCTCAACTTTTAAGAATGAGATTGTGTTCATTTATGTGTCTAACTTCGTATGACTAGTGTGCAGAATCTCTATGTCTTCTTAGCGCGTTGGATGCTATCATTACGGAGAACTAGTAAGTTAGAAAAGTAGGTTTTGTGGGTATATCTCTAGTAAACCCTCACGTGACGGAGTTATATGTATGTTTTAGAATTTGTTTTGTTTGATTTGCTCGAGGACTAGCAAAGTCTAAGTGTGGGGGAATTTGATAGGTGTCTAAAACACCTTGATATTTATCTATTGTTTATGCTTTCTTTGCGAGTTTTTTTGTAAATTATGTATCTTATGTTTGCTTTTGAGTTTTAAAGGTGTTTTGGAGTCATTGGAGCAAAAAGAAGTGGAACTCGCTCAAATCCTGGATTTCTTCTCATCATCTTGGAGAGAATGAAAAGGCGAACCCCACGGCGAAAGAAAGAGATCATTCTAGGAGCGAAATCAATTATTAAGCTTGTAAGTCCCCTGAAACTGACAGTACAAGAATTATGCAGGACGGCCCATATCCAAGTAGCGGGTGTCTAAGTAAATCCTATCTATTACAACCCTGAATCCGATGAGAGATATGTTTCTAAATCGATTCCTGAAACTCAGACACAAGAAGAAAAAAAACAGCGATTCCTGCTGCTAAATCGAGAGACGATCGAGCAGAAATTTGAGTATGGATCTGAAGCTAAGAAGTGACATTTGAGCTAAGATGGTAGATTGGAAGACAAACTGAAGTTATGTAATGAATCACAGAGTATGGTTTGAGAGGAAGTACGATTTGGATTTGGTCGAGAATGGTAGAATTTAGCGTTGATGAAAGTGAGTGATTGAAGCTTCTGGTGATGACAATGATCGATTGAGGAAATGATTAAGCTTGGGTTGATGTTCAAATTCAGAAATCTACGAAGATTTAGATGATGAAATTGGGGTTAAGCTGAATTAGAACTTGAGTCGAGAATGGAATTGATTTGGGTCGAAACTGAGATGGGTTTCTGGTGGTTGTTGTTATTATGAGCAAATGGAAGAATTAAACGAGGGGTTTTGATGGCCGAAATACATGGAACATTTATTGTTACGGAAGAGGTGGTAGTCTTTGCTTCAAGACAGAAAATGGGTTTAATGTGTGAATCGATGAAGCACTTGTTCTGCAATGGATGAACTTAGATGTATGTGTAGGTATGGATGATTGCAGGTGTACTCAGATTGAATTTGTCGAGGTGATAGAAGCTAGTGATGCAGTTATGGAGACTGAGATGATTGCAGGTGATAAGGCAATGGCTAGGCAATGCTACTGAGATGCAGTAAATGGAGGTGCTTCTAGGGACTGTTGCAGTTGCTGAGGATAGAGAAGACATAAGGATGGAATTGGTATTGGTGGTATATGGAACATTTGGTGTTCTTTGAGGAAGATATTTAATGCGGGTTTGAGCACCAGTTGAACTGAAGAAAGGAGGAAGCCGAGATGAATTGCATGCAAGATGAGCAGGAGTACAAGTTACAGGAAATGTTGCGATGATTATTGGGTTTGTCAGATTACATGTGAGAAGCTGGAGAAGCAATTGCACACTCAGGTGAAGAAATGAGTGATTGAATGTGTAAACGGGAAGGAGTAGCTAATCTTGATGAGCTAAGAGAATGAGAATACAACTTAGATGAAGGTTTAGGTTCTGAGGTTGTTATGACTCAGGCTGTGGTGAATGAGTTATGACTCAGTGGAGCAGATGGTGTTCTGCTTTGCAATGGAGAAGGGCAGGTGAAGCTAGTTCTGTGATAAGGATGGAAGCTATGGCTTAGCCGTTTCAGATGGAGGAAAGAGTTGGCAGTACAATGAAGAACTCGAGCAACTGAAAGTATGGCTTGAGAAATTGCAGAAAAGGTAGATGTATGCCTAGGTTGTGAGGGAATGGAATGTGTGCTACTGTGAGAATGAGTTGGTGCTGTTGGTATCAAGCAAGAAAAGTAGTTCTTGCTATTGATTGTCGTGTCGCATGAGTATGTATGAGTTACATGGCAGGTGGTGAGATTGAGAAAATTTGAATTGCAGGCAAAGCAATGGACACGGAGGTTTGTGTTCTTTGTGATAAAATGGGTTTGATGGCGATTATGGTGGTGGTTGAAATGGAGCGAATGCTTGTGTTTGTACGAGAAGGAATGACTGGAAATTGCAGTGCGGTTTTGTGATGTTGCAATGCGGAGTTTGAGTGATGAGAGATTGGTGTTGCAAGAGATGAGACTGAATACGGAATTGCGGTACATGTAATGAAGTCGATGTTAATGGGGCTGCAGATATGGATTGCTGCTATTGTGATAGAGAAGCTAGAAGGTTTGGTTTGAAATGTGTTGCGGTATTCTACGAGACTTGGCGTGAGATTTTGTATGACTTGCAGCTGGGATTTGAAGCTGAGAAGACACAAACAAGCAGGTGATGCTGCTAAGCATGGCTCAAGAATGTATGTACTGAATGCAGAGAATGATGTTTATGGTGATCAGTGGTGGTGATATGAACAGCAGGGGCTTTGAGACAAAGAAAGATGCAGCTGCAAGTGACAGAATTGTATGGAAAAAGAAGCTGCAGCTGTGAAGAAGGCACAGCCATCATGGCTGGAGTTTAACTGGTGCAGCACAATCATTGTGCAATGAGCTTTGGCGTCTGCAATGGCCTTGGCCAATACCAACTCAGCCACTCGGATGAGTTAGCGATCGACTCATGCGACTGGGTGAGCCTTGACCGAGTTGGTGACTATGACCGGTGGCCAAGGGTGGACTTTGCCGGTCACTGAAATACTTTTCTTGCCGGATTAGCCAATTTAAACCATAATACCCATTTTCCGGCGAATATTTTTGGGACATATTTTCACATGGGTATTCCTCACATAGGGTTTGGTGGATATCTTGTTATTGGACTTTGGGCTTTGAAGACCTAGTTTTGGAAAGATGAAAAGCTACAAAAGGAAAAAGTTTTCTACAACTTTGGATATATCACGTATTATTCTTGGAACTTGGAGAGAGCCTCTTGTGTTTACGCTTCTAGGGTTTGCTTTTGTTCATCTTCTTTTATTCAATTAATATTTTTATGATGTACTCCATAGCTATGAGTAGCTAAACAATTATTATTGGTTATGGGATAAAGTTGATTTCTCAACATGTTATTTGAATCTATGAATTAGTTTTGTCTCAGTAATTTATTGTTTGTGATTCAAAATTAATAGTGTTATATGATTTGAATACTTGTTAGGTTGAGTCCGGAATCAATCCGATTTGCATTCATCTCTAGAGCTATATTAGGGTTTTCAATACGAAAAAGTTGTTTATCCCTGATTCTAAGTAGCATAATTGTGGGTAGTGCTTGTAGTGATATATCCTACTAGTCACAAGTGGATCATAACTTTGGTTAAATTGAATTAGTGCATTTACACGTTTGATTGCCTTGATTAGTCTTATTCCATAGAACTTAGTGCTTTGAGGGAGTTAAACTTAATTGTGCTTTTACACTATAGGTTGCTTTCTAGGAAGAATTCACATATACATCTTTTAATGTGGTTGTGATGAAATCAGGGAATTAGCGGGATATTCTTGCGATCAAGGTATCCTAGGACTTTTAGTAAATGAGAGATTAAAATACCAATTCTAGCCATTGATGATAATACATGTTTGTGAATGATACTATCCCGTGACCAATATCTTCCTTATTAATTATTCAAATTATTTTATTGCTTAGATAAAACAAAAATCCCCCCTTTGGTTACTAAGAAACTAGAATTATTATAACAACAATTGCCTCTCTGTGGGAACTAACTCTTTCTTATCACGTACTTCATTTATATTTAGTAGAGTGAGAAAGTGAAATTATTTTTGCTCGGCTGACAACCGGTCAAATTTTGGCGCCGGTGCCGGGGAGGCATGCGACTTGTTATTAAGTTTTTAGTTTCTTTTTATAATTTATGCTTTTATCTTTGCTTTTTGTTTTCTTGTCTTGTTTCTCACTTGTTTATGAGAATTTTTTTCAGGTACCTAATCCCTGGCTTCTAAAGATATGAACTATCCAAGGTGCGGGATAGCTACTCAAAGAGGCACAATACTCCAACCAAGTCAAGACACAACATAAGATCAAGAGTTAGAAGTGGAAGAAGAGTTACAAATAGAAGGAGAACAAGAGGTTTCATTCGTAGACGAACCACAAGTTGAAGAAGAAGAAACAATGGGTGATGCGAATCGTACACTCAAGGACTTGGCTTCTCATAGGCTTGATACACAATAGGGGTGTATTCAAACAAACTCTACTTTTGAGATCAAGCCGGGGTTGCTTAGAGAATTACCAAAGTTCCATGGCATGGTGAATGAAGACCCAAACAAGCATCTTATGGACTTCCACACCATTTTCATGGCCATGCTTCCAGCGGATGTTGAGGCGGATGGTGCAATGTTGAAAGTTTTTCGTTTCTCTTTGATGGATAGTGCTAAGGATTGGTTGTACTATTTGCCTTCCGGAAGTGTCACGACATGGAATGGGCTGAAGAAACTCTTTTTAGAGAGATATTTTCCTGCATCAAAGGCTACTCAAATTCACAAGGAGATTTGTGGGATGAAGCAAAATGTGGAAGAATCCCTATATGAATGTTGGGAACGATACAAGCGATTGGTGGAAAGCTGCCCTCACCACCAATTCGACGCTATGATCATCCAATACTTCTATGAAGGACTCCAATCAAGTGATAGGAATCTTCTTGACGCTGCGGGTGGTGGTGCACTAGTGAGCAAGACGGTGGCACAAGCTAGAGAGTTGATCGAAAACATGGCAGCAAACTCCCAACAGTTCTTGAGTCGTGGTTCGGATGTGCTTCTTAGGAAAGTAAATGAAGTGAGCGAGGTTGAGGAACTTCGTCAACAAATGGGTAACATGACAGCAATGATGCAACAAGTTGCAGCCGCGGTGATACCGAGTTCCTCTCAAGCTTATGAAGACGAGAAAGCTAATGCGGTCTTTCCAAATCAACAAAGACGGTATGATCCCTACTCTAACACTTACAATCCGGGATGGAGAGATCACCCCAATTTTAGCTATGCCAACAATCATGGTGCAGTCCAACAACCTACTTTCAACAGTCCTAGTGGATTTCATCCACAACAACAACAATTTCAGCAACAACAATTTCAGCAACCACAAGCACAACAATCAATGCAAAATCAAGGTTCTGATATCGATTCAAAGCTTCAAAAAATGATGCAAGGCATTTCCACAATGTTTAAATAAAGTCACAGGAAACTAAGAGTGATATCAAGGAGTTGCGAGACACAAATGGGCTCCATGGCTATTGAGTTGAACCAATTGATAGCACAAAATAGTGGGAAACTCCTTCTCAACCTATTAACCCAAAAGAGGGTGTCAATGCTATTACATTGAGAAGTGGTACACAACTTGTGCAACCCGGGATTCTTTGATTCGAGCAAGGTGGAAACACCAAAGGAACCTGTTTTGGAGGAGAAGAATGAGGATTCTCCCCAAACTTCTAAGGTACCTATTCCTAACTCTAAAACTCTGGTTTCTACTTATGTTCCTCCTTTACCTTTTCCTCGCAGATTTGCAAGTTCTAAGAAGGCGGAATTAGAAAAGGAGATTTTAGACGTTCTAAAGAAGATCCATGTGAACATACCACTCATTGATGCTATTAAGAAAGTTCCAAAGTATGCAAAGGTGTTGAAGGACTTGTGTACCAATAAGCAAAGGCTAAAAGGTAATGAAGTGCTTAGTATGGGGGAGAATGCTTCGGCAATCTTACAACACAAACTCCCACTTAAGTGCAAGGATCCCGGTAGTTTTGACATTCAGTCACAATTGGTAACACAACATTTAACAAAGCTATGTTGGATTTAGGTGCATCCTTTAATGTTATGCCTGCATCAATGTATAATTCACTTGATCTTGGTCCTCTTAAAAAGGCTGAAATTGTATTGCAATTAGCCGATCGCTCTAATGTCTACCCAATGGGTATTGTTGAGGATGTTCTTGTGCAGGTTAATCAACTTTTATTTCCAGCTGACATTTGTGTGTTAGAGATGAATGAAGGGTCACCGGACTCGTCTCTTCCATTGCTACTTGGGCGTCCCTTCATGAAAACGGAGAAAACCATTATTGATGTGACGGGGGGAACGCTAACTATGGAGTTTGATGGAGAAACAATACGTTTCAACATTTTCGAGACGATGAGATATCTTAGTGATGTCCACTCTTGTTTCTCCATTGATGTTATGGATACATTGGCACAACAAATGTTTAAATTAAATGGTGATGATGCTTTGGAAACCGTGTTAACTACATCCATGGATAATGGTGTAGAGTGTGGTAATGAAGTCAAGGAAGCCCTTGGTGATCTTAATTCACTACAAGGATGCCCGGAAACTCATAATATCTCTTTTATTTCTTTACCATGCAGTGATGAAAAGCTTGTACCTTCAATTGCTAAATCTCCAAAGTTATAATTGAAACCTCTTCCCGATCACCTAAAGTACTTGTACTTGGGTGATAATGAAGAGTTACCTGTGATTGTTTCTAACAAGCTTAGTGAATTACAGGAGCAAAAACTTCTAAAGGTGCTAAGGAAGTACAAGACGGCCATAGGATGGACAATTGCCGATATCAAGGGTATAAGCCCTGCCGTTTGTATGCACAAGATACGTTTGGAGGACGATGCAAAGCCTACAAGGGAAGCGCAACGTCGTTTGAACCCTCCCATGATGGAAGTTGTGAAAAAGGAGATACTCAAGCTTTTGGAAGTGGGTGTTATCTACCCCATATCCGATAGCAAGTGGGTGAGCCGGTACAAGTAGTACCAAAGAAATCGGGTGTGACGGTGGTGGAGAATGATAAGAACGAACTTGTCCCAACTCATGTGCAAACCGGTTGGAGGGTTTGTATTGATTAGGGAAATTGAATGCCACTACTAGAAAAGATCATTTTCCATTGCCTTTTATTGATCAAATACTTGAACGTTTAGTGGACACTCTTATTATTGCTTCCTTGATGGCTATTCAGGTTATAATCAGATTGTGATAGCGCCGGAGGATCAAGAGAAAACCACTTTCACTTGTCCTTTCGGTACTTTTGCTTATAGAAGGATACCTTTTGGCTTATGCAATTCTCCAGCTACCTTTCAAAGGTGTATGGTACGTAAGTATCTTTTCAGAATATGTTGAAAACATAATCGAAGTGTTCATGGACGATTTTAGTGTCTTTGGTGATTCATTTGACCTTTGCTTGAACAACTTGTCTCTAATCCTTGAACGATGTGTTGAAACAAACCTTGTCTTTGAATTGGGAGAAGTGCCATTTCATGGTAACTCATGGCATAGTTTTAGGCCATATAATATCTTCTAAAGGCTTGGAAGTTGATAAATCTAAGATAGACCTTATTCGTGCTTTAACCCCTCCCACTACGGTGAGGGAGATACGCTCTTTTCTTGGTCATACAGGTTTTTATCGAAGATTCATCAAGGATTTTTCCAAGATAGCATCACCACTTTGTAACTTATTGCAAAAAGATGTGGTTTTTAACTTTGATGAAAAGTGTATGGCGGCATTCAATCGTTTGAAAGAACTTTTGATTTCAGCCCCTATCATTAAACCACCGGATTGGAGCAAGCCTTTTGAGCTCATGTGTGATGCAAGTGACTATGCGGTTGGTGCGGTGCTTGGGAAACGTGTGGGGAAGATTCCTCATGCTATTTATTATGCTTCTAGAACGTTAAATGAGGCCCAACAAAACTACACAACCACTGAAAAAGAGTTGTTAGCCATTGTTTTTGCTTTGGAAAAGTTTCGCTCTTATCTAATTGGTACAAAAGTTGTTGTCTTTTCTTATCATGCAGCACTTAGGTACTTGCTATTGAAGAAAGAAGCGAAACCGAGGCTCATACGATGAATTTTACTCTTGCAAGAGTTTGATATTGAAATCAAGGACAAGAAAGGAATTGAGAACATCGTTACGGATCACTTGAGCCGTCTTGCTGTGGACAAGGAAGCTATCCCATTGCGTGAAAGTTTTCCGGATGAGCAACTATTCTCAATTGACTTTGGAGAACCATGGTATGCGGATATTGTCAATTACTTGGTGTCTAAAAAAATCCCAAAGAACTTGTCTCGTGCTGAGAGGGAAAAACTTAAGAAGTTGGTAAACCAATACATATGTGATGATCCATACTTGTGGAAACATTGTAGTGACCAAGTAATACGAAGGTGCATTCCCGAATCTGAATTTAATTCTATCTTGTCTTTTTGTCACTCCTATGCTTGCGGAGGACACTTTGGGAGTAAGAGAACCACTCACAAGGTACTTGAAAGCGGTTTCTATTGGCCAACCTTGTTTAAGGATGCACATATATTTTGTACAACTTGTGATAGGTGCCAAAGAACATGCAATCTAGGTGCCCGAAATCAAATGCCACAAACTTTTATTCAATTTATTGAAGTTTTTGATGTATGGGGTATTGATTTTATGGGTCCTTTTGTCAACTCCCATGGGAATTTTTATATGTTACTTGTTGTTAATTATGTCTCGAAATGGGTGGAATCTAAGGCCACCCCAACTAATGATTCTAAAGTGGTTTCAGATTTTGTGCAAACTAATATCTTTGCAAGGTTTGGAATTCCAAGAGACATAATTAGCGATGGGGGTTCTCACTTCAAAAACAGGATTTTACAAAGCTTGTTGAAGAAGTACAATGTCTCGCACAAGATTGCAACACCTTATCATCCCCAAACAAATGGACAAGCCGAGGTTTCTAACCGAGAGGTGAAGTCTATACTAGAGAAGACGGTGAATCCAACAAGGAAAGATTGGAGCATGCGACTTAATGATGCTTTGTGGGCTTATAGAACCGCATACAAGACACATATAGGGATGTCTCCCTTTAGGCTTGTGTATGGTAAACCTTGTCATTTACCCGTTGAAATTGAGCATAAGGCGTTTTGGGCTATTAAGCAATGCAATATGGAGATGGATGGGGCTGGAAAGCAAAGGAAGTTACAACTCCAAGAGCTAGAGGAGCTTCGCAATGATGTATTTGAAAGCTCACGCATTTATAAGGAAAATGTAGTAGCAGGAAATCCCACACTACACCCCTCACAAGAATTCACACAATCAAGTCATTTTAAGATGAACAATTATATTCTTTATTGATTAAAACTCACAAATGTTACAAGATGGAAATGAAATAAGCTAAAAAATTTACAATCGCTCTAAACTTTATCTCTCTTAATAACTTGCTCCTCACTTGAAAAAGATCTCCCTTCTCTTAAGCCTATTCGGCTCTTTATATAGGACATTACATAATGGATGACAGCTAAGCTGTCCTTTATTTTCGGATCCGACTTGCGACATTATCGCGAGTGTACAAATGTTAAATCTCGCAACACTCCTAAATCTCGCTAGGTCTTCACATCTTTCTCGTGTTCAAGCTGTCGTCATCCGTTGCATCTATATTATCCATCTGCGACATTTTCGCAATGTGTCGTTTATGGATTTCGTAAGGGTCTTGGTGTTGCGATATTCTGATCCTACATCTTGCCTCTTCTCATGTCTTCTCTGCGAAGGGGAGAATGTCATGAGAACTAATACTTTCAAAATGCCGCAACTGTTCATTTTTTCATATTTTTCTGTATTGACATGATTCTGTACTTTTACGCAGAATTTATTACACGTATCTCTTCCTCCATCCATTTCTTGACACGTCTTTTTCAACTGCTTTTTCTCAACCGTTCATGTATACTCTTCGCATTAAATGTGTTTTCCTTTTCGAGAAACCTTATCTCTATATATACTTTCCTTACTCCTCTCTTCTTCTTTTTTACTTTCCTTCTTGTTTTTTCTGCAACTTTTCTTCAACATCTCTCCGTAACTTCCGTTTCTGCTACTGTAAATCTTTTCCTTTTCACTTCTTTTGATCTTCAGTTTCTATACATTCCCATACTTTGAAAATGCCTCCAATTGGTCGCAAATATGAAGCTTCTCTGGACAAAGTGCAAAAGGATTTCAAAGATAGAGGTTTCACGTTGTCCACCATTCCGATCAAGAATCTAAATCCATTCTTTTCGCTTAAATTTGTTTTCGATCATCATTGTGATGATCAGGAAATCATAATTTTGCTAGGTCAAATTTTGGAAGTGGGTGTTATCTACCTGCGAAGATGGATGGTTGAGACTGTTTTGCGACACATGTAATATGCCGCAAACCCTAATTTAGGGTTTTCCGTCCATAATGCTTGGTATGAACGGTTTCTTGGCAAGCTATGCCAATGACCGACCATGCGGGGTCGGCCGTGGGTATTCCATACCGCTTGGGAGTGATGGAATTGATCTGGGGGTCATCCAATCATGCTTATGGAGTTGGATGACTGCGATCAGATCATATCCGGACTGATACGGTCAGTCCGGATGCTCAATCGGGCTAGTATAACATACCGAGAGGGGCTCAATCGGGCTAGTATAACACACCGAGAGGGGCTCGGGCTAGTATAACACCGAGAATCGGCTGTACGGGTATTTCGTACATGGTTTCATTATAGTGCTTGGAGGTTCGTGTTACTCGTAAGAGTAACACTCGGTCGTCATGCCACACTCGATAATGAGTACTGGAAATACAAGGCTGATATGAAATTCACAGGAAGGGATTGTTGCCACATGCTCCAACCTGGAGGAATTTCATGTATTCACGAGAATGGGATTGTTGCTACATGCTCCATTCTTGGTGAATTAAGTGAGGGAGTATCCAACACTTATAAATGGCTTTATCTTTTACAAGATGTCGCGCATGATTTTTCCGGTTTTTTACAAATTTAACCTTAAACGAAAACCCACCATCAACACCCCCATTACTATTACAGACTTGATGGAGAAGTAGGAGATTCTTGCTAAGAGTCAAACGGATATGGCCGCAACTCAGAAAGAGGTACTCACTTTCCTTAAAACTTTAACCGAACGATTGCCACAAGAGCCACGACATCCCCTGGAGCAAAAAAGGAACACATTCAACGCACCGGAGAAGGTACTTCAGCGACGCGAACCTCCATGGACCTGATCAAAGAAGCGACATCAGATATGAGCGGTCCTGTCATGGAGACTCCTACACTGGGGACTGATCCTCACAACGATCCTCCTTAAGTCAATAGTTTCACTATGAACCAGAGGCCGGTGGATCGGGAAGCGGTTTCTCTAGTGGAAAGTTTATGCGAACTTTCACACCTCTCGAAGAATCAGCGCGCGGAGACGTTTTGCTGCAATCAACCAGAGGAAGGTCACGACCGTGCCCTACATGTCACTGCACACATCAAGGATTCAGAGTTCAAGACGACCCTTATCTACACAGGAGCGTCTTCGAATGTGATTACTCTCAGGACTCTCAGGACATCCAAGGTTCTCCCAGGCAAGGTCGTACGGAAGCCTACCACAATGACGGACTTCGAGGGAAACCAAACCAGCACATACGGGAGAAGCTCCGCGGAAAGAATCGGACAAGTTCGTTGCGTCCCACTCCCCACGTGGGCGTCAACTCAGGAAGAAGACCAGCTTGCATCATTGAGGGCTAAAACCCACGATGTATCTTTGCTGACGAAGCATTCTTCTCCATCCTGTGAAGCCACGACCCACGTTCACACGAAGAGGGAACGAACTTTTGTGGCGAGTCGTGACCAGAAAAGGAAAACGGTATACCGACACTGCCATTATCAATTAGCAGGGGAGACTGTTACCCAGTCTCTCCACCCAATGGAATGTTACAACAGCAACGAACCACAAGAACAAGTGCTAGATGCTACACAACAGCTGCAAGATGGCACCAACTCCACAACTGATGAGATTGAAATCATTAAGGAATCTCCTAGTCCTATCTCCATCAGCTCAACCTTGTGTACGGATAAACGCACGAAGCTCATGGAACTTCTCAAAGAGTACCAGGACATATTCGCTTAGAGATATGAAGAAATGCCAGATTTAGATGAAAATTGGTCGCCCATGACGAGGTGTCGAACTCGCAAAAATAAATTTCTCTACTTGTCTTTAACTAGCAAGTAGTATAATGTAAGTAGGATCGTCCCAAGGGAGGTATGAAGTTCAAGTTGTTATGCAAATACTCTTAGCAAAGATGATTTTGTAGAAATGCTGAAAATTGTAAAATGTATTCAAATATGAGATGTAATTGATTAAAGGTTCATTCTAGACCACGGAATACAAACCAAATTGATAGATAGCTATGTTCTTCACATTATCATGTTACTAACAACCCTAGAATAATTAGTACGCTCAACTATTCCGTTATTATCTCCTAGCTCACCGGATACGGAAGCGCTCGACTACCGGTTCCTACTTGCCAAGTTTCCTAGAGGTACGCTTACTAGGTTTGACTTAAACAAGTGCTCTAAGTTACGTGAGATAAGGTTGCTCCTAGTGATGAACTCAAAAGCATGAATCACCTACTAGTGTTGATTTCTACATATGGGTACTTAACAAAGTCCCATCATCAATACCCACATATTGCTACTTGTGTTCATCTTCTCTAGACAATTACGGGTCGAAGAAAATCTAAACTAGCAAATAGATTAAGAATTAATGATTCAATTTCGAACTTAAACCCTTAACAAATAATCCATAGACAATATTAGCATGGTAGAAATCAATCAATAACATTAATGAATGCAAGAGAACAAGTTATTTCATATCAAATATAGATTCATATTTCGGGCTTCGAAATCGCCCTTAATCAAAGAGAGTTTTAGTTACTCATAAATATGGAGTTCATTATCAAATCAATAAATGAAATAAAGTAAAGAAGATGAAAATATTAAATGAAAGCAAACCCTAGCTCCGGCTCTCTGCAAAACTCCAAGAAGAATACGTGATTGATAACCTCCAAAAGAATAGAAACTTCTTCTTTCTATAGCCTTCCAACTTTCCATATTAGGTCTTCAAAGCCCACGGTCCAATACCAAGAAGTCCACCAAACTCATGTGTGTGAAAAACCCATGTGAAAATATTACCAAAAAATTATTCGCCGGAAAACTGGTGCACTGGCCGGAATATGGCCGGAATCCGGCGTCGGAAAGGCATCTCAGGTGACCGGCAAAGTCCACTCGGTCACCGGTTGAATCGGTCAAACTGAGTTGACTCGGGTCAACTCGGTCAAACCCAACGAGTCAGCTCGGAGTCAACTGACTTAGTTGACATGAATTAGTCCAGGCCAAGCCATTTGCACGGCCATAAGCAAGACTGACCAAGATGGATGTAGTCTGTGCAATTCAGTCACGGCCAAGATGGCTGTCTATGATTCTGCAGCTTACGGCCAAGAGGGCTGTCTGTGTTGCACCTTCTGCACTTCAATCCCAGCCATGAGGGCCGTATCTTCTGAGTTGCACCAACTGTAGCTTCTTGCAAACCACCAGCTTTGGAACCCTCTAGCTAAACTGGTACTCAACATCAACTCAAATCCCTTTAATCATCTCTGCAAACCCATTTCTCCCTTGTCTCATTTGCACAGCCATCAGTACCCACCTGCACATTACATTCTCACCAATTGCAGCAACACATTCCATGTAACTCTATCTGTAGCTTCTAGTTCAGTTAACACACAGACTGCGACTGTAACTAAGTCACAACTTTGGCAACCAACAGTTCCAGTTCATTTCCTCCATACACAGCAATACCAGTAGTTCAGCTCAATAGCATCGTCGCATCACTTCAATATTTCCGTGCCTCGAATCTCCAGCCATCGCCTGCACATTTGCAGCTGCTCTCTTTCATCCTGTAGCAATGACACAGCTCCATGTCTTGTTTCACATCAAACAATAGCAACTCCACTGCCTCTCTTGTTGTAACTTTCTCAGTGATCCCTTGTAATTCTGCATCTGCACTGTCACCCTGCAATATCCTTGGCAGAGCAGTTAATGCCTTCACTTCTTTCTCGCTGCCAGACTGCACCCATTACCCTTGTGAATTTCGAGCACAGACTCCAAACTCGAGCCACTCTGGTTAAAACCTATCAGAGCCATGGCTCGCAGCTGCAACAACCTAATTTTCACCCTTGTTTCTCCCGTATGCAAGCCCAAAAATCGATCCAAAGCTAAACGGAGTCTAACCCAAGTACTGTTTCCAGCTCATATTACCTGTACTAGCTTGTTTTCAGCTGAACTTACGATCCACTGGAATCAGACCTATCTCCTGCAATCCTTGTCAGTGCCACCTTTATGTAGCCACAGCATCCCTGCTCCAGCTGCACCAACAGCTCTTCAAGCACAGCCACCTGCTAGCTCTCAACTGCAATATCACCTGCACATATCTTTATCACAGCTGCCTGCAACTGCAGCTTTCATTCCACCAACTTCTGTAATTGAATCAAAACTCAAGACACCTCTTAATAGCAAATTCTTGTTCTTGACTGATTCTTCCAGTTCTCCACTTCCATGGCCACCTCACTGAATTGCAGCTGCAATCAACATTCAGTACCACAACTAATCATTAGACCATCTCAGCACACACAAGGTCCATCAGGTTCAACAACATCACCCTGAGTTCACAATAGAACGAACAGCAACAGTGACCTAATCTCCTTTATTTCAAAGACTCATCTTCACACAACAAACATCAAGAGAACCCTAACTTCTCAATCGACTCAGATGTATACATCACAGTCAAAATCTGAACCAACCCATCCTCCACTACAGTTCCAGAAGCAACAAAACAATGAAATTACCCTAACCTGTAGATCGAAAGCCACCAGACCCATTTGATTCTTGAAATGAACCACAACACCACCATCGTCTTCTCTCAAATCGACGGCAAAAACCCATTTTATCAACAATTCGTCATCCAACCTTGTTCTAACAGAAGCATCTCCAATTCTTTATGAACTACCACATCAATATGAATTTATCAGCCAAATTCAACCTAATTCCAACCCAAATCACCATCTAGCTCCATCGTTCTCCGTCTTCATCCTGCTTCAAACCACAGTTATACCAGCGCCTCCCTTTTTGCCTGAGTTCAGAACACAGAGCCGAAATAATTTGAGAGAAAATGATTTCTCTGAATTTTAGGTCTTCTGTCAGAAATAGGATTAGATATAGCCACCCCAAGTGACAAGATAAGGGGTACTACTTTGGCTCGTCGGTTCTAGACGATTGACAACCCACTTGCTTCTTGCTCAACTGTCAGTTATGGAAAACTGACAGTTCATCTTCACCTCCTCCTTGCGCAGCCTAGCCTGCTCCACGTATCTTTCGCCCGTGAACTGGTCGTTTTGCCTTTAACGCTCCAAATGGATGATTTCTTCCGCCTTCCACCAGCAGCAACCGCCTCTTATTTCTCATACCCACTTCTTCACTTAAATGAGAGTCATCACTAAAGTTGTCGTGCTTTTCAGACAGAAATTGCATCACTAAAGCCGACATACTTTTCAGACAGGAATCAAGAAATAGAAGCGAATAATGATAAATAGTTCGTCCCCAATAGGACTTGAATATTAGATGAAACTTTCGCGTTGTTTATTCTCCTTTTGTTCCAAAAGACTCCAAAGTACCTAACAAACTCAAATTCACACATAAGATACATAATTTACATGAAAACTCGCAAAGAAAGCATCAATACTAGATATGAAATTAGGTGTTTATCACACCTATCAAATTCCCCCACACTTAGACTTTGCTAGTCCTCGAGCAAATCAAACAAAAATAATTCTAAAAGATACATACAACTCCGTCTCGTCGAGGCTACGGTCACTTTAAGCATAAATAACAAGCCTTTGAACCCCTAGGTGTCCCTAGTGGACGAGTTTTAGTCTCGTGAAGGTTTACAAGAGGTCTGCCTACAAAACCTATATTTCCAACTCCGTCTATTTGTGACAAATCAATGAACGAATCCAAAATGACTACAGGAGGAGGTACCTTGCACAAATTTAGTTCATATTCAAGTAAATAAAGCTCTAATTAGATAGTCGAACAAACCACAATACTCGGAAACTAACAAACCACAATCACAATGAAAAGATTAAGAAGATGGATATAGATGTAGATGTTGGCGAATGTTCACAAGTGATCGATGTTTCCCATATCTGTCTGAAGGTCACCGCCAAGATGAACCTATCCATCCTATTGGATTGAGCTACTGGTCAATTCTAGTGTTAACACACTGGCATATACAAGGGAACCGGTGGTCAACAAACTTATTTTACATCAACTTACTTGGCATATACAAGGGAACCAGGAGTGACTTTATTCAACAATGATAATATTTTTTTCTTTTCTTTTTCTTTTCTTTTTCACATTTTTTTTTTTTTTAGACGGCATGATTAGATCTTTTGGATCCAAGCGCATGCTTCTTGTCAGCAAGTACGTGATAGTTGCCTTGGATCCTGCATCCACGCTTGTTTAGGCGACGGAGACGGGGACTACGTTTCACACATACTTGCTATCCAAGTGTCTTTTTATTCCGTTTGGTCTAATTGGTCGGTCTCTTTTTTTTCTTTTTCTTTTTTTTTTCTTTTTCTAGCAACTCAATCACTCTATTTCATCCTAGCAGTAATAACACGTCGATGTTTAGTGACCCACCAAAGCACTTAGAGAACAATAGATAAATATGGAAAATAAAATAAAAATAGAATGCGATATGGTGATATTAGAGATATGGTAACGACTATCATGTTATTTGTGATTCCTGAGCTATGTTCGTTCTTGTTAATTAATGGGTTCCTCAACTCCTGCAATCAAAATGATTCCATCCACTAATGGTGTCATCCTAAAGGCACAAGTTTCTAGATTTCGGAGTTCAAAAAGCACAAATTTTTCTTGGTTTTTTCTATTTTTCTGATTTTTTTTTTTTTAAAGGCATAAAACAAACTAAAACAAACTATACAAACATATAAATGCTTCCCCCACACTTAAACTTTACATTGTCCTCAATGTAAAATTGAATCGTCCAAAGAAAGTTCAAGGTGGGAAATTCAGCAAACGAAATGCAAAAACAAAGAAAAATAAAAGATAAAATGCTGAAAAAAATAAAGAGATAAAGGTAAAGATACAAAACCGGTGGGTTGCCTCCCACTTAGCGCTTGGTTTAACGTCGTCAGCCCGACGTTCAGCTCCAATTACTCCTCCAGAGGGAGTGGGTCACTCAATGTGATCATATCCTGATTCTCCGTCACAAACTGCTCATAGTATGGTTTCAAACGATGGCCGTTAACCTTGGAAATCAGCCCTGTTTTGGGACTAGTGATCTTAACTGCACCATGCGCAAACACATTAGTAACAACAAATGGTCCAACCCATCTGGACCTAAGTTTACCCGGAAACAATTTAAGACGAGAATGGAATAAAAGTACTTTCTGCCCTATTTCAAAACTCTTTCGGGAAATCATTTTATCATGGAAAGCCTTGGTCTTTTCTTTATAAATGCGTGAACTTTCATATGCATCATTTCGTATCTCTTCTAACTCATTGAGCTGAAGTTTCCTATGTTCACCCGCTGCATCTAATTCCATATTACATACCTTGATAGCCCAATAAGCTTTGTGTTCAAGTTCGACGGGAAGATGGCAAGGTTTACCATAGACAAGCCTAAAAGGAGACATACCGATGGGTGTCTTATAAGCTGTCCTATACGCCCACAAAGCGTCATTGAGTCTATAACTCCAATCCTTCCTTGTAACGTTCATCGTCTTCTCTAAGATGGACTTAATCTCCCGGTTGGAAATTTCAGCTTGTCCACTCGTTTGTGGATGGTACGGTGTGCCAACTTTATGAGAAATGTTATACTTCTTTAGAAGAGCGTGAAAAGATCTCTTGAAGTGCGAACCTCCATCACTAATCACCACTCGAGGTGTTCCAAACCTAGAAAAGATATGTTCCTTCACAAACTCACAAACAATATGAGAATCATTGGTAGGGGTGGCTTTAGCTTCCACCCACTTAGAAACATAATCTACAACAAGAAGTATAAAAAATTTCCCATTGGAATTCACAAAAGGCCCCATAAAATCGATACCCCAAACATCAAAAATCTCAACAGTGAGAATTGGTGTTTGCGGCATTTGGTTTCTAGCACCAAGGTTGCCTGTCCTTTGACACCTATCACAAGCCTTACAAAATAGATATGCATCCTTAAACAATGTAGGCCAATAAAAACCACTTTCGAGAACCTTGAGGGCTGTCCTCTTGGCTCCGAAATGGCCACCACAAGCATATGAGTGACAAAAATTCAGAATTGATTGGAACTCGGATTCAAGTACGCACCTGCGGATCATTTGATCGGAGCAATGCTTCCACAAATAAGGTTCATCCCATATATATTGCTTGGAAATCTTCTTGAGCTTGTGTTTTTGGAATGTAGACATGGAACTAGGTACTTGTCCCGTCACCAAGAAGTTAACGATATCAGCGTACCATGGAGTTGTGCCACCAACCGCAAAGAGTTGCTCATCCGGGAAGCTATCATGCAAAGGAATCGCTTCTTCGGACACAACCAATCTACTTAGATGATCCGCTACGGTATTCTCACTACCCTTCTTGTCCTTGATTTGCATGTTGAACTCTTGAAGAAGAAGAATCCACCTTATGAGCCTTGGCTTAGCATCCTTCTTTGTTAGCAAGTATCGAAGTGCGGCATGGTCGAGAAAACAACCACCTTTGTACCCACTAAATAAGATCTAAACTTCTCGAGTGCAAACACTATGGCCAAAAGCTCCTTTTCGGTAGTGGAGTAGTTGATTTGTGCTCCGTTGAGAGTTCTAGAAGCATAATAAATGGCATATGGAACTTTGCCATCTCGCTGTCCCAACACGGCTCCAACGGCATAATCACTTGCATCGCACATCAACTCAAATGGCTTGCTCCAGTCCGGTGGTTTGATGATTGGTGCGGTAGTCAACAACTCTTTCAAGGTGTCGAAAGCTTCCTTGCATTCCTTGTCACAATCAAAGGCCACATCTTTTTGCAAGAGTCTACACAGGGGCATTGCAATCTTGGAGAAATCCTTGATGAATCTCCTATAAAAACCTGCATGACCAAGAAAAGAGCGAACCTCCCTCACATTTGTGGGGTATTGTAAGTCCGAATCAAATCTATCTTAGCCTTGTCAACTTCTAACCCCTTAGAGGATACAACATGACCTAGCACAATCCCATGATTGACCATAAAGTGACATTTTTCCCAATTAAGCACAAGATTAGTTTCTACGCATCGTTTAAGAATAAGTGCAAGGTTATCTAAGCATTTGTCAAAAGAATCACCATATACGCTGAAATCATCCATAAACACTTCTATGATGCTTTCCACATAATCTGAGAATATACTTACCATACAACGTTGAAAAGTGGCTGGTGCATTGCACAAGCCAAATGGCATACGTCTATACGCAAAAGTTCCAAAAGGGCAAGTAAACGTCGTCTTTTCTTGATCTCCAGAGCTATTACAATCTGGTTATAACCTGAAAAACCATCAAGGAAGCAATAGAAAGCATGTCTAGCCAACCTTTCAGGCATTTGATCAATGAATGGTAGGGGAAAATGGTCCTTTCGGGTGGTAGAGTTTAGCTTTCGGTAATCAATGCACACTCTCCAACCGGTCCGGATTCTAGTTGGAACCAAGTCATTATCTTCGTTTTTCACCACCGTGATTAGGACTTCTTTGGAACGACTTGAATCGGGCTCACCCATTTGCTATCGGATATGGGATAGATCACCCCGACTTCCAACAACTTCAGGATTTCCTTCTTGAATACTTCCATCATTGGAGGGTTCAAGCGACGTTGAGCTTCTCTTGTTGGTTTTGCCCCCTCCTCAAGAAGTATTCGGTGCATACATGTGGAAGGACTGATTCCTTTGATATCGGCAATAGTCCACCCAATGGCAGACTTGTACTCTCTTAGCACTCGAACAAGCTTCTCCTCTTGCACCTTGGTAAGGTTGTTGGCGGTGATCATAGGTAACTCTTCCTTGTCACCTAAATACACGTATTTAAGGTGATCCGGAAGAGTTTTCAACTCAAGAATAGGTGCCTGCACAATCGACGGTAAAAGTTTCTCATTAGTAAGCGGCAAAGAAACATAAGACACATTATATTTTGGTGGAACTTCTTGTAATGAGTTAAGAGATAAAACAGACTCTTTAAGCTCATCACAAATAGACAATTCACTTTCAATGTCTTTGTATTTTCCATAACCTAAACCTTCCACTATGGTGTTTTCTAACGCATCATCACCATTTAATTCAAACATCTTTTGAGCTAGAGAATCAATAACATCAATAGAAAAACATGAATGCACGTCACTAGGATATCTCATCGCCTCAAAGACATTGAAACTTATGATCTCATCATCAAATTCCATAGTTAAAGCGCCCTTGAAAACATCAATCTTCGTTCTAGCGGTTCTCATGAATGGTCTACCCAACAGCAAGGGGGTAGTCGATGGTGAATCTTCATCCATCATGTCAAGAACATAGAAATCAGCTGGAAATATGAGTTGATTAACCTGCACCAAAACATCTTCAATAACCCCTTTCGGGTAAGAATTAGACCTATCGGCAAGTTGTATAACAATACCGGTATTCTTAAGAGGTCCAAGATTCAATGATTCATAAACGGAGGCAGGCATAACATTAATGGATGCTCCTAAATCTAACATAGCACGTTCAAACCTGATTTTACCAATAGTACATGGTATGGTGAAACTACGGGATCTTTCAACTTAGGTGGGAGTTTCTTTTGAAGATATTAGAAGCATTCTCCCCCACACTCATTACCTCGTTACCGGTCAATTTGTGCTTGTTAGTGCACAATTCCTTCAAGAACTTTGCCCAACGCGGAACTTGCCTTATCGCCTCAATGAGTGGAATGTTCACTTCAATCTTCTTAAAGATTTCCAAAAGCTCTTGGTACAATGTCTCCTTGTTCGACTTTGCAAAACCTGCTAGGAAAAGGCGGAGAAGTAACATAAGTAGAAACATGAGTTTTAGAGTTAGAATTTGTTCCGGGTCAGCCTTTTTAGGGGCTGCATTTCACCCTCTTCTTTCTCCAAATCGGAGTACTTGGGACACCGGTGATGTTTCCGGTTTCTCTACTTGCTTCCCACTTCGTAACTCAATAGCATTGGCATTCTCCTTGTGATTTATTGGTTACGAAGGAAGTTTTCCCTCTGCTTGTGCTTCCAATTTGCTCACGGCATTAGCTAATTGACCCATTTGTGTTCGGATGTCCTTCATATCCATTGCTGACTTTTGCTTATCTTGCACCATTGTGTTGAGAATGAGATTCAACTTGTCATCTATACTCGTGCCTTGAGTTTCTTGTGGTGGTCTTTGCATGAATTGATATCCTCCTTGTTGATTGAAAGTAGGATTTGCAGCAGCTTGCTTGTTGGCATAGCTGAAATTCGGATGATCACGCCAACTTTGGGTTGTATGTGTTGGAGTACGGATCGTACCTCGGCCTTTGCTGATTTTGGTACATAGCACTTTCTTGCTCAACATCTTCGGTATATGATGATGGTATGACAGCTGCAGCTATTTGATTCATCATTCTCTCCATGTTGCACATCCTTTGTTCCATGTGTGAAGAATTGCCAACTTCATTCACCTTCCTTATTGCTTTGATTCATCTCGAGTGTAGAATTGTTGAGTGTTCGCAGCCATATTCTCCAACAAACTTGTAGCTTCCGCAATGGTCTTGTTGGTAAGTGCACCACCACTTGCGGCATCGATCAAATTTCTATCATTAGAAAGCAACCCCTCGTAGAAATATTGAATCACAAGTTGATCACTGATTTGGTGGTGTGGACAACTAGCTAAAAACTTCTTGTAGCGCTCCCAATACTCATGGAGAGTCTCTCCCGATACTTTCCTAATACCACAAATCTCCTTGCGAATCACAGCTGCTTTTGATCTTTGGAAAATACTTCTCAAGGAACAATTTCTTCATCCCATTCCATGTGGTTATGCTTCAGCGGGTAAGCAAAAGAACCACTCTCTGCGATATCTAAAAGAGAGAAAGGAAAAGTTTGTCATCATATCCATATCCGCATCTGCAGTTGCTTGCTTCATACTAGTCACAACATGATGGAATTGTTGCAAGTGACGATTAGGATCTTCTCCCGCTAAACCTCGAATTTGGGCAGCAAGTTAATCAATTGTGGTTTCAACTCAATGGTTCCATTCATTTTGAATACATAAAAGCTCTGCTGATCTAGGTTTGGAGAAGTGAGCTCCTTGAGTGTTCTTGGAGCAGGTGGTCGACCTCCCATTGTGTTGTCTTCCTCTTCGTCCGAGTCCGAGAATTCACTTGGTGTAGAACTTTGAGGAAGTGGAGTGTTGATTTGCTCGAATGATATCCTTAAGTAAAGTGCCTGAACGAAGACGTATACCAATTGGACTTGGTCTGCCCTCTCCACGCATTCACCAAAGAAATAGTACCTGAAAATCAGATTCTAAGAGATTGAATAAGTAAACTGAAATCGTAACCAAAAGCAAAAATAACAACTAAGAATAAAAATAACAACTAAACTTGCCACTGCCTCCCCGGCAGCGGCGCCAATTTTGACGAGGTGTCGAACTCGCAAAAATAAATTTCTCTACTTCTCTTTAACTAGCAAGTAGTATAATGTAAGTAGGATCGTCCCAAGGGAGGTATGAAGTTCAAGTTGTTATGCAAATACTCTTAGCAAAGATGATTTTGTTGTAGAAATGCTGAAAATTGTAAAATGTATTCAAATATGAGATGTAATTGATTAAAGGTTCATTCTAGACCACGGAATACAAACCAAATTGATAGATAGCTATGTTCTTCACATTATCATGTTACTATCAACCCTAGAATAATTAGTACGCTCAACTATTCCGTTATTATCTCCTAGCTCACCGGATACGGAAGCGCTCGACTACCGGTTCCTACTTGCCAAGTTTCCTAGAGGTACGCTTACTAGGTTAGACTTAAACAAGTGCTCTAAGTTCTGTGAGATAAGGTTGCTCCTAGTGATGAACTCAAAAGCATGAATCACCTACTAGTGTTGATTTCTACATATGGGTACTTAACAAAGTCCCATCATCAATACCCACATATTGCTACTTGTGTTCATCTTCTCTAGACAATTACGGGTCGAAGAAAATATAAACTAGCAAATAGATTAAGAATTAATGATTCAATTTCGAACTTAAACCCTTAACAAATAATCCATAGACAATATTAGCATGGTAGAAATCAATCAATAACATTAATGAATGCAAGAGAACAAGTTATTTCATATCAAATATAGATTCATATTTCGGGCTTCGAAATCGCCCTTAATCAAAGAGAGTTTTAGTTACTCATAAATATGGAGTTCATTATCAAATCAATAAATGAAATAAAGTAAAGAAGATGAAAATATTAAATGAAAGCAAACCCTAGCTCCGGCTCTCTGCAAAACTCCAAGAAGAATACGTGATTGATAACCTCCAAAAGAATAGAAACTTCTTCTTTTTATAGCCTTCCAACTTTCCATATTAGGTCTTCAAAGCCCACGGTCCAATACCAAGAAGTCCACCAAACTCATGTGTGTGAAAAACCCATGTGAAAATATTACCAAAAAATTATTCGCCGGAAAACTGGTGCACTGGCCGGAATATGGCCGGAATCCGGCGTCGGAAAGGCATCTCAGGTGACCGGCAAAGTCCACTCGGTCACCGGTTGAATCGGTCAAACCGAGTTGACTCGGGTCAACTCGGTCAAACCCAACGAGTCAGCTCGGAGTCAACTGACTTAGTTGACATGAATTAGTCCAGGCCAAGCCATTTGCACTGGCCATAAGCAGCACAGCCAAGATGGATGTAGTCTGTGCAATTCAGTCACGGCCAAGATGGCTGTCTATGATTCTGCAGCTTACGGCCAAGAGGGCTGTTTGTGTTGCACCTTCTGCACTTCAATCCCAGCCATGAGGGCCGTATCTTCTGAGTTGCACCAACTGTAGATTCTTGCAAACCACCAGCTTTGGAACCCTCTAGCTAAACTGGTACTCAACATCAACTCAAATCCCTTTAATCATCTCTGCAAACCCATTTCTCCCTTGTCTCATTTGCACAGCCATCAGTACCCACCTGCACATTACATTCTCACCAATTGCAGCAACACATTCCATGTAACTCTATCTGTAGCTTCTAGTTCAGTTAACACACAGACTGCGACTGTAACTAAGTCACAACTTTGGCAACCAACAGTTCCAGTTCATTTCCTCCATACACAGCAATACCAGTAGTTCAGCTCAATAGCATCGTCGCATCACTTCAATATTTCCGTGCCTCGAATCTCCAGCCATCGCCTGCACATTTGCAGCTGCTCTCCTTCATCCTGTAGCAATGACACAGCTCCATGTCTTGTTTCACATCAAACAATAGCAACTCCACTGCCTCTCTTGTTGTAACTTTCTCAGTGATCCCTTGTAATTCTGCATCTGCACTGTCACCCTGCAATATCCTTGGCAGAGCAGTTGATGCCTTCACTTCTTTTTCGCTGCCAGACTGCACCCATTACCCTTGTGAATTTCGAGCACAGACTCCAAACTCGAGCCACTCTGGTTAAAACCTATCAGAGCCATGGCTCGCAGCTGCAACAACCTAATTTTCACCCTTGTTTCTCCCGTATGCAAGCCCAAAAATCGATCCAAAGCTAAACGGAGTCTAACCCAAGTACTGTTTCCAGCTCATATTACCTGTACTAGCTTGTTTTCAGCTGAACTTACGATCCACTGGAATCAGACCTATCTCCTGCAATCCTTGTCAGTGCCACCTTTATGTAGCCACAGCATCCCTGCTCCAACTGCACCAACAGCTCTTCAAGCACAGCCACCTGCTAGCTCTCAACTGCAATATCACCTGCACATATCTTTATCACAGCTGCCTGCAACTGCAGCTTTCATTCCACCAGCTTCTGTAATTGAATCAAAACTCAAGACACCTCTTAATAGCAAATTCTTGTTCTTGACTGATTCTTCCAGTTCTCCACTTCCATGGCCACCTCACTGAATTGCAGCTGCAATCAACATTCAGTACCACAACTAATCATTAGAGCATCTCAGCACACACAAGGTCCATCAGGTTCAACAACATCACCCTGAGTTCACAATAGAACGAACAGCAACAGTGACCTAATCTCCTTTATTTCAAAGACTCATCTTCACACAACAAACATCAAGAGAACCCTAACTTCTCAATCGACTCAGATGTATACATCACAGTCAAAATCTGAACCAACCCATCCTCCACTACGGTTCCGGAAGCAACAAAACAATGAAATTACCTAACCTGTAGATCGAAAGCCACCAGACCCATTTGATTCTTGAAATGAACCACAACACCACCATCGTCTTCTCTCAAATCGACGGCAAAAACCCATTTTATCAACAATTCGTCATCCAACCTTGTTCTAACAGAAGCATCTCCAATTCTTTATGAACTACCACATCAATATGAATTTATCAGCCAAATTCCACCTAATTCCAACCCAAATCACCATCTAGCTCCATCGTTCTCCGTCTTCATCCCCGCTTCAAACCACAGTTATACCAGCGCCTCCCTTTTTGCTCGAGTTCGAACACACGTAGAAATAATTTGAGAGAAAATGATTTCTCCGAATTTTAGGTCTTCTCGTCGAGAAATAGGATTAGATATAGCCACCCCAAGTGACAAGATAAGGGGTACTACTTTGGCTCGTCGATTCTAGACGATTGACAACCCACTTGCTTCTTGCTCAATCTGTCGGTTATGGAAAAGCGACAGTTCATCTTCACCTCCTCCTTGCGCAGCATTCTTTGCTCCACGTATCTTTCGCCCGTGAACCGGTCGTTTTGCCTTTAACGCTCCAAATGGATGATTTCTTCCGCCTTCCACCAGCAGCAACCGCCTCTTATTTCTCATACCCACTTCTTCACTTAAATGAGAGTCATCACTAAAGTTGTCGTGCTTTTCAGACAGAAATTGCATCACTAAAGCCGACATAATTTTCAGACAGGAATCAAGAAATAGAAGCGAATAATGATAAATAGTTCGTCCCCAATAGGACTTGAATATTAGATGAAACTTTCGCGTTGTTTATTCTCCTTTTGTTCCAAAAGACTCCAAAGTACCTAACAAACTCAAATTCACACATAAGATACATAATTTACATGAAAACTCGCAAAGAAAGCATCAATACTAGATATGAAATTAGGTGTTTATCACACCTATCAAATTCCCCCACACTTAGACTTTGCTAGTCCTCGAGCAAATCAAACAAAAATAATTCTAAAAGATACATACAACTCCGTCTCGTCGAGGCTACGGTCACTTTAAGCATAAATAACAAGACTTTGAACCCCTAGGTGTCCCTAGTGGACGAGTTTTAGTCTCGTGAAGGTTTACAAGAGGTCTGCCTACAAAACCTATATTTCCAACTCCGTCTATTTGTGACAAATCAATGAACGAATCCAAAATGACTACAGGAGGAGGTACCTTGCACAAATTCAGTTCATATTCAAGTAAATAAAGCTCTAATTAGATAGTCGAACAAACCACAATACTCGGAAACTAACAAACCACAATCACAATGAAAAGATTAAGAAGATGGATATAGATGTAGATGTTGGCGAATGTTCACAAGTGATCGATGTTTCCCATATCATGTAAGAAGGTCACCGCCAAGATGAACCTATCCATCCTATTGGATTGAGCTACTGGTCAATTCTAGTGTTAACACACTGGCATATACAAGGGAACCAGTGGTCAACAAACTTATTTTTACATCAACTTACTGGCATATACAAGGGAACCAGGAGTGACTTTATTCAACAATGATAATATTTTTTTCTTTTCTTTTTCTTTTCTTTTTCACATTTTTTTTTTAGACGGCATGATTAGATCTTTTGGATCCAAGCGCATGCTTCTTGTCAGCAAGTACGTGATAGTTGCCTTGGATCCTGCATTCCACGCTTGTTTAGGCGACGGAGACAGGGACTACGTTTCACACATACTGCTATCCAAGTGTCTTTTTATTCCGTTTGGTCTAATTGGTCGGTCTCTTTTTTTTCTTTTTCTTTTTTTTTCTTTTTCTAGCAACTCAATCACTCTATTTCATCCTAGCAGTAATAACACGTCGATGTTTAGTGACCCACCAAAGCACTTAGAGAACAATAGATAAATATGGAAAATAAAATAAAAATAGAATGCGATATGGTGATATTCCGAGATATGGTAACGACTATCATGTTATTTGTGATTCATGAGCTATGTTCGTTCTTGTTAATTAATGGGTTCCTCAACTCCTGCAATCAAAATGATTCCATCCACTAATGGTGTCATCCTAAAGGCACAAGTTTCTAGATTTCGGAGTTCAAAAAGCACAAATTTTTCTTGGTTTTTTCTATTTTTCTGATTTTTTTTTTTTTTAAAGGCATAAAACAAACTAAAACAAACTATACAAACATATAAATTCTCCCCCACACTTAAACTTTACATTGTCCTCAATGTAAAATTGAATCGTCCAAAGAAAGTTCAAGGTGGGAAATTCAGCAAACGAAATGCAAAAACAAAGAAAAATAAAAGATAAAATGCTGAAAAAAATAAAGAGATAAAGGTAAAGATACAAAACCGGTGGGTTGCCTCCCACTTAGCGCTTGGTTTAACGTCGTCAGCCCGACGTTCAGCTCCAATTACTCCTCCAGAGGGAGTGGGTCACTCAATGTGATCATATCCTGATTCTCCGTCACAAACTGCTCATAGTGTATGGTTTCAAACGATGGCCGTTAACCTTGGAAATCAGCCCTGTTTTGGGACTAGTGATCTCAACTGCACCATGCGCAAACACATTAGTAACAACAAATGGTCCAACCCATCTGGACCTAAGTTTACCCGGAAACAATTTAAGACGAGAATGGAATAAAAGTACTTTCTGCCCTATTTCAAAACTCTTTCGGGAAATCATTTTATCATGGAAAGCCTTGGTATTTTCTTTATAAATGCGTGAACTTTCATATGCATCATTTCTTATCTCTTCTAACTCATTGAGATGAAGTTTCCTATGTTCACCCGCTGCATCTAATTCCATATTACATACCTTGATAGCCCAATAAGCTTTGTGTTCAAGTTCGACGGGAAGATGGCAAGGTTTACCATAGACAAGCCTAAAAGGAGACATACCGATGGGTGTCTTATAAGCTGTCCTATACGCCCACAAAGCGTCATTGAGTCTATAACTCCAATCCTTCCTTGTAACGTTCATCGTCTTCTCTAAGATGGACTTAATCTCCCGGTTGGAAATTTCAGCTTGTCCACTCGTTTGTGGATGGTACGGTGTGCCAACTTTATGAGAAATGTTATACTTCTTTAGAAGAGCGTGAAAAGATCTCTTGAAGTGCGAACCTCCATCACTAATCACCACTCGAGGTGTTCCAAACCTAGAAAAGATATGTTCCTTCACAAACTCACAAACAATATGAGAATCATTGGTAGGGGTGGCTTTAGCTTCCACCCACTTAGAAACATAATCTACAAAGCAAGAAGTATAAAAAATTTCCCATTGGAATTCACAAAAGGCCCCATAAAATCGATACCCCAAACATCAAAAATCTCAACAGCGAGAATTGGTGTTTGCGGCATTTGGTTTCTAGCACCAAGGTTGCCTGTCCTTTGACACCTATCACAAGCCTTACAAAATAGATATGCATCCTTAAACAATGTAGGCCAATAAAAACCACTTTCGAGAACCTTGAGGGCTGTCCTCTTGGCTCCGAAATGGCCACCACAAGCATATAACTCATACATGTAACTCATACATGTAACTCATACTTACAAGAGGGCTGTCCTCTTGGCTCCAAAATAGATATGCATCCTTAAACCATGTAACTCATACATACTGCGACACGACAATCAATAGCAGCAACTACTTCTCTTGCTTGATACCAGCAGCACCAACTCATTCTCACAGTAGCACACATTCCATTCCCTCACAACCTAGGCATACATCTACCGTTTCTGCAATTTCTCAAGCCATACTTTCAGTTGCTCGAGTTCTTCATTGTACTGCCAACTCTTTCCTCCATCTGAAACGGCTAAGCCATAGCTTCCATCCTTATCACAGAACTAGCTTCACCTGCCCTTCTCCATTGCAGCAACAACACCATCTGCTCCACTGAGTCATAACTCATTCACCACAGCCTGAGTCATAACAACCATGTAACCTAAACCTTCATCTAAGCTGCATTCTCATTCTCTTAGCTCATCAGCATTAGCTACTCCTTCCCTGTTTACACATTCAATCACTCATTTCTTCACCTGAGTGTGCAATTGCTTCACCAGCTTCTCACATGTAATATGACAAACCCAATAATCATCGCAGCATTTCCTGTAACTTGTACTCCTGCTCATCTTGCCTGCAATTCATCTCGGCTTCCTCCTTTCTTCAGTTCAACTGGTGCTCAAACCCGCATTAAATATATTCCTCAGCAACACCAGCTGTTCCATATACCACTAATACCAATTCCATCCTGATATCTTCTCTATCCTCAGCAACTGCAACAGTCCCTAGAAGCACCTCCATTTACTGCAGCTCAGTAGCATTGCTTAGCCATTGCCTTATCACCTGCAATCATCTCAGTCTCCATTACTGCATCACCAGCTTCTATCACCTCGACAAATTCAATCTGAGTACACCTGCAATCATCCATACCTACACATACATCTAAGTTCATCCATTGCAGCTGCGGTTCATCAGTTCACTCATTAAACCCATTTTCTGTCTTGAAGCAGCACTACCACCTCTTCCGTAACAGCTGCAGTTCCATGTATTTCTGGCCATCAAAACCCCTGTTAAATTCTTCCATTTCCTCATAATAACAACAACCACCAGAAACCCATCTCAGTTTCGACCCAAATCAATTTCATTCTCGACTCAAGTTCTAATTCATCTTAACCCCAATTTCATCATCTAAATCTTCGTAGATTTCTGAATTTGAACATCAACCCCAGCTTAATCATTTCCTCAATCGATCATTATCATCACCAGAAGCTTCAATCACTCACTTTCATCAACCCTAACTTCTACCATTCTCGACCAAATCCAAATCGTACTTCCTCTCAAACCCTACTCTATGATTCATTACATAACTTCAGTTTGTCTTCCAATCCACCATGTTAGCTCGAATGTCACTTCTCAGCTTCAGATTCATACTCAAATTTCTGCTCGATCGTCTCTCGATTTAGCAGCAGGAATCGCTATTTTTTCTTCTTCTTTTGTCTGAGTTTCAGGAATCGATTTAGAAACATATCTCTCATCGGATTCAGGGTTGTAATAGATAGGATTTACTTAGACACCCGCTACTTGGATATGGGTCATCCTGCATAATTCTTGTACTGTCAGTTTCAGGGGACTGACAAGCTTAATAATTGATTTCGTTCCTAGAATGATCTCTTTCTTTCGCCGTGGGCTTCGCCTTTTCATTCTCTCCAAGATGATGAGAAGAAATCCCGGATTTGAGCGAGTTCCACTTCTTTTTGCTCCAATGACTCCAAAACACCTTTAAAACTCAAAAGCAAACATAAGATACATAATTTACAAAAAAACTCGCAAAGAAAGCATAAACAATAGATAAATATCAAGGTGTTTTAGACACCTATCAAATTCCCCCACACTTAGACTTTGCTAGTCCTCGAGCAAATCAAACAAAATAAATTCTAAAACATACATACAACTCCGTCACGTGAGGGTTTACTAGAGATATACCGACAAAACCTACTTTTCCAACTTACTAGTTCTCCGTAATGATAGCATCCAACGCGCTAAGAAGACATAGAGATTCTGCACACTAGTCATAAGAAGTTAGACACATAAATGAACACAATCTCATTCTTAAAAGTTGAGAGAGAAATAACCATCCCTTATCGAAAGAAATTCGGGTTCGGAGTGATCGAAAGTCTTGACTCTGCCTCACAAGAAAGGGTTTTATGAAGTTGCTCTCAATAATAAATAGCTTTTTTTTATGGGTCACACATGTGTCCAGGTAGGAATGATGAAAGAATCCTGCGACACCTTGAATGGTAGGAAGGCAAAAACCCTCCGAATTGTTTTGAAAACCCACATCTTTTATTCATTTTGAAAACCTTTTTTCTGACGATCTCTAAGAAAGGAAATCAACCACTTAACGAAGGTGGGAATATGATTACTTACCTTGTTATCCGTTCGACGTGCAGCTAGCACCACTCTCACAGCATCCATAGAAACGTCTTCGGTCTTCAATCGGTGTCTTCATCTTCGTTTTCGGTCTTCAACTCTTGATGATAACTCTTGAACTTCGTAGAATCTTGACAATATAACTCTTTTTCTTCAAATCCTTGTTGCTTGAAACTTCATTGTAGATATTCCTTCTTCCATTGGCTTTATTGAAAGAATACAAAACTAAAAACGAACTATACAAACCCAAAATATGATACAATGAATTTTTCTTGTCTCACTTTTTTTTTCTTTTTTTTTTCTTCCTTTTTTTTCTATTTTTTATATTGAGACAAGAAAAATAAAACAAATACAAAATGAAAACAAAACAAAACAAAATAATAAAACTAATAAGGCACCTAACAAAATTTCTCTTGTCTTTTTTTTTTTTATATATGAGACAAGAAAAATAAAACAAATACAAAATGAAAACAAAACGAAACAAAACAATAAAACTAGTAATGAACCTAAAGAAATTTTCTCTTGTCTCTTTTTTTTCTTCTCAAATTTTTTTTTTCTTTATTTATCTTTTTTTTTTTTTAACAAGAGAAAATAAAATACAAATAAAGATTAAATAAAAATGCAAGTACAAAGGCCATGGTGTAAGTACTTTACCGCTTAATTCTTCACAACTTGTATGTCTTGATATTATAAACTTCTCGAATTCTCATCTTGATAATCTTCGCTCTTGTGCAATAGTCTTCAACTTGTAAAAATTCTGCTCCTTGTTTTGTTGCTTTACTTGAATCTGAAATCTGCTCATTTCTGTACTGTTGCTTGTAAACCTTGAACGTCTTCAACTTTCCTTCAAATTTGTGATGCTCCTCTTGTTGATGATGATGGTGTTTCTATGGACCTGTTGATGTAGAGAGAGATAAAGTGGATGGTGCTAACTGCGAACAAGATTACAAGTGGTATGTAAGTTAGCAATTCGATGTCACCGTCATGGTTGATAAAAATAGCACTCAAGAGATCAAAATAGTGCTTCTATTGGTGGGAGGTTGGGTAGCTCACCATTCTACCCGGAGTTTACGTATGGTGACACACACTCTAAAAGCACATATTTAGACAGGTACAAAGAATTGAAGGTCGGTGCCTCGCATGATGTAACATAGGTAGTCTCCACTATAGGGGACCACTATTCTAATACCGAATTCAGTCTGCACCTTATTTGCCACTGGCATGGTTAAATCCAACTTTAACTCTCATACAAGTAAGAAACCCGATCATGTTCTCTGTCATCTCTAAGTTCAGTCACTCTTATGAGAATCTCGATGTAATCTTAGCGACATGTATACTATGTGACTCTAAACTAACTACAAGTTGGAGTTTTCTTATTTATTCACTATTTTACAAAAAATTATAAAAATTGAAATTTTTACAATGCAAATGCTTAACCACTCCCCCACACTTAAACTTTACATTGTCCTCGATGTAAATTGAATCGTCCAAAGTAAGTCAAGGTGGGAAATTCTAACATGATATGTGACAAGAAATCAGAAAAGATAAAAAACAAGACAAGACAAGAAAAAGCTAAAAACAAGACAAGAAATAAATACAAGACAAGAAATACTCATCCGATGGGTTGCCTCCCATTTAGCGCTTGGTTTAAAGTCGTCAGCCCGACTATCTCCTTGCTTTCTATAACTCCTCCAGAGGGAGTACATCCACAAAGTTAACTCCTTCCACCACTTCGGAAGTGAAATTCTCATAATATGGTTTCAACCGGTGCCCATTAACTTTAAGTTCTTTCCCTGTAGCTATGCTACGAATTTCTACTGCACCATGAGAAAACACATTAGTAACAATAAAAGGTCCGATCCAACGTGACCTTAATTTACCCGGAAATAAATGAAAGCGAGAATTAAATAAAAGCACTTTTTGCCCAATGCAAAATTGTTTCCTAGAAATCATGTTATCATGAAATGCTTTCGTCTTTTCTGTAGGATCAGAATATCACAACACCAAGACCCTTGCGAAATCCATAAACGACACATTGCGAAAATGTCGCAGATGGATAATATAAATGACGCAACGGATGACGACTGCTTGAACACGAGAAAGATGTGAAGACCTAGCGAGATTTAGGAGTGTTGCGAGATTTAACATTTGTACACTCGCAAGAATGTCACAAGTCAGATCCGAAAATAAAGGACAGCTTAGATGTTATCCACTATGTAATGTCCTATATAAAGAGCCGAATAGGCTTAATAGAAGGGAGATCTTTTTCGAGTGAGGAGCAAGTTATTAAGAGAGAGAAAGTTTAGAGCGATTGTAAATTCTTTATCCTATTTCCTTTCCTTCTTGTAACATTTGTGAGTTTTAATAAATAAAGAATATAATTGTCATCTTAAAATGACTTGATTGTGTGAATTCTTGTGAGGGGTGTAGTGTGGGATTTCCTACTACTACATAAGGCGCCAGAACCATGGACTGATTGAAGATTGACATTGTGATTTGAAAGAATTTGGAATAATAGGGAAGGAATTTCATATAATTTTCAACAATTCATTAAGATTGAAAAATGGATAGAAGAGGACATGCATCAAAACAACCAACAACTTTTAGAAGGAGTAGGAGACTTGCTGGAGAAAGGAGAGACGAGATGGGGGAATCTTCAAGAATGAATACAAGGAACAATAGAGAAAATCAAATTCAACCGCCAATTCAGCGTACACCACCAGTACAAAATAAAGCTGTGGATGATGACAGAGTGAGTGTACATACTTGGCGGTCAGATTCTGTAGATGAAATGTGCAGTCCAACACATTTACCTGCGTTAACCAACATTTTTGATGGAACAACTTGTGCAGTCCAACACATCAAAGCTTATGTGAGATGTATGCTACAATGGGAGAACCATGATGCAATATTATTCAAGTATTTCGCATCAAGTTTAACAGGGGAGGCGTTAAAATGGTTTGAAGGTTTTCCAAAGAATACTATAACATCTTGCCACGTCTTCTCTCAAGGAGGCAACTACAAAAAGAAGACCTTCCAACCTATGAAAAAAAGATGTGTTAATACATATACAACAATATAAAGAATTTGGAATAATAGGGAAGGAATTTCATATAATTTTCAACAATTCATTAAGATTGAAAAATGGATAGAAGAGGACATGCATCAAAACAACCAACAACTTTTAGAAGGAGTAGGAGACTTGATTTCACAAATTTGGAGAAAGGAGAGACGAGATGGGGAATCTTCAAGAATGAATACAAGGAACAATAGAGAAAATCAAATTCACCAACATTTTGATGGAACAACTTGTGCTTGAAAAGTCCAACACATCAAAGCTTATGTGAGATGTATGCTGACAATGGGAGAACCATGATGCAATATTATTCAAGTATTTCGCATCAAGTTTAACGGGGAGGCGTTAAAATGGTTTGCGGTCCAACACATTTACTGCGTTAACCAACATTTTTGAGGTTTTCCAAAGAATACTATAACATCTTTCAACCACTTGCAAGCTATATTTTTAGGAGCATATATAAGTAACAATTCCTCGCGACCTGGCATTGAAGATGTATTTGGGCTGAAGCAAAGGGTTGGCGAAAGTTTGAAGCACCTAACTGTGAGATGGAAAACAATGTGTAGTGATATGGCTGGTCGTGTGGATGAAAGATATCTCATTCTATCATTCATCAATGCTATGTTCGCAACCAACCTGTTATACATTCAAATTTTCAGAATCAAAAATACAATCACAATGACTGAGCTACGAGAACTTTAGGAGGAATATATTGCTCTTGAGGAAAAGCAAAATGAGATGAAATCATACCCCATTGCGAACACAAGTTCAAAAGCAGCGAACGCAAGCTTGTTACCCAAGTTAATAAATACAGTAGCGAGCACCTCGCAAGGGAAACAAGAGAGGATAATGAGAGATAGTCAGCAAAAGCTAGTAGCTATGGGGAGCCGTGATCAAGAAGAATTCAAGAGAGAGAGAGAAACTTCTATAGTCGTGGTGGAAATAACAAAATCCAAAGACTTGATCAGCCACAAGAAACTTATGGAGGTCATCAGCCACAAGAAACTTATGGAGGTCATCAGCCGCAAGGAACTTATAGAGGTCAGAGGCAAAACTATCACAGAGGACAGCGAAGTCATAAGATAATATGGGAAGAAATCAAAATGCCACCTTTGAATGCTAGTGTGGAGAAGATATGGGAAGCTATAATCCTAATGGAAAATATACCCGCACCATGGAACATGGGGAGTGAACCACCTCCAAGCTACAGAAGTAATGAATTTTGCTCTTATCATCATTTCCATGGACATACAACAAATGACTGCAGAAATATAAAGAGAATCATTCTCAGGATGATAGATCAGGGAAAATTAAATCACTTTCTAATAGGACAAACGCAAACTCAAGCATTACCACCTCCTCCAGATATTCACAAGCCAAACACAGCAAAAGAAAGAGAAACATTTGTGATTGAAGTTGGCACAAAGGCAAAGAATCTGTTTTGTAACTCCATCGTACACTCATACAAGACGATTGAAGATTTTCACGATAACACTCTCAGCAGGGTTTTCGCAAGAGATGCCGATGATAGAGAAATAATGAACATTGCGAAGACATCGCCACTGGAAGAATGGCAAAAGCAGACTATCTCTTTTACTGCAGAAGAAGTACCTGAGGGTGGAGAAATGCACGACAACCCATTGGTGGTAAGATTGGAGATCAACCCAAAACCTAGCGAGGATGAAGATGATGAAGCGAGAATTCATGGGCAATCAATGAATTTTGATCGATACTGGAAGTTACGATAATATTCTTTTTTATCATACTTATAAAACTATGGGAGGGAAAGATGAAGATCTAATACCTTCAACGTACAAAATCTATGGTTTTAACGGTGCATCGCAAATAAGCCAAAAGGAGAAGTTCATATGCGAATTCCCTTTGAAAGGATTATCTTCGAAATTTTATTCGTGTAGTTGATGTGGAATCACCATACAACGCACTGATTGGACGACCTTGGTTACATGAGATCTTAGGTGTGGCATCGACTTTCCATCAATGTATCAAGTTCCCTCATCCCACTGGTGTTGGCATCATAAAGGGAGATTGGGTTGAAGAAAAGAAGTGTTATGAAATTGATATAGAATCTTGCGAAGAAAGAGCTGCGAAGAAGAAGAATTGGAAACACAACATCAAAGAAAAACAAAGAGGTGAAAGATTAATGGTAGATGTAATAGAACAGAGAGAGGAAGAAATGCTACGAAACCAATATATGATGAAGATAGGAAGTGGCGAAGGTTTCGCAACAGACAAGAAAATGACAGGAAAATTCAAAAATGCAGAGGCAGAAAGTAGCAGAAATAAGAGACTTAAAGAATGAATATACTTGTTGACTGTCGAAGAAGAAATTGGGAGGATAAAAAAAATAAAATAATGTATGATGGGTTTGATAAAAAAAAAAAAAAAATCTTTCTTATGAATAGCAGAGATGAGGTTGCGATAGGAAGTTCATATGCAGAAGAAGAGAATATATTTTATGAAATATAAAGATATGACTGCGAAATTACAAAAGAATTTATATGCAGAAGAATCAACAAATTAATCAGACAGAGGCGAACCAACTATGGCGTACACTCTAGTTCGCGAAATCAAAATTTCGTTAGAGGCAAATGTAAGACCTAAAGTGCGTCATAGAAGGGGGTACCTATTGCATGGCTCAGGGAAAAAGGTTACACCGTCCCTGGAACCTGAGTCATGGAGAATTGGGGTCAATAAAGCCCATCCAGGGGAGATACCTTGGATTTTCAATCTAAGCTTATGACTTAGATTGGATGACCGAGGGTCTCTTCTAAGGAGTCAGCATTTGACCAAGGCGCTGAGGTACACGGTTGAGCCAAGAGTGCCTGGGGCATTTGAAGTGTTTCGGCCATTCTTGGCAAGTCTCGGTATATGCTGTACTCGGACCGAAGAAAACTCCACTTAGGGTGCAGTCTCGTAACCATAAGCCCTATAGGCAAAAGGGATAAGAGGCTGCGAAAACAACTGGTTGTTGTTAAGACCGGATGGGGGGGAGCCAGCCTTGAATGGCAGAAGTACGCCTCCTTGAAGGGGCAACCAGGGAGATGATAAGGGCGGCACCCTCCATTAGGGAGCTGATAAGGGTCTTAAGACGCAAATGTCATGAGGCTTTATTTCCGCAAGGAAATTTAGGCTTGTCATATTTGTGCGATAATCCTGAATTGGCAATTATATAAAAGATAAAGATAAGACGAGATCAATGGGTCAGTACATGAAAATGTAAGGACGTCCTGCGATTTCGTCGCAAGACGGCAATGTCATGGGGCTTTATATTCGCAAGAATTTTTAGGCCTGTCATATTGTCGCAACAAAAATATCCTGCAGAGGCAACAATACTAAAGAAATGATAAGGCAAGATCAATGGGTCATTAAATGAAAGTGTAAAGACGTCCTGCGATTTTGTCGCAATGACAAGGGGTGGCACAGTAAGGCCTTTAACTAGGAAGGCAAAATAAGACCACATAAAAGAAAAATAAAAAAGGAAATCTTGGAAGAAACCAAGGTTTCCTTACTTGCGAAAATCCAGCGAAGAATAATTTTGCGAGATTGAGGCATGAACACATATCACTATCCGAAAGTAACTTGCTTAATCTCTCATTTGAAAGCAAATAACAGAGGCAAGTATGGGAATGTATAAAATAAAAACATGTTATTTGTCTTCATATGATAGATTTACGCGCTCATAAAATGAAAGGTTGATAATATATTGATTAATTGTATTGCAAAAAAGAATTGTTCTTTTAACATGTGCAGAAAGGTAGAGCTTGTATCTGAAGACCCAAGAAACTCGCAGCAAAAGATTACAAAAATAGAAGATTAAAAGAATGAATGAACAGATGTTACAAAAAAGAGAAAGAAGAAAAAGAATTATTTCTTGTTTGATTCTTCTTCTTCATTTTCTTCATCATCGGATCCTTCTACTTCTTCATCTTCATCGAGATCCTTCTACTTCTTCGTCTGCGTAGATTTCTCTTCTTCGCTAGCTTCATTTGTCGATATATCCAAAGAAGGCACATTCTTAGGGATTTCATCAAGGAGGCAAGGGTATGAAGAATGAGGATTGTTGTTGTCATCGCAGACCATCTTAATAGTCTGATTGTGAAAAAGAGTAGCATCATTCTTGAAATTCGCAACTGTAATTTGTAGTTGCCTCTTCAATCTAGAATATTTATCATTTCGAGAAGAAAGATCCTTTGCTAGCTGATCCTTCTCAGATTCAAGTTCTTCAATTCTTTTGCGAAATATCTCTTTAGCCTCTGCGAACATATGACAATGAATCAGCAACTTAATGACAACTTCATAAAAAACAAACAATTAAATAAAGAAGAATGACCAACAACCTTCTTTGTCAGAAATCATATCCCTAATCAAGGCCGTATGCTCATGCTTGAAGACTAACGTTAACACCTAAGTTATTTCTGGCATCATCTAGAACCTTCGCAGCCCAAGCGAATTCATCGTCATTGTTTATGAGAAGAAGGGAGCGAATTTGATTCTCTCTTTCGCTAAGAATAGCATTTTTGCGGATGGATTCATCCCGTTTAATTTGAACTTCAAGAAGAGTTTTTTGGAATTTCGCTAATGCTTGAGCACCTTGACTAGTAATGCGATCTTTGTCATCTATGAGATCACTGATTTTCTTCCTTAAAGTATTAATTTTCTCTTTAGAATTAAGATATAGACGTTTAAATTGGTTGGCTACGCCTAAACTAGATCTATGATCAATTTCTAAGAGGCGAAATTTGGATTGAAGTTCGTTTAGAGGAAGAGATTTAATCTTGTTATTTGAAAAACTATTCAAAGAATCGTTGAGGTAACCAAGGAGGGCATTGTTATCCATAGGATCGGGGAATGAGTGAAGAAGAATGGCTTCATCAGAAAGGTTATAAACGTCTTCGAAAATGGTAAGTCTGGTAAGGGAAGATAATGAGAGAACAAAACAAAGGAAAAGAGAAAAGTCTCATACCATAAAGTTGTTGGTTGGCACTCTGAAGACTAGAAATTTTATTCTTCTGAGTGGAAGAATCAACTTCTAATTGCTTGGTTTTCTCGCGAAGAGTAGCAACTTCAGTTTCGAATTCTTCATTTCTCTGGCGAAGAACAACAGCTTCAGCTTCCAATTCTTCATTTTTCTTGCGAAATTGAAGATTCTTCTTTTCGAGAATACTGCGCCTTTTCTCAAGATCTGAGGCAACAACAAAGGAAGCTCTCCCGGACTATAAAGGAAAGTAAAGAAATTATCAAGATATAACTTAAAATCGAAATTATCAAGATATGAGGGAACAGAGACATACCAAGACACCAAGCGAATTTAGAAAGCTGGGAGTCACTGATCTGGAGACCCCATGAAGAGAATCATCACCCTCTAGTAAAGGAGCATCACAGATACTCGCGAGAGCTTTGCACGTGCTAGAGAGACGATCATCTCCAATTCCTTGCATGGAGTCAGAGAAGATGCTAGACAATTGTGCCATAGAAGATTCAGTTAGAGAATTCTCCTTTGCGAGAGAAATATCAATATCATCATTATGTTCATCAGAGCTTTCGCTGGATTGAGGATTTGAAGGAGAAGCGGAATGAATCTTTCGCTTCTTTGAAGGTGGGGCAGTGGACTTTTCCCTGCGAAGAGAACCTTTACTCTTGCTTTTGGCCTTTGCGATATTAGGATTTTCTTCTTCTTCAGCAACTTCAGCATCAACCTTCGCACACGAATGAAGATAAGAAACAGAGGCAACAATATTGTTAAAAATAATAAAGAAAAGTATTTCTTACTTCATCCGTGATCGAACGGAGTGCTGCTAGGGTACTTTCCTTAGCATTTCTTTTGTAGCTCCTTCTCAACTTGATAATCTGAAAATTTCGCAAGATTAATAGGTATAAAAAAGGAATGAAGATTATAAATTGAGCGAAATTTAGGAAGTATACCTCTTTTGACTTTTCAGGCCAGTTAAAAAACCAAGGTTGATAGTTGGCGAGATTCGCTGGGAGCACATGTGAACCTGAAATGTAAGGTCCTTTCAAAACCAACGGAAAGACGCACCATCTGTCGTCTTTAGAATGAAGAGGAACATTGTTCTTGCCAGAATTCCAGTCGATATCTTGCATGAGTATTTTATCGCTGGCGTCGTTCTCTTTTCTCTTCAAGCGAGCACCCCAGCGAGTTTTATCATTCTTCATGTTTATTACTTCATAGTTTTCGAAGAAGCTTTCCACCGTATATTTTTCGGCGAATATCTTTAAGTCCACAAATTTAGGATCTCTGACTTCTTTTGGGTAAAGAGATCCCTTACCAGCACCACGATTGGTGAACTCAAGCATTAAGCGGATACAATCCCCGCTCAGTTGGTAGATGGCTCGCGAGAATTTTGCATGAGCAAGAATTTCATAAAATAAGGGAAGGTCAGGGTCATAGAGAGGAATGGGAAGACCAGCGAGAATTTGACCTAGCTAAATTATGATTTCTGATCATCACAATGATGATCAGAAAATAGTTTGGCAGAAAGAATGGATTTAGATTCTTGATCGGGAATGGTGGACAACGTGAAACCTCTATCTTTGAAATCCTTTTGCACTTTGTCCAGAGAAGCTTCATATTTGCGACCGATTGGAGGCATTTTCAAAGTATGGGAATGTATAGAAACTGAAGATCAAAAGAAGTGAAAAGGAAAAGATTTACAGTAGCAGAAACGGAAGTTACGGAGAGATGTTGAAGAAAAGTTGCAGAAAAAACAAGAAGGAAAGTAAAAAAGAAGAAGAGAGGAGTAAGGAAAGTATATATAGAGAGAAGGTTTCTCGAAAAGGCAAACACATTTAATGCGAAGAGTAGACATGAACGGTTGAGAAAAAGCAGTTGAAAAAGACGTGTCAAGAAATGGATGGAGGAAGAGATACGTGTAATAAATTCTGCGTAAAAGTACAGAATCATGTCAATACAGAAAAATATGAAAAAATGAACAGCTGCGGCATTTTGAAAGTATTAGTTCTCATGACATTCTCCCCTTCGCAGAGAAGACATGAGAGGAGGCAAGATGTAGGATCAGAATATCGCAACACCAAGACCCTTGCGAAATCCATAAATGACACATTGAGAAAATGTCGCAGATGGATAATATAAATGACGCAACGGATGACGACAGCTTGAACACGAGAAAGATGTGAAGACCTAGCGAGATTTAGGAGTGTTACGAGATTTAACATTTGTACACTCGCGAGAATGTCGCAAGTCAGATCCGAAAATAAAGGACAGCTTAGCTGTCATCCACTATGTAATGTCCTATATAAAGAGCCGAATAGGCTTAAGAGAAGGGAGATCTTTTTGGAGTGAGGAGCAAGTTATTAAGAGAGAGAAAGTTTAGAGAGATTGTAAATTCTTTAGCTTATTTCCTTTCCATCTTGTAACATTTGTGAGTTTTAATCAATAAAGAATATAATTGTTCATCTTAAAATGACTTGATTGTGTGAATTCTTGTGAGGGGTGTAGTGTGGGATTTCATGCTACTAAATTTTCCTTATAAATGCGTGAGCTTTCAAATGCATCATTGCGAAGCTCCTCTAGCTCTTGGAGTTGTAACTTCCTTTGCTTTCCAGCCCCATCCATCTCCATATTGCATTGCTTAATAGCCCAAAACGCCTTATGCTCAATTTCAACGGGTAAATGATAAGGTTTACCATACACAAGCCTAAAGGGAGACATCCCTATAGGTGTCTTGTATGCGGTTCTATAAGCCCACAAAGCATCATTAAGTCGCATGCTCCAATCTTTCCTTGTTGGATTCACCGTCTTCTCTAGTATAGACTTCACCTCTCGGTTAGAAACCTCGGCTTGTCCATTTGTTTGGGGATGATAAGGTGTTGCAATCTTGTGCGACACATTGTACTTCTTCAACAAGCTTTGTAAAATCCTGTTTTTTAAGTGAGAACCCCCATCGCTAATTATGGCTCTTGGAATTCCAAACCTTGCAAAGATATTAGTTTGCACAAAATCTGAAACCACTTTAGAATCATTAGTTGGGGTGGCCTTAGCTTCCACCCATTTCGAGACATAATCAACAGCAAGTAAGATATAAAAATTCCCATGGGAGTTGACAAAAGGACCCATAAAATCAATACCCCATACATCAAAAACTTCAATAAATTGAATAAAAGTTTGTGGCATTTGATTTCGGGCACCTAGATTGCCTGTTCTTTGGCACCTATCACAAGTTGTACAAAATATATGTGCATCCTTAAACAAGGTTGGCCAATAGAAACCACTTTCAAGTACCTTGTGAGCGGTTCTCTTACTCCCAAAGTGTCCTCCGCAAGCATAGGAGTGACAAAAAGACAAGATAGAATTAAATTCAGATTCGGGAACGCACCTTCGTATTACTTGGTCACTACAATGTTTCCAAAAGTATGGATCATCCCATATGTATTGTTTTCCCAACTTCTAAGTTTGTCCCTCTCAGCACGAGACAAGTTCTTTGGGATTTTTTTAGACACCAAGTAATTGAAAATATCGGCATACCATGGTTCTCCAAAGGCAATTGAGAATAGTTGCTCATCCGGGAAACTTTCACGCAATGGGATAGCTTCCTTGTCCACAGCAAGACGGCTCAAGTGATCCGTAACGGTGTTCTCAATTCCTTTCTTGTCCTTGATTTCAATATCAAACTCTTACAAGAATAAAATCCATCGTATGAGCCTCGGTTTCGCTTCTTTCTTCATTAGCAAGTACCTAAGTGCTGCATGATCAGAAAAGACAACAACTTTTGTACCAATTAGATAAGAGCGAAACTTTTCCAAAGCAAAAACAATGTCTAACAACTCTTTTTCAGTGGTTGTGTACTTTTGTTGGACCTCATTTAACGTTCTAGAAGCATAATAAATAGCATGAGGAATCTTCCCCACATGTTGCCCAAGCACCGCACCATCCGCATAGTCACTTGCATCACACATGAGCTCAAAAGTCTTGCTCCAATCCGGTGGTTTAATGATAGGGGCTGAAATCAAAAGTTCTTTCAAACGATTGAATGCCGCCATACACTTTTCATCAAAGTTAAAAACCACATCTTTTTGCAATAAGTTACAAAGTGGTGATGCTATCTTGGAAAAATCCTTGATGAATCTTCGATAAAAACCTGTATGACCAAGAAAAGAGCGTATCTCCCTCACCGTAGTGGGAGGGGTTAAAGCACGAATAAGGTCTATCTTAGATTTATCAACTTCCAAGCCTTTAGAAGATATTATATGGCCTAAAACTATGCCATGAGTTACCATGAAATGGCACTTCTTCCAATTCAGCACAAGGTTTGTTTGAACACATCGTTCAAGGATTAGAGACAAGTTGTTCAAGCAAAGGTCAAATGAATCACCAAAGACACTAAAATCGTCCATGAACACTTCGATTATGTTTTCAACATATTCTGAAAAGATACTTACCATACACCTTTGAAAGGTAGTTGGAGCATTGCATAAGCCAAAAGGCATCCTTCCATAAGCAGAAGTACCGAAAGGACAAGTGAAAGTGGTTTTCTCTTGATCCTCCGGCGCTATCACAATCTGATTATAACCTGAATAGCCATCAAGGAATCAATAATAAGAGTGTCCAGCTAAACGTTCAAGCATTTGATCAATTAAAGGCAATGGAAAATGATCTTTTCTAGTAGTGGCATTCAATTTCCTGTAATCAATACAAACCTCCAACCGGTTTGCACACGAGTTGGGACAAGTTCGTTCTTATCATTCTCCACCACTGTCACACCTGATTTTTTGGTACTACTTGTACCTGGCTCACCCACTTGCTATCGGATATGGGGTACATAACACCCACTTCCAAAAGCTTGAGTATCTCCTTTTTCACAACTTCCATCATGGGAGGGTTCAAACGACGTTGCGCTTCCCTTGTAGGCTTTGCATCGTCCTCCAAACGTATCTTGTGCATACAAACGGCAGGGCTTATACCCTTGATATCGGTAATTGTCCATCCTATGGCCGTCTTGTACTTCCTTAGCACCCTTAGAAGTTTTCGCTCCTGTAATTCACTAAGCTTGTTAGAAACAATCACAGGTAACTCTTCATTATCACCCAAGTACAAGTACTTTAGGTGATCGGGAAGAGGTTTCAATTCTAACTTTGGAGATTTAGCAATTGAAGGTACAAGCTTTTCATCACTGCATGGTAAAGAAATAAAAGAGATATTATGAGTTTCTGGGCATCCTTGTAGTGAATTAAGATCACCAAGGGCTTCCTTGACTTCATTACCACATTCTACACCATTATCCATGGATGTAGTTAACACGGTGTTGATGGTGGATTTTCGTTCAAGGTTAAATTTGTAAAAAACCAGAAAAATCATACGCTGACATCTTGTAAAAGATAAAGCCATTTATAAGTGTTGGATACTCCCTCACTTAATTCACCAAGAATGGAGCATGTAGCAACAATCCCATTCTGTGAATACATGAAATTCCTCCAGGTTGGAGCATGTGGCAACAATCCCTTCCTGTGAATTTCATATCGGCCTTGTATTTCAGTACTCATTATCGGTGTGGCATGACGATCGAGTGTTACTCTTACTGAGTAACACGAACCTCCAAGCATTATAATGAAACCATGTACGAAATACCCGTATGTGTGACTCTCGTTGTGTTATACTAGCCCGAGCCCCTCTCGGTGTGTTATACTAGACCGATTGAGCCCCTCTCGGTGTGTTATACTAGCTCGATTGAGCATCCGGACTGACCAGTATCAGTCCGGATATGATCTCGATTGCGATCATCCAACTCCATAAGCATGATTGGATGACCCCGCATCAATTCCATCACCCCCAAGCAGGTATGGAATACCCACGGCCGACCCCGCATGGTCGGTCATTGGCCTAGCCTGCCAAGAAACCGTTAATACCAAGCATTATGGATGGAAAACCCTAAATTAGGGTTTGCGGCATATTACATGTGTCGCAAAACAGTCTCAACCATCCATCTTCGCAGGAATAGATGGAGGGTGTAGATGTAGACTCAAAGGGCCCAGAGCATGTCGACACGATCACCGTGGGCCCGCCTACACACTTGACCAATCGGTCAAGACCAACAATGTTTGGCCGTGACAAAATCATCACCCAAACAAGAGATGACGCACGGCTTGAAAGCCAAAATTAGGTTTTCAAGTCATCACGCGCGTCCATCTTCTCCCGGCACGAATGGAGGGTCACTGATTAGATTAAACAAGGGCCGGTCATACCAAAGCATGACCACCGTGGGCCCATCTACCTCCTCATGTGTTCGGCCAAGGCATATCATGCCTGGTCAATCCAAAACGTGCGTCCAAACCAAGCATGGCCGCGCCTCCCAAACCACGAACCGATCTCGACCGCTCAACTTCCTTAGGATGATTTGAGTGGCTTAGATCACGTTTTCATGGGATAGTCGGTATAGGTGTGAACACCATCCTACCACCTACACGCTGGTATGATCGACCAAGACCGACCAAGATGTGTCGTCTGGAAACGCGTGCCCGAACTAGGGATGTCACGTCGGTTTCCAACCCTTTTGCGGCATCAATTTCCTGCCGCAAACCGATCTCAACCACTCAACTTTACCGGTTAAATTGAGTGGCCTAGATCGCGCCTTCATGGGACGGTGAGGTGTAGGCGTGTACACCGGCATGCCGTCTACACACATGCCCGGTCGGCCCTCTCCAAATCCCTTTCCATGCTTGGTTTCGACCAAGCTAAAGAGTGATGCTTGCGCACCTCTTCAAAAACCCTAATATCCATTAACGGTCGCAGATGAGTGTCTCAAAGATCATCTCATCCGTTCAAATTCACCAGCTTGGTTATACAACCCTGTTCAGGAGTTATTTGGTCAGTGAGGCGTCATTACCCATCACTTTACCACACCATAATGCAGTACCTGCATAAAATACACACGATACTTCACAAGTATCGACTTCCTGAATAACACAGTTATTCAATTCAGCATTACATGCTATCTTTCGTGGATCCACGATCCACACATTCCAGACATCAATCATGTCACAAACTGGGGGATACATACTGGGGTATTGGTCTGGCGGTTTACAGCGTGCAGCGTGCAACGCGCCATCACAAGAACGTGTCAGGAAGTCATGGACGGTTAGAGATGAGCAGGAGAAGTGGGCAAGACTGGTCGTGTGGCACCGACGCACAACTCCACTACTCCAACACTCCACTTCCTCCACTTCCCACGAGAGACGTGAATGAGGCTCAATGACTTGTATAAATAGGTTCTCCTCCTTATTTTCAAAGACAAGAGAAAAAGAGGAGACAAGGAGAAACAACACAAGTTCAGACGAGACAGAAAACCAAGTGTTAATACAAAAACGTATTCAAACACCCAGAGCTTGCTTGCATCAATCACAAGCCTGCTCACCTTTCTGTTACAAGTCATAAGCAAGCCAACACCTTCACAATCTCAACACCTTCTTCGCTTCCCTCCCTAAGATCAACCCCATCTCCTTCACTTTGTGACCGAAACAAGTCTGGAACGGCCATTTCTTGGTTTAGGACGGACTTGCACAGATTGATCTCTCGAATCTACAAGCACTCACCGCGCAGTGCATTTGTTTAAGGTTTAAATTCATTCCTCATCCACACCCCAAATTACCAAATTCTGCAGGAGTAGTTTTCACCCATAAACAATTGGCGACCACGGTGGGAGATTAATCTCTCGGTTGTAAAGTCAACTTCTTCGAAATCCGATTCAATTTTATCAATTTCAAAAGGGTAGATCTTAGAATCAATTCAATTAACAATTCATTTCAAGATGGTGGAATTAAGGTCTGGATCAGCAATCAACTCTGATGGGGCTAGTGTGGGTACCAATCCCGGTGTCGAAGTACCTGTCAGTGGAGCTACCGTAGCCAACACATCTCGAGGAGCCGTTACCTCTATCACCAACACTAGCGGAGCAGGAGACATCCCAGTAGGTGTAACGCCCCCCATCACCAGAGCCAGAGCAGCCGCAAATCCCAACATCTCCTCAAGTGTAACACCTCCAGTGGTCACCAGAGCAACAACTTTCACTCCCCCACCAGGACGAGGAGCCGGAGGCACAAGAGGAGGACCACCGTCTATTACCGTTGCAGACTTGATGGAGAAACAAGAAGTTCTTGCTAAGACTCAAACAGATATGGCCGCAACTCAGAAGGAGGTACTCACTTTCCTCAAGACCTTGACTGAACGATTGCCGCAGGATTCACGTCAATCTTTGGAGCCAACAAGAGATGCCTTCAATTCACCCGGAGCAGGCGTTTCCACTCGGACAGAAGCTCGTGTTGCTCCTGAATGTTCAAGAGAAAGGGATCAGCCACCCAACTTCATCACACGTGAAGATCTAGAACGACTCCTTCAAAGCCGAGTCAAAGGAAATCTGACGGATGCACACCAACACCAACCTCCATACCCTCAAGATATGCAACGAATCCCTCTTCCAAGAGGTTACACCTCTCCCCAGTTCTCCCTCTACGACGGTACTGGTAATGCTCGTGAACATGTCTCTCGATTCTTGGAATCCTTGGGGGAACATGAATACAATCATGTCCTGCGCCTGAAAGAATTCTCAAAATCACTTACGGGGAGGGCATACACCTGGTACAACAACATCGCACCTAACAAAGATATCCAACTCGGAGCGAGATGGTCAGTGCTTTCTACAGAAAGTATTTCTTCGTGTCTGAACAAATCACCTTTTCAGATCTGGGAAGAATTCTTCAGCGGAACAACGAGCATCCTAACGACTTCATCAAAAGATTCAGAACTCAAGCGCTGGATTGTCATGACCCGAACGTCACCGAACGACAATTGGTGGAGTTGTGCATCAACGGGATAATACCCATATACCGCGCTCTGTTAGAGAACCTGGGCTTTCAAACGTTCTCTGAACTCCACGAGGCTACAAAACGTTCAGCAACAACTGCACCGACACTACTAGAAAGAACCAGAGTTGTTCGAAGTGAAGATTCACGTGAAAGTCGAGGGAGCAGGTGCCTCACGAACAAGCAATACAACACCGGTCCTTCTGTGAGTGTAGTGGGCGGAGGAGAGAAAAGGAAAGCTCCAGTGACAGAACAACAAACCAAGCGGATATCCCCGGCACACAAGACTTCGTCTTGAAATGGAGCAGACAAAACTCCTGCACAAAACACTAAAGACACGGGTTTTCCTTTTCCCATGAATGAAGTGATAGAGCTCTTGGAAGCGTGGATCCAAGATGACGCCGTAAAGCTGCCCCCTATCAGACGTCCTCCAACCGAGGAAGAAATGGCAGATCCCGATATCTCGTTGCTACCACAGGTTCGTCCATCATCCAACCAAAGATTGCAACAGGTTGAAACAGATATTTAGGGAAAAGGTAGAAACAGGGGAACTCCAGCTTGGAAACGAGGGTGTTCATAGAGACCCTTTACCTATCAGGAACTGCATGATTTCTGGGGATTCTGTTCGCAAGACCGTACAATCTATGATGGAACACATATGTGAAATCTTGTACTTCTCCAAAGGACAGCGTCGAGACATATTTGCGGCCCTCAACCACGTTGTGTCAGGTAGGCGTTTGCATCCAGTAGCAGTACAGGAACCCCAGTCTTTCCTGAAAGACATGAGCAATGGAAACTGGGGACTCCTAACCGTCGCTCGTTTGAGAAATATTGAATTCGATAGCTTGTTAATTGATACGGCTTCCGAATTTAACATCATTACTGTAAAGACCTTGAGAGCGGCAAAGATTTCAAGCAGGAAGCTACTCGTCACCCAATTTGTAGTTAAAGATTCAAAGCGGGAGAGCTTAGAGATGCATATGGATACATTGATCTTGAAGTCGAATTGGGTGATGCCTCGACGCAAGCAAAGTTCTACATAGTCAAAGATCATCCCAACTGCGACATGATCCTAGGGCGCTCTTGGATGCAGGACAACAAAGCCATACTGGAAGTCTGTCCTTTACCGGTTTCGGTACCTGAAAGAATCTCCAACACGCCTTCTGGACCTCCTGATGATTGTTTGCTGCCGTACCAGCAACGTGCCGCTGTGACACAACTTCCCGGGGAGAGCCTGTCGGCAAGGTCCCGATGTCAAGTAAGTCTCACCACACAACTCTCTTTGCAACCTACCGCCCCTCATTCTGACAAGTCCTGGGGACTGGCTCCAATCAACAAACCAAACTCGGCTAAGAGATGTGAATGGGAGGCCGGCCCTTTCAAGCGTTTTATCAGGAGCGTGGAAGCTGTTTTGGTCAAAGACGATGAGGCCAAGGTCCAAGTATCTGCACGACCAAACCCGTTTGGAATTGGAGACCTGGTGACGAAGGCGACTACGTTCAATGTTGGGAGCGTGACGGTGAAGATGACCACTCCTGACTTGCCTACCGAAAGAGAAGATGAACCGTACCTGGTAGCAGATGTTATCCTAGGCGGCTACTGCAAACTCATCAACGCTGATAAACTAGAGGGCATAACGATTCACTCACGATGGCTCAAACCCTACCGAACTTAAGATACTGTGCTACCACTTTCCGGCATCCTCCACTCTTTAAAACGCTGTGCTATTTTTCCAGCGTGTTTCCTTTTTACAGTTTCATGTCATACTTGTAATTCCTCCAGAAAATGATTGCAATACTTGCATTCACAGTTAGGGTTCCAATTTTCAATTCTCAATTTAATTGAAGTATTATTTCCATCTGAGAACCTCTCTACCCCTAAAAACACAAAGCCCTGAGTCGGCCTAAATCAACACACTGAGCAAGAAAGGAAATCCTAAACAAGCATCTCATGGGAAGAAGGAAATAGAACGTGTGCACAAAAGGAAAATGATTTGAGCCATCTCGCCCCCAAAGACAAAGCCAAGAAGATCTTGCATCGAGAGCACAGGTCCGTGGATATTCCATTATAGTATTACTTCTTTTATCACTAAGGATTACGTGTGAAGGCGCACCCTTGCGCCTGAGAAGGTTCGGTTGCAGTCTTGACAAAGGATTATAAAAGAAAAACTTTATTCAAACAATCAAATGGAGGAAAAACCTTGAACCCGGCCGCCACCGAGTACAAGGAAGATGTTCAAGCGTACAAAATATACTTGGAAAGAAGAAAGAAGAAAAGAGGTTTTAGTCGTCAAGAGGATCGACATTGCCTACACCACTGTCAGGTTCTGCTTCAGCGCCGTCACCTGTTGATGCTCCTCCCTCCGAATCTACCTCAACTTCTGCATCAGACGTCTCCGCAGCAGCAGCGCACTCCATCCCAACATCACCAGCGGGAGCATTAAAAAGCGCATCAACATTAGGAGCCGTACCAATTGCTTTCAGATGTTCAGGTTCCTCTGTGCAGGAGTCAAGAATTATCACGCCGTCCTGAACCGGGTAATCACACTTGCCTTCATTCGGAGGTCGTTCATGCTCAACTCTCCGCCTCTTCAACCTCGCTGCAAATCTCTCTGCCCTTGCGCTTACTAGTGTCTGCAGTGTTTCCTCGCGCCTCCACCGCTCCTCCATGTCAATCGCAGCTGAAAGTGCACAGATACGTGCTCTGGCAATACGAAGGTGGGAGATAGACATCCCCTGTATAGCACGGCCGACTTCGCGAAGTGGAAGATCGATCTTAGCCATTACATCTTCGTGTGCACGGTTTTCGGGCTTGTCAACTTCGAAACTTCTTTCTGGGGAAGCAACGGAGTGATTGTCAGCCGCTTCCATGATAAACTGCAAAGGAGGGGAGGTTATGAGCGCACACAAAAAAAAAAAAAAAAAAAAGAGAAGAGAAAAATCAAATCCATCGATCAGTTAATCATAAAAATCAGAAGCAGTACCTGAGATATAGAATAAACGACCACGTGAGATGATTCTTTATAATCTCACAAGTCGACAGAATCCCAGAACAAAAAAGAAGTCTTTACTTGCAACCTATGAGGGCTGCTAATTCGGGATAACAATCGACGAGGCTTATCAGATATACCTGAGGAAAGCCGTGTATGATGAAGGAAGTACACCTGAAGAAGCGGCCGAGCTCAAATATGTACAAGAGGAACCAAAGCGACTCACCAGATCAAGTCCTGTTTCCTTCGCATCCTTAATCGAGAACCAACCGGTTCGTGGCAACGCCCGACTATCCGGTAAATATGTATCTACTTTAGCCTGGTCATCTCAGTATATATGTATGTCACCATCTCATGCCTACCACACAATAGTGTAACCATTATGTGCTAGGCAGGGGACTTAATGTTGATGGTGGATTTTCGTTCAAGGTTAAATTTGTAAAAAACCAGAAAAATCATGCGCCGACATCTTGTAAAAGATAAAGCCATTTATAAGTGTTGGATACTCCTCACTTAATTCACCAAGAATGGAGCATGTAGCAACAATCCCATTCTCGTGAATACATGAAATTCCTCCAGGTTGGAGCATGTGGCAACAATCCCTTCCCGTGAATTTCATATCAACCTTGTATTTCTAGTACTCATTATCGGTGTGGCATGACGATCGAGTGTTACTCTTACAGAGTAACACGAACCTCCAAGCATTATAATGAAACCATGTACGAAATACCCGTACAGGCTGACTATCGGTGTGTTATACTAGCCCGAGCCCCTCTCGGTGTGTTATACTAGCCCGACTGAGCCCCTCTCGGTGTGTTATACTAGCCCGATTGAGCATCCGGACTGACCGTATCAGTCCGGATATGATATGATTGCAGTCATCCAACTCCATAAGCATGATTGGATGACCCCAGATCAATTCCATCACCCCCAAGCAGGTATGGAATACCCACGGCCGACCCCGCATGGTCGGTCATTGGCCTAGCCTGCCAAGAAACCGTTCATACCAAGCATTATGGACGGAAAACCCTAAATTAGGGTTTGCGGCATATTACATGTGTCGCAAAACAGTCTCAACCATCCATCTTCGCAGGAATAGATGGAGGGTGTAGATGTAGACTCAAAGGGCCCAGAGCATGTCGACACGATCACCGTGGGCCCGCCTACACACTTGACCAATCGGTCAAGACCAACAATATTTGGCCGTGACAAAATCATCACCCAAACAAGAGATGACGCACGGCTTGAAAGCCAAAATTAGGGTTTCAAGTCATCACGCGCGTCCATCTTCTCGGCACGAATGGAGGGTCATAGATTAGATTAAACAAGGGCCGGTCATACCAAAGATGACCACCGTGGGCCCATCTACCTCCTCATGTGTTCGGCCAAGGCATATCATGCCCGGTCAATCCAAAACGTGCGTCCAAACCAAAGCATGGCCGCGCCTCCCAAACCACGAACTGATCTCGACCGCTCAACTTCACCGGATGATTTGAGTGGCTTAGATCACGTTTTCATGGGATAGTCGGTATAGGTGTGAACACCAGCCTACCACCTACACGCTGGTATGATCGACCAAGACCGACCAAGATGTGTCGTCTTGAAACGCGTGCCCGAACTAGGGATGTCACGCCGGTTTCCAACCCTTTTGTGGCATCAATTTCCTGCCGCAAACCGATCTCAACCACTCATCTTTACCGGTTAAATTGAGTGGCCTAGATCGCGCCTTCATGGGACGGTGAGGTGTAGGCGTGTACACCGGCATGCCGTCTACACACATGCCCGGTCGGCCCTCTCCAAATCCCTTTCCATGCTTGGTTTCGACCAAGCTAAAGAGTGATGCTTGCGCACCTCTTCAAAAACCCTAATATCCATTAACGGTCGCAGATGAGTGTCTCAAAGATCATCTCATCCGTTCAACTTCACCGACTTGGTTATACAACCACGGTCGGGAGTTATTTGGTCGGTGAGGCGTCATTACCCATCACTTTACCACACCATAATGCGTACCGCATAAAATACACACGATACTTCACAAGTATCGACTTCCCGAATAACACGATTATTCAATTCAAAGATTACATGCTATCTTTCGTGGATCCACGATCCACACATTCCAGACATCAATCATGTCACAAACCGGGGATACATGCGGGTATTGGTCGGCGGTTTACAGCATGCGGCGTGCAACGCGCCATCACAAGAACGTGTCAGGAAGTCATGGACGGTTAGAGATGAACAGGAGAAGTGGGCAAGACTGGTCGTGTGGCACCGACGCACAACTCCACTACTCCAACACTCCACTTCCTCCACTTCCCATGAGAGACGTGAATGAGGCTCAATGACTTGTATAAATAGGTTCTCCTCCTTATTTTCAAAGACAAGAGAAAAAGAGGAGACAAGGAGAAACAACACAAGTTCAGACGAGACAGAAAACCAAGTGTTAATACAAAAACGTATTCAAACACCCAGAGCTTTCTTGCATCAATCACAAGCCTGCTCACCTTTCTGTTACAAGTCATAAGCAAGCCAACACCTTCACAATCTCAACACCTTCTTCGCTTCCCTCCCTAAGATCAACCCCATCTCCTTCACTTTGTGACCGAAACAAGTCTGGAACGGCCATTTCTTGGTTTAGGCCGGACTTGCAAAGATTGATCTCTCGAATCTACAAGCACTCACCGCGCAGTGCATTTGTTTAAGGTTTAAATTCATTCCTCATCCACACCCCAAATTACCAAATTCTACAGGAGTAGTTTTCACCCATAAACACACGGTTTCCAAAGCATCATCACCATTTAATTCAAACATTTGTTGTGCCAATGTATCCATAACATCAATGGAGAAACAAGAGTGGACATCACTAAGATATCTCATCGTCTCGAAAATGTTGAAACGTATTGTTTCTCCATCAAACTCCATAGTTAGCGTTCCCTTGTCCACATCAATAATGGTTTTCGCCGTTTTCATGAAGGGACGCCCAACTAGCAATGGAAGAGACGAGTCCGGTGACCCTTCATTCATCTCTAACACACAAAATTCAGCTGGAAATACAAGTTGATTAACCTGCACAAGAACATCCTCAACAATACCCATTGGGTAGACATTAGAGCGATCGGCTAATTGCAATACAATTTCAGCCTTTTTAAGAGGACCAAGATCAAGTGAATTATACATTGATGCAGGCATAACATTAACGGATGCACCTAAATCCAACATAGCTTTGTTAAATGTTGTGTTACCAATTGTGACGGGAATGTCAAAACTACCGGGATCCTTGCACTTAAGTGGGAGTTTGTGTTGTAAGATTGCCGAAGCATTCTCCCCCGCACTAAGCACTTCATTACCTTTTAGCCTTTTCTTATTGGTACACAAGTCTTTCAACACCTTTGCATACTTTGGAACTTGCTTAATAGCATCAATGAGTGGTATGTTCACATGGATCTTCTTTAGAACGTCTAAAATCTCCTTTTCTAATTCCGCCTTCTTAGAACTTGCAAATCTGCGAGGAAAAGGTAAAGGATGAATATAAGTAGAAACCGGAGTTTTAGAGTTAGGAATAGGTACCTCAGAAGTTTGGGGAGAATCCTCATTCTTCTCCTCCAAAACATGTTCCTTTGGTGTTTCCACCTTGCTCGAATCAGTAACTTCGGGTTGCACAAGTTGTGTACCACTTCTCAATTAATAGCATTGACACTCTCTTTTGGGTTAATAGGTTGAGAAGGGAGTTTCCCACTATTTTGTGCCTTCAATTGGTTCAACTCAATAGCCATGGAGCCCATTTGTGTCTGCAACTCCTTGATAGCACTCTTAGTTTCCTGCTAACTTTATTTAAACATGGTGGAAATGCCTTGCATCATTGTTTGAAGCTTTGAATCGATATCAGAACCTTGATTTTGCATTGATTGTTGTGCTTGTGGTTACTGAAATTGTTGTTGCTGAAATTGTTGTTGTGGTGGTTGAAATCCACTAGGACGGTTGAAATCCACTAGGACGGTTGAAAGTAGGTTGTTGGACTGCACCTTGCTTGTTGGCATAGCTAAAATTGGGGTGATCTCTCCATCCCGGATTGTAAGTGTTAGAGTAGGGATCATACCGTCTTTGTTGATTTGGAAAGACCGCATTAGCTTACTCGTCTTCATAAGCTTGAGAGGAACTTGGTATCACCGCGGCTGCAACTTGTTGCATCATTGCTGTCATGTTACCCATTTGTTGACCAAGTTTCTCAACCTCGCTCACTTCATTTACTTTCCTAAGAAGCACATCCGAACCACGACTCAAGAAATGTTGGGAGTTTGCTGCCATGTTTTCAATCAACTCTCTAGCTTGTGCCACCGTCTTGCTCACTAGTGCACCACCACCCGCAGCGTCAAGAAGATTCTTATCACTTGATTGGAGTCCTTCATAGAAGTATTGGATGATCATAGCGTCACTGAATTAGTGGTGAGGGCAGCTTGCCACCAATCTCTTGTATCGTTCCCAACATTCATATAGGGATTCTCCCACATTTTGCTTCATCCCACAAATCTCCTTGCAAATTTGAGTAGCCTTTGATGCAGGAAAATATCTCTCTAAAAAGAGTTTCTTCATCCCATTCCATGTCGTGACACTTCCGGAAGGAAAATAGTACAACCAATCCTTAGCGCTATCCATCAAACAGAAACGAAAAACTTTCAACATTGCACCATCCGCCTCAACATCCGCTGGAAGCATGGCCATGACAATGGTGTGGAAGTCCATAAGATGCTTGTTTGGGTCTTCATTCACCATGCCATGGAACTTTGGTAATTCTCTAAGCAACCCCGGCTTGATCTCAAAAGTAGAGTTTGTTTGAATACACCTATGAGAAGCCAAGTCCTTGAGTGTACGATTCGCATCACCCATTGTTTCTTCTTCTTCAACTTGTGGTTCGTCTACGAATGGAACCTCTTGTTCTCCTTCTATTTGTAACTCTTCTTCCACTTCTAACTCTTGATCTTTTGTTGTGTCTTGACTTGGTTGGAGTATTGTGCCTCTTCGAGTAGCTATCCCGCACCTTGGATAGTTTCAATCTTTACAAGCCAGGGATTAGGTACCTGAAAACAATTCTCGTAAACAAGTGAGAAACAAGACAAGAAAACAAAAAGCAAAGATAAAAGCAGAAATTATAAAAAGAAACTAAAATATTAATAACAAGCCGTATGCCTCCCCGGCAACGGCGCCAAAATTTGACCGGTTGTCAGCCAAGCAAAAATAATTTCACTTTCTCACTCTACTAAATATAAATGAAGTACGTGATAAGAAAGAGTTCGTTCCCACAGAGAGGCAATTGTTGTTATAATAATTCTAGTTTCTTAGTAACCAAAGGGGGGATTTTTGTTTTATCTAAGCAATAAAAGTAATTGAAAGCAATAAAATAATTTGAATAATTAATAAGGAGAAGATATTGGTCACAGGATAGTATCATTCACAAACATGTATTATCATCAATGACTAGAATTGGTATTTTAATCTCTCATTTACTAAAAGTACTAGGATACCTTGATCGCAAGAATATCCCGCTAATTCCCCGATTTCATCACAACCACATTAAAAGATGTATATGTGAATTCTTCCTAGAAAGCAACCTAAAGTGTAAAAGCACAATTAAGTTTAACTCCCTCAAAGCACTAAGTTCTATGGAATAAGACTAATCAAGGCAATCAAACGTGTAAAAGCACTAATTCATTTAACCAAAGTTATGATCCACTTGTGACTAGTAGGATATATCACTACAAGCACTACCCACAATTATGCTACTTAGAATCAGGGATAAACAACTTTTTCGTATTGAAAACCCTAATATAGCTCTAGAGATGAATGCAAATCGGATTGATTCCGGACTCAACCTAACAAGTATTCAAATCATATAACACTACTAATTGTGAATCACAAACAATAAATTACTGAGACAAAACTAATTCATAGATTCAAATAACATGTTGAGAAATCAACTTTATCCCATAACCAATAATAATTGTTTAGCTACTCATAGCTATGGAGTTCATCATAAAAATATTAATTGAATAGAAGAAGATGAACAAAAGCAAACCCTAGAAGCGTAAACAAAAGTGGCTCTCTCCAAGTTCCAAGAATAATACGTGATATATCCAAAGTTGTAGAAAACTTTTTCCTTTTGTAGCTTTTCATCTTTCCAAAACTAGGTCTTCAAAGCCCAAAGTCCAATAACAAGATATCCACCAAACCCATATGTGAGGAATACCCATGTGAAAATATATCCCAAAAATAGTCACCGGAAAACTGGTATTATGGCCGGAAATTGGCCGGAATCCGGCAAGAAAAGTATCTCAGGTGACCGGCAAAGTCCACCGGGCCACCGGTCATAGTCGATCAACTCGGTCAAGGCTCGGTCGAGTCGGGTATGAGTCGATCGCCTAACTCATCTGAGTGGCTGAGTTGGTATTGTCCAAGGCCATTGCACTGGCCAAAGCTCTGTTGCACAATGATTGTGCTTCACCAGTTAAACTCCAGCCATGATGGTTGTGCCTTCTTCATAGCTGCAGCTTCTTCTTCCATACAATTCTGTCACTTGCAGCTGCATCTTTCTTTGTCTCAAAGCCAATGTTGTTCATATCACCACCACTGATCACCATAAACATCATTTTCTGCATTCAGTACATACATTCTTGAGCCATGCTTAGCAGAATCACCTGCTTGTTTGTGTCTTCTCAGCTTCAAATCCCAGTTGCAAGTCATACAAAATCTCACGCCAAGTCTGTAATAGCCGCAACACATTTCAAACCAAACCTTCTAGCTTCTCTATTACAATAGCAGCAATCCATATCTGCAGTTCCCATTAACATCAGCTTCATTACATGTACTGCAATTCCAGATTCAGTCTCATCTCTTGCAACACCAATCTCTGTCACAGCTGAAACCTGCATTGCAACATCACAAAACTGCACCTGCAATTTCCAGTCATTCCTTCTCAGGCAAACACAAGCATTCACTCCATTTCAACCACCACTAGAACTGCCATCAAACCCATTTTATCACAAAGAAGACAAACCTCCGGGTCCATTGCTTTGCCTCGCAATTGACTCAATCTCACCACATGCCATGTAACTCATACATACTGCGACACGACAATCAATAGCAGCAACTACTTCTCTTGCTTGATACCAGCAGCACCAACTCATTCTCACAGTAGCACACATTCCATTCCCTCACAACCTAGGCATACATCTACCTTTTATGCAATTTCTCAAGCCATACTTTCAGTTGCTCGAGTTCTTCATTGTACTGCCAACTCTTTCCTCCATCTGAAACGGCTAAGCCATAGCTTCCATCCTTATCACAGAAGTAGCTTCACCTGCCCTTCTCCATTGCAGCAGCAACACCATCTGCTCCACTGAGTCATAACTCATTCACCAAAGCCTGAGTCATAACAACCCTTTAACCTAAACCTTCATCTAAGCTGCATTCTCATTCTCTTAGCTCATCAGCATTAGCTACTCCTTCCATGTTTACTCATTCAATCATTCATTTCTTCACCTGAGTGTGCAATTGCTTCACCAGCTTCTCACATGTAATTTGACAAACCCAATAATCATCGCAGCATTTCCTGTAACTTGTACTCCTTCTCATCTTGCCTGCAATTCATCTCGGCTTCCTCCTTTATTCAGTTCAACTGGTGCTCAAACCCGCATTAAATATCTTCCTTAGCAACACCACCTGTTCCATATACCACCAATACCAATTCCATCCTGATGTCTTCTCTATCCTCAGCAACTGCAACAGTCCCTAGATTCACCTCCATTTACTGCAGATCAGTAGCATTGCCTAGCTTCTATCACCTGCAATCATCTCAGTCTCCATAACTGCATCACTAGCTTCTATCACCTCGACAAATTCAATCTGAGTACACCTGCAATCATCCGTACCTACACATACATCTAAGTTCATCCATTGCAGCTGCGGTTCATCAGTTCACTCATTAAACCCATTTTCTGTCTTGAAGCAGCACTACCACCTCTTCCGTAACAGCTGCAGTTCCATGTATTTTTGGCCATCAAAACCCCTGTTTAATTCTTCCATTTACTCATAATAACAACAACCACCAGAAACCCATCTCAGTTTCGACCCAAATCAATTCCATTCTCGACTCAAGTTCTAATTCAGCTTAACCCCAATTTCATCATCTAAATCTTCGTAGATTTCTGAATTTGAACATCAACCCCAGCTTAATCATTTCCTTAATCGATCATTGTCATCACCAGAAGCTTCAATCACTCACTTTCATCAACCCTAACTTCTACCATTCTCGACCAAATCCAAATCGTACTTCCTCTCAAACCCTACTCTATGATTCATTACATAACTTCAGTTTGTCTTCCAATCCACCATCTTAGCTCGAATGTCACTTCTCAGCTTCAGATCCATACTCAAATTTCTGCTCGATCGTCTCTCGATTTAGCAGCAGGAATCGCTATTTTTTTTTTATTTTGTCTGAGTTTCAGGAATCAATTTAGAGACATATCTCTCATCGGATTCAGGGTTGTAATATATAGGATTTACTTAGACACCCGCTACTTGGATATGGGCCATCCTGCATAATTCTTGTACTGTCAGTTTCAAGGGACTGACAAGCTTAATAATTGATTTTGCTCCTAGAATGATCTATTTCTTTCGCCGTGGGCTTCGCCTTTTCATTCTCTCCAAGATGATGAGAAGAAATCCCGGATTTGAGCGAGTTCCACTTCTTTTTGCTCCAATGACTCCAAAACACCTTTAAAACTCAAAAGCAAACATAAGATACATAATTTACAAGAAAACTCGCAAAGAAAGCATAAACAATAGATAAATATCAAGGTGTTTTAGACACCTATCAAATTCCCCCACACTTAGAATTTGCTAGTCCTCGAGCAAATCAAACAAAACAAATTCTAAAACATACATACAACTCCGTCACGTGAGGGTTTACTAGAGATATACCCACAAAGCCTACTTTTCCAACTTACTAGTTCTCCGTAATGATAACATCCAACGCGCTAAGAAGACATAGAGATTCTGCACACTAGTCATAAGAAGTTAGACACATAAATGAACACAATCTCATTCTTAAAAGTTGAGAGAGAAATAACCATCCCTTATCGAAAGAAATTCGGGTTCGGAGTGATCGAAAGTCTTGACTATGCCTCACAAGAAAGGGTTTTATGAAGTTGCTCTCAATAATAAATAGTTTTTTTATGGGTCACACATGTGTCCAGGTAGGAATGAAGATATGTGAGTAATTCACATTAATTATTGCTTTGTAAAATCAAAACGTGGGTTTTGAGTAACCTTGAAACTTTGACAATTTATTTATGATGAAATATTATCTTGGTGTAAATTTCATAGTTCAGTTGTGGATGTTCATACTATGAAAATTGTGTCTATGATTTTATGAAAAATCAGTTTTGAAGATTAATAAAACCTCGTTCGTTATTGCAGGTTTCAAGGAACGAACTAATTTTGGAGTGTTAACTCTTGTGGCACAATCACTATTGTTAGTGGAATTGTAAAGAGGTAAGAGTTAAGAATTACCATTTTTGTTGATGTCGTATTCCCATTTGCATGATTCCATCATCTTGTTGAAGCTTGTATTTAGACGACTGAAGCAAAATGTTGTATGAATTTTACAGCTACTTGGCAAGAATGTCTGATTCCCAAGCTAATGATGCCTCCAGAGATAAAATGTTTGTAGACAATGATGTCTCTAGAGAAGATGCATGCATGGATGAGACTTCTGTTGGCGGAGAGGAGGACGAAACACCTGGAATCAAGAATGTTCCGAATATAAATGATGCATTTTTTGAGGTTCAGGAAACTGAAAAGCGTCTCAGATCTCCAGCATATCGTCTTTTGATAAACCCCAGGACGGTTACTCAAAAGAAATTGGTGACTCCTCGAGCAGTTGTTAGGTTTTGTCTTGAACGAGGACTCTTCCAGGCTTCAATTATAGAATTCAACCTCTTTCGACGCCCTTTAGAGAAGTTTTTCGGATGGTCAAGACACATGCTGGGATATCCTCGTGTTAAAGCTATGCTGTATAGAGCACAAATTGTCAGGGCTATTCAAGCATCTGGAGATTTGTACATCTTTCATGATGCGCGAGGTCTTGTGGCCCTTCTTGCTCGCTGGTGTATTCCGACTCATACCTTTATATGTAGTTGGGGAGAGTTTACCATTACCTTGGAAGATGTAGTTGCTTTATTACATCTTCCAATCACAGGTAATTTTCCTGAAGAGCTTTCCACGGAGGAAAAAGCAGTTTCCAACATCTTAACAGCTGAGATGGAGAGAATTAACAAGGCTTTTGGCAAAGGCTGTTATGCTCACTGGTTGACACACTGGTGGCCACGAGATGTCCCTCTCAACGAACCTGACGGTATGTTGTCCATCGCTGCTTTTTTGTGCTTATGGCTGTCTAGGGACGTGTTTGAAGACGCCGGGACTTTGTTAAAGCCATTTGTAATCCTTTTTACCATTAAGATGGCTCAGGGTGAACAACTTCCCATGGGTAGCTTATTCTTGGGTTCTTTGTACTCTAACCTGGATTCCCTGGTCGTAGACTCCAGTATTTCAAATGGCTTTATGAAGATTGAATGCTACGCCAATACGATGTTCCTCCAAGCCTTGATGTGGGAGCGCTTCGAGAAGTATGTGCTTATTCCTCGTAGTATTTTGCAAGGTGATTCTTGACGTATTTTCTATGAGAAGGATAATACCAGGATCATGCGTTGTTCTAAGAAGCAAATTCAGTCCAAGACACGCCTCATTGATGTATTAGACGATGAGTCTGAGTTCAACTTCCGTCCCAGGGTGCTGATTCCTCCTTATATTTCCCAATTGACCACTTTCAATACTTAAGAAAGTATGACTTTAAAATCTGGTGCTGACTTGAGCGATGGCAAAAGATCCTTCATGTTGAGCTGTACTTCAGGTCATTTGATAGCAGCAACATATGGAGACTTTTCAGTGGATGAATACAACATTGATAGAGAAGCCCGTCAGATGGGTATTGATCAATGCGTTCTAACTTTCCGGAGGAGCAACAATCAGTGGAATAGCTTAAGACTTGTTTAGACCGTACCCATGTCGAAGGAATCTCTTATTGGTTCCCTTGTGCAGACCGAATTACGTATGTAACTACGGGTTATAATGATTTCTAGGACCAACAATTCGAACGTCTACATGATTTCGTAGGGGTTATTCAGCCTTTGGTGAAAGAGCCTCCTTCTGCTGATATGATTGCTTCTCAACCCAGATTGAAACTCATATCTGGTGGTGATAAGCGAAAGACATCTCCAGGATGTTCACCAGTATGTATCTTTTACACATTCTTCGTAAAATTACAATAATTGCCTTTGATTATCACCTTAATTTCTTTCCTGTAGGACGGTCATGCTGTGAGACCTCGTCTTGAAGTGAATTTCTCAGAAGCAGAAACAGTTGTTCATGGTGGAGAAGGCAGAAACAAGAATTGTAAGTTGTTACCTAATACCATAAAGTCTTCGGTTATTTCTTTGGTGAGTTGTCGACACTTTTCCGCTGTAACTTCTTGTATCCGCATTACTAGGATCATGAAACCAATATTTGTTATTTGGTTACAGAATTTTGCTCCGTCTAGTATTGATGGTCTTCAATTCTCTGCCGCTGGGCAGACAATCTCTGATTTGAGCGTTGAAGAAGAAAATGTTGTGAGTACTCTCCATCATAGCCAAACATAAATGCCTCATGTGAAAATGCTAATTATTTGATAATATGCACAGGAGGATGTTGCCATGGAGGTGTAGAGTGCTGATACTCGGTCATCCTCCGAGAATAGAGGCGAAGGAAGTTCCAAAGATTCGGAACCGAATGAAAATGATGAACCTCTTGATGTTGACATGAGCAATCCCAACTCTTTGAACACTTCGAAGACCCCCCAAGTAAGCACATATCTTGTAACCTCTTCATAGAAATATGAAATTGCTGATTTGTGAGTGAATGAATGATAATCCATGTGAGTGTACAAGTAATTTTGGCAAAATACGTCGTCAGAAAATTTCAGATTTCAGTTTTTAGCAAAAACACCGTAAAACCTTCATCTGACGTCGGATTTTCATGATCCGCATATGTATCTTCAAGCCCGGAAAATTTCCAAGCTTTAGAAGAGAAGATTTTTGAGTTTTGAGCACGTTTAGGACCTGAAAAAGGCGAAACAGTAAACTTCCAGGAGACTTCCAGAACTTTTTCAGATTGCATGTTGCCTGATGTTTTGACCATATCTCTTTTCTCGTTCATCGGATTATTATGAAATTTTGACATGTTGTAGAGGACACGCATATGAAGAGAATGGTATATAAACAATCCTCAGATACCTTGTAGATTGCTTCCAGTTCGTCTTTTAGTACAGAGTAGAGTACAGTTGTTTCAGACGAAGTTACCGTAAAACGTATTTTCATGACTTTCGTGCTATTTGCTCGTTTGAGTGTATAATGATGAAATTTTATGATGTGGTATTGATTGTATGCTGTATTTTATAATTTAATTTGGTTTCATGCTTAAACGACTCTAACCTCATGTAATCTTCGTATTAGGTGTAAAATACCGAAGTTGAGGATATTGAAACCAATGAGGATAACCCGAATTGCCCTGGAGTTGTTGATGAAGAGACAACCATCCCTGCACTTCAAGGCCATGATAAGGTTGTCACTGAAGTTATGGAAACCCAGATTGTTACCGTCAAATGATAGAAGAAACCGAAACACCAGTAGAGAATACTGAAGAAATTGTTGCCCCGATTGTAGAAGCTGCTCCAGTAATTGAAAACCATATAGTGGTGCATGAATATCCAAGTGCAGGAGTTGCTTTTGATCATCCCTTTGATGCTTCACTCCCGTATCATTAACTAGTAGGTGGATTCAGCGTTCCCATTGGATATGCAGGCTTGTACGAGAAAATATGGAAGAAGTTTGGTCACATAATAGTGGACAAGAACCCTGGGCGTGCTTGTGCTTTAACAATGCAAGTAGGTATTATCTTGTATGTTGTAAGTGATATATGCACTAGGGCCAGAAGTACTGTGACTCCAGATATACTCTTTGATTGGGAGTTTAACTTGGAGAATTCAGAAAGACTTGGCTTCAATGTAAAGTGGCTTCGTAAGCAAATGAATGCTATCAAGGACTCATGTGAGAACAACATACTCTTTCCCAATGATGCTGTGATGGAGAAGGAAGACAAGATTGTCAGGCTGACTGAGGAGCTGAACAAGGAGAAGGCGGCTTTGAAGATCTTGAAGGATGCAGAGGCGCAAAAATCCTTTTTTGCTGATTTTCTTTTCATAATCTCTTGAACTTCTGAATTTCTGAGAGATGTGAGGTTTTTATTTGGGTCTTGATATTGACTAACTTTGGATTGGTAGATGATTGAGGATTTTCTTTTGGATTTGATAGAGATTTTCTTTTAAGTAAAATGAACTGAATTTTGATAAATTGCTGAATTCAAATACTGATTGCAAGGATTGCAAACGTTTTGGAGGAATTGAAATACAATAAAAGAAAATCCTAAATACCAAATCTAGACGTCATGAGTGCTCGGACGTCCACTACCTCGAATACCCAATAATTTCAGACAAATGCCTTAAGCCAATTCTCGTGAATTACTCGTAGGGTTCTGCCATCTGTGTCGATCAATTTGTAGTATCCTACGGTTATGGACCTAGCAACCATAAATGGTCCTTCCCAATTAGAGATCCTTGCAGAATGGAGATCTCGTTTAGTCGCCTTAAGAACCAAATCCCCATCTTTGAATTTGTTTGGCTTAGTAGTTCGCGCCTTGAATATTTTTTGTTGATTCCATGGTTGTGGCACGTACGGACACTCCTGTAGAGGAGAGTATCCAGCATATTGTCTGTCGTGCTTAGCCATGTCTTCAACAATAAACCTCTTAATAGAATGATCAACATGAAGATGCTCTTAGTGTAACCATTTGGTGTAATACTGCTGAGGTGAGACTATCCACTCGTAGCTTTTCGTAATTGCTAAGTTGTTAGCAGGGAGAAGTCCCCGGACCAGAGCAGTATGTTTCAACATTGGTATTATGGCTACATGAAGAGGAATAAAACTTGCCTGAGTACGGAACCTCTTGATGAAAGAATGTGCACTTTCTCCAGGCTTCTGTGTGAGTTCCGTCAAAGCTTTAACTTCTTCCAAGTGCTCGAATGGTGGAGTATCCTCCATTTCTTCTAAGTCAGAGCTTTCTGCAACAGCAGGACATATTGAAGGTGTTGGAGTTTTCTTTCCAGCGTGGATTCAAGTTCGTCCAAGAATCATGTCATATCCCGGGTCTTCTCGAATTATGTAAAACTTAGTCTCAGTGCAGACTGAGTTTTCTATAACTTTGAGATTGATGTAGCCATATGCATCTCTGGAATTCCATTCGCGATCCTTGATTGCCATGGAAGCATGAGTAGCTTCTTGTCGAGTAATGCCAGCGGCTCTGAGAGTTTTCAGAGGAATGATGTTGATGGCGGTACCGACATCAATAAATGCCCTCCTGAATTCGTTTCCTTAAATATGCACTGCGGTGAGCAGTCCCCAGTCATACATTTTTTTATCAGTGGCTGAAGGTTCAGGAGGTACTTCTGGAATCAATAAGCGTTTTCCAGATACTATGTGGTACAAAGCCGTGAACATGTCTCCTCTTTGCGCTTTCGACAGATAGAGTAATTCACAGACATGCTCTATCAATGACTGAACTGCTCCTTTGACTGGTGCTTCAGAAATAGAGAAGGTCCTGACCGGGAGGGGATCTCTGTGCACTCCTTCAACCCCCAGATTAAGTTCTCCTGACTCAACCTTTTCTCTGAATATGCGTTTCAAGACTTTGCAGCTACTTGTGGGATGATTGACGAACCTGTGGAAGCAGCAGTAACGAGGATTTTCCATGTCTTCCTCAGTTGGGTCTCTCCTGACATATGGCAATTTGATTGCACCATCTTGGATCCAGGCATCTAATAGTTCGAGCACTTCTCCAATGGGGAGAGGAAAATCAGGTGCATCTTGATCAGGAGTCTCTGTATGCTGGCCAGGAGCCCGTGCATCTGGTTTGTCCTTCTTTTGCGTCTTTGGAGGAGCTGAAGTATGCTTGTTCGGGGTTTCAGCCTTGCGCTTGCTCCCTTCTGCAACATCGTTTGTGGAGGGTTGCAGGTTGTATTGCTTGTTGATCAGACGTCTGCTTCCTCGAGTATCTCGCGATTCTTCAGTCTTTGTAGGTTTTGCTCTTTCCAATAGAACAGGTGCAGTGGTTGCTGATCTCTTCGCGGATTCATGAAGCTCTGAGAAAGTCTGGAATCGAAGATTTTCCAGTAGAGAGCATGCCGTTGATGCACAAATCTACCAGCTGTTGTTCCGTGACATTTGGGTCATGACAATCCAAGGCCTGGACTCTGAATCTCTTCACGTAATCATTGGGGTTTTCACTGACCCTTTGAAATATTCTTCTAAAATCGGAGAGAGTGACTTGCTCTGACACGAAGAAGTACTTTCTGTAGAAGGCATTAATCATTTCTCCCCAATTGTTAATAGTCCCTGGTGCGATGTTGTTGTACCAGGTGTATGCCCTGCCTTTCAAGGATTTTGAAAATTCCTTGAGACGAACAACGTGGTTGTGTTCATGTTCTCCCAAGGCTTCAAAGAAACGAGAGACAAATTCTCGAGAATTGCCAGTTCCATCATACAGGGTGAAATTTGGAGAGGTATAACCTTTCGGAAGAGGGATCCTTTGCGTAGTGGTAGGATAAGGAGGCTGGTGACGATGGACATGTGATGTCTTGTCCTTTCCATGGTTCTCCAGAAGGCACTCCAAATCTTCCCGAGTAATGAAATTTGATGATTTTTTTTGCTGATGAATCGTCTGCAGATTTGCGGATTTCGTCGTCGTCCACTGTATGAATTGGGATTACTTCAGGATCAGCATCTGAGGATTTCTCCTTTTCTTTCCCCTTTCCTTGAGTTTTCTCTGACATTGTATCAGTGAGAGATTTCAGTTGATTAAATAGCTCCTTCTGTGCCGTAGCCATATCGGTTTGATTTTTTGCAAGAGTCTCTTGCACTTTGATGAGATCGGCAATGGTGGGTGGTGGGTTTCCTCTGACTTCCTCAGGGTATCGGCCGAACAGAGGATAACCTTCCGTGTTAGCGTGGGGAGGAGTAATGTCACCACCATCAGTGTTATTAGAGGCCGAAATTATTTCCGGGATATCTTCATTGTCGTTGTTGTTGTTGTTGCTAGTGCTAGCGCCGTTTATGTTGGAACCTGTAACTAACCCAGACCTAAGACCAACCATCTTGTGAAATCGTGAGATTGCAACCGAGAGATTAATCTCCCACTGTGGTCGCCAATCTTTAGATGGGGAAAAACAATTTGCTGGTTTTTACGGAATTGAAGAGTCGGCCGTGTGGAGACTCCTTGAACCGAGCGAAATGTTGAACCTCACACATATGCACTGCAAGAAGGGAGTGCTTTAAGTTCGAGAGATCAATCTGTAAGATTCCGGCCTAAACCAAGAACAATGGCCGTTCCAAAGTCAATTCGGTCACAAGAGAGGATGGGTTGATCTGTAGGAGGGAAGCTGAGAAATGCGTGAGATTAATGGTGATCTGAGATTGTAGGTGTGTTGTGAATTCAGCGTAAGAATACTCTGAATGATTGAATTTTGCTCAATTGAGAGTGAATGCTCAGACGATGAGTTCGTGTAGACGAAAGATTGTCTGTATGAAGTTGCCGAGAATTCTTTTAGACGAATGTTCAAGTGTTCGAATCTTGTCCTTTCAATCAGGATTCAGAGACATTTTATAATGTAGGAGTTGAAAACACCATGATCCCATGAAGTGTGACAGTTTGCTGGAATCAGAGAGTGGGGAAGTGGGAAATCGTGTTAAAACCAGTTGCTCATCGTGCGGAGACTTGGTTAATTTTCCACCCACTACTTTGATGACTCTTCCAACTGATTGCACGACTTACTCACATTCTCATCGTGGGTGAACACACGTGTCGTAGACCGCCAGACCAAAACCCTAGTTAATATCCACCCATGTGACACGATTGATATATCGTGATTGTGGAGTCGATTCTCGACTTTGTGGGACGATGAGTCCATGTCCGTTGAATTGAACATGTTTTGCAAATGTTCTGAAATTCATGAATCAAATATGTCTGTTGAGACGAGGTATTATTATGTTGATTACCTAAGACGAGCAACCGTGTTCTTCGAATCGTCGAATAATATTGATAGTTGAACCAATATTCTTGAATCTGAGAAAATATTGCTGGTTCGAGCAAATATTGCTAGTTTGAGCAAATATTGCCGGTTTGAGAAAATATTGCTGGTTTGAGCAAATATTGCTCGTTTGATGAATTGTTGGTAGCAGGACCAAAATAAATATTAATTTAAGATACTGACTGCTGGGTCGAGTAAAATAGATAAATAAAAAATGTTGATCATGGAATCAACATAAAATTATCAGAGTATTTGAATCTGCTCAGAATCATGTTTCTACAAAGCTCTGGATTCAAAACCCTAATTTTTTCGAAATGATGATTTATTGCAAATCAATCTACAAAGTGAAGCAGGGACCGGCTACATGGGATGACGAGTTCACCATGTACGCCCATATGCTCGAATGAGTAAAATACCAAAGTCTCTTGAGGACCAGTTGGTGAAAGAATGATTAATTGCTGGTTTAATCATTTTTTAAAATAATGCTCGTGTGAGCGACAGATAATAAAACCTAGCCATGAAGAGATGAGGAACCTACCAAGAGGTCACTAGACCGGCTCTTGGTGGCTGTGGGACCAATGGATGGTCGTTCAAGCAAACTCTTAATTGTTTGGAAGAAGTTTGAACCTAATATGAGCAATTGAGCAAATTAGGTTAAAATTATTAAACATGCGGGACCGGCTATTTGCAGGCCTTAGAGCCGCCCTTGGTCGGTCAAGGGGATGTGCTCATGTCACCATAGTGTCCGTGTCTCAATCCTGAGAGTTTCAATATTTTCCGATGCGCATTTGAGCAACATTCTGAGAAAATATGCAGAATCCAGGGTTTTTGCTGAAACTAGGAAAAATACATGAGATGATGAAAAATAATAAATAAAACAGGAAATTGCAAGGTGTGGGACCGACCACGGCTAGAGCATGGCCGGCCGGTTAACAAGCACGGTCCCACACTTTCCCAGTTTTATGTGACTTTATGTATTTTCTCTGATTTGAGGGAAATTCCATGAAACTGGAGAGTTTGCTGAAATTAGGGAATTTCCATGAGATGAGAGAGATAAAATAATAATAAAATAGGGAATGGTGGAGTGTGGGACCGGAATGGCCAAGGCATGGCCGGCCGGCCAATGGGCACGGTCCCAGAGCACTCTTCCCAATTTTATGTAATTTTCATGATTTTAGGAAATTTTCATAAAATCAGAGAGATTTGTTAAAATCAAGGTATTTTGTTGAAATCAGGGAGTTTTCATGGAATCAGGAAACTAAAACAACAAACAATAATAAAATAATAGGCATGTGGGACCGGCTAGGGCATGGCCGACCGGCTAGAGCCCGATCCCACGAGTTTTCCTAATTTTATAATAATTTTCATGATTTTAGAGAAAATTCATTAAATTGGGGAATTTTCATGGTTTTAGGGAAAATTCATAAAATCAAGGAATTTTCATAATTTGAGAGAAAAAATAAAATAATGGGGACGTGAGGTGTGGGATAGGCCACGGCTAGGGCATGGCCGGCCGGCTGGTGCCCGGTCCCACGAGTTTTCCTAATTTTATAATATTTTTCATGATTTTAGAGAAAATTCATAAAATTGGGGAATTTTCATGGTTTTAGGGAAAATTCATGAAATCAGGGAATTTTCATAATTTGAGAGAAATAATAAAATAATGGGGACGTGAGGTGTGGGACCGGCCACGGCTAGGGCATGGCCGGCTGGTGCTTGGTCCCTCGACACCTTTCCCTAATTTTATTATTTCTTTGATAAAATCATGAGATTAGAGAATTTCCTTGAAACGAAGGAGATTAGCTCGAACGAGAGAATTTTCACGAGATCGGGGAAAAATAATAAAATATGACAAAATATAAAATTGGATGCGGGACTGGTCATGGCATGACCGACCAGCTGATGAGCCCAGTCCCCTGGCGCCTTTGCTAATATTTTTTTATTATTATTTTTCCTTCCTATTTTGCATAGGTTCATCGTTCATTCATATTTTTGAAATGCTCGTTTGCGCATTCAAATGCTGGTTTGTGCATTATTTTTAAGTACACTTGCACCATTTTAGTCAGGGCTTATTCGATGCTCAGATGCCTGTCTCGTTGAATATTTATCACTAACCCGTGGAATTCTGCTGGGAAGAACCACAAATTGAAGTGACGAAATATAATTAAGAATCGTAGAATTAACTGATGGCTCTATACTAGAAGGGCTTACTATCTAGGAGCATTAATTATCTGAGGTTTGAGCAATATGAACTAGCTGGAGTGTCATATTCCTCTTGTATAGTCAGGGAAAACATGGTTGCATCTTGAAGACGTTATTGCTCTATACTAGCAGACATGCAGTCTAGGAGCCGTCCAATCTTGCGATCCTATACAATATGAGATGTGCCGTGGTCTCAGCTGGGAGACTACACATCTTCATCTTCTCTGAGAGACTTTCTCGATCAAAGGTTTTATGGCATGAGCTTTCACGCTTAGAGACATGAGTAATTACTCATCTGGGAGACTACACATCCATATATACTCTGAGAGACAGCCTTCTCAGTCAGAGATTTATGGCATGAGCTTTCATACTTTAATGAGAAACATGTGCCTCAATACTCATCCGATTGCCGGATCCGGAGTATAGTTTTACAATTTTACCCTTTTGTCGAAAATCCACCATCTACACTCTAGTAAATAATCAAGCGACTCTTTAAATGAGTTTTGGTTCACTAAAATATGACAACCAAATTTGACATACCAACGCTTGGTGGGTTCAATTGAGCTATGCTATAACATATTTATCCATATAACTAATCCAATTTGATTTCACGTAAATCTATAATATCTGATATTTTTCTAAGTACCCAAACACTATTATTACTACTTCATGTGTATTTGTTTTACTTTAGTGATTTACTGAATCATTTGTTGGACTAAAGATAATTTGGCTATAAGACTATTAACAATTTAATCTTTTAATTTTACGCAGTATACCCTCACGTTCTTAAGTCTAACCTAACAAGTCTTATATTAACTATCTGATTTAAACGCAAAATATATAATTCTAATTTGTTATTGGTTAACTTTACAAAACTTACCGTAGATAAGCACTAATAATCTTCCATAACTATTTAATCCTAATCATTATTGTATCGCTATATATTTGTCAGTGATGTTTTATTTTAATCTATGTCCAATATGATACTAATTTAAATTAAATTCTAACAGTTTAAGTTCGTCATACTAATTTTCCATTTCAAAAGATGGTTGATTTTATTTACGAAGAAGGATCCTACAAATCTTTATAAGTGAAATTATAAATTATTGGTTTTCTAAAAGAACCATATCAAACTTCTATGATCGGTCATCTATGAATGAAGTTGCCCTATCAAGGTTGCCCAGGCCCAACAATGCCTTCCTACGAACAGAGAAAACACAACCTTCGCTATTCCCCAGTGCTGGATTAACAAAGTGTTGACTTATTACGACTAACTAATCTCTATATTTCAATCATAACTGGTTTAGCCTATAATTTTTACATCATAAATTATAAAAGAACATACCTATACAAAACAAAAAACAAGCAATCAACATGTTATACAAATCAATCAAATCAATTCAATTCATCTTTTAATTGTTGATTGTTTTTAGTGAATTAAGATTTATCTGACAAACCCAACCCAGTTCTAAACTAGTTCAACAATCTATCTGGCACTGGCTATTATCTGTTGTTTCTCATATAAGATCTAATAGTGAGCTCTGATACCAAGTTTGTAGCGCCCCAAAGCTAGCAGCTGACTAATCCAAAAGATTAACTATAAAATGAGGCACTAAGGATCTAAAACATCTTTTTAAACAATAAGAAAGAAGTTCTAAACAAAGATTAACCTGAATCTAAACCCTCTCTGAAATAAATACAAGAACTCCTCTCAAATGATACATATTCAATAGTGAGTTGATTTATAAATAGAATATAAACACAAAATAAACATAGCGGAAGCTAACTAACTAACGTAACCAACTCCTCGAAGCTTTCATCGCCACGTGCACATCTTGATCTGTCTCTGAAACTGAAAGTGGGAATTGAGTGAGCACATCATCCCTAAAAGGTCAAAAATTGATTGGATCCGGAGATGCCTATTTATGAAAAACCGCAATCGCACGGTGTCTAGATATTAGACAGAGGCAAGTACGGGTCGAACCCACAGGGAGCAGTGAAAATACCGTAATCAATATCTCTAATAAATTAACGAGAAATAATATTTTTAGATTTTTAATATTGAAAACAAAATATAAAGTCAAACTAAAAAAAATAGATTCACAGAGAAAGACGGTAACCAGGGTTTACGGTTTCCACTACTATTTCTAATTGAGTACCGAAAAGAATTCGAATTCCAAATATGTGTTTATATCTTTGTTCAATCAAATAATAAACATGCATCTCATAAGCATAACCCATCAGAATCTCCTAAGCATGGACTATCAAATTATAAAGACATGAAATTACTGAGAATATAATTTACAAGTTCACAATTATTATTTGCGTCGTTTAAGCATAACCCATCAAAAGATTTTACCTAAGCATCGATTATAAAATACTATAACAAATAAAATTGGAAGACTACATATATTTATGCGTTTAGGGTTTTGTATCGTACAAAGCCGGTGAAGCGACAACATATATTATTTATAAAATCAATAAATCATAATTAAGGATTTCGATAATTCAATTCATAATAGCCTACTACCATAATAATATTTAATTTAATTCATAACGGTCTAATGCTCGATGTAGTTTCAATCATAGAACCCTAATTACCAAGCACCTAGAAAGACATGACAATGGATTTCTTAAAATCCATAAAAATAATAATCAAGAGAAAAAATATTAAACCAACGACGTCGTCTTCTTCCCTATCTACACGCTTGAATGGCCTTCACGGCAGCTTCTGTTCCCTTCTCTCACAGAACCGCGTCTCCCCACTCCAGACAGAAAACCCTACTCCCCGGAGCCGGCTCAACCCCCCCTTCTCTTCTATTCCTCTCCATCCCTCATGAGTAGTGCTGGGAAGAGTTTAACTAAGACCTAGCATATGCCAAGGCCCAGTCCATCCGGTCAATTTCCTCCATATCCAAACCATCTGGCCACAGCCAATTTCTGTCCATCCAAAAATCCTCGAACTCAGCCGTGTTGTAAAATAACTCGGTCACCAGACGCACCAATTCAGGCCAAGTATGACCCCCGGACTCCATCCTTTTCTCCCTGGATTTCAGTTTGTAAGGCACTAGAAATTGCACTGCAGCATTCACTTTCGCATGTAGCTGCTGTAGTAATGACCAGCTCCCATTTCTATTTCCCGAGAACCAAAGCTCACAGAAGAGCCATCTACCAATCTTCAAATTCAAACCAACATCTCATCCAGTTCTCGTCCAAGCTTAGCACCAGCCGGTCACAGCTTGCTTTCTCCATGTGCATAAATGCTGCCTGCAACGGACCTGTCATATCCATACCAGTTTGCATATGAAATTCCGTGTATACACGGCAAACACAAACACCATCGTCGCCTGCAAATATCTCCACCAGTTCAATTAAATATAGCAGCAACATCTCGACTCTTCGTCTCTGCGCCTTCATGAACCAAATACCCCTTTATCTTCTTTGAGGTTACAGCAAACTCTCCATTACTTCATATGAATACCACCACCGGTCACCATTTCAACCCACTTCGAACAGCAAACAGAATTTGATGCCATTATTTCTGAACCGAGAACCAAGAGCTCACAGAATCCGTGTTGTGTCTCATGCTGCACGGCACTGTTTCATAACCAAACAGTCCCTTCCACGGCAGACATAATATACCCGGACCATCTGAGTTTCGTCATCACCACTGCTTTCATGTATTCCAACTTCGGGCCACCTGTACACGGCTAAAATCACCGGCAGTAAGCTCTCCTCATTTTGCATTAACTCCTGATTGTTGCTGTGTATATTTCACAATCCACAAATGCCATTTAAAACCCATTCGGACCCATAGAAACTCCACAGATCCATTCTCATCAAAGACACCGATATGCCAATCTTAAAAATGAAATAGAACTATAGATGATAATTGTATCTGCTTGGATAAGAAATGGGACTTCTCATCAAACCCTTTAAACTCCTAAGCCATGCGAGGCCATGCGTCGCGCGGTGAGAATACCCATCTTTGGGTGAACGTCACCGCCCCCTTGAAAATTCTCCATTCCACTTTTCCTCAAATTATATGATGGTGGGTTTGTTCGTAGAATTCACCGTTTCCAGGAATTTATAATCCCATGGGATTACAAATACTGAGATTCATATAAATCCCTTGTGTGTTTGGTAACTCAATTAAAATCCCAAGGATTTATAGAGTTTTCTTGTTTTAAAGTCATTGTACCGTTTGGCATTACCCTCAAATCTTAAAATTACATATATATGGGATTTAGAATTAAAAAAAAATGGGTCCATAAATCCCTTGATAAGTTTCCCAGCAAATCTTAGGGGAGGGGTCGGACTCCATATGGAGGATTTCTTTGAAAACTGATTCCCGTAGGAAACGTGATTCCAAGGATTCAGGCAACCAAACGCACAAAGGGAAACGTAATTCTACCAAATCCCTGGACCCATAAATTCCACCTTTAAAATTCTACATCCAAACCCACCATGAATGTAACACTAAATAACAGTTTTGGTTAAAAAAAACGGCATCCGAAATAACGTTTTCATGAAGAAAAAAAGTGGAACGAAACATCTCTCTTTCCCCACCGCCGATTTCACACTTTATCTTTCTTAGGGTTTGTTATCTCCTTCAGTCGTCGTTTCTTCTCAGATCAATTAGACAAGGAAAAATCATTTTTCACTGCTCCTGCTTCAGTTTCTTCTCTCTATAGTCGCACCATCAGATGTGTTATCCCTTTTTGTGTTACCTCAAAACCCTCTCTCAGGTTTCTATTTTGATTTCGTAGCAGTTTTCTTATTTGTTCATGATCTAGATTTCGATTTTGGTTTTTTTTGAATGACAAGTTTATTTTTTCTGTTATGGTTTTTGTGTGTATGATGATATGCTACCGCTGATATGGTCGTGAAATCAGAAGATTTGAACATAATTTAGAGTTCGTGAGGTAGGGGGAAGCTTGGGTGTGATTCGACTTTGGTTTTGGCAGCAAGATGATACAAGTTAATATGAAGTTGGACATAATTTTTTGTCTGCCGGAGAAAGTCCTAGATACAAGGTGACGTATATGAATATTTCATGTGTTAGAGATTTGAATTTTTGCTGGGATTGAATAAATTGTAGAGAAGGAGATTTGGAATGGATTATAAATTAACAGAAATGTAGTATATCCTCACAACCAAAATGGATGCAAGGTGTTTGTAGAAAGTCCTGAGAGATAAATTTTACAACCCTAATTGTCTACTCCCTATATATCTCCCCTTAGCAGTGGTGTTTAGTTAGCATGGTCATTTGAGAATTAATTTGAAATGTTTTGCATATATGTTCTGCTTATGAATGCTATTTTAAGACAAGCTAAGGTGATAATACTAACCACTTTCTCACTAAATAATAAGTAGTTCTCATTTAGCTATACGTTTATGGGTGTTTATAGAATCTTTATTGAATTGTGTTTTCCATAAGTAGACGTTGATATGGTTCTCATGGAAGTACCTCTAATAATAAAATTATGGCCAAGTTTTTATCAACTTGCATAAACATATTTGTATACTTGATGGGTGCAGATCTTATAGTGATTGAAGTAATGCTGCAAGTGGAATAGAGACATGTAGACTCGGCAAGGTGGATAGTTCTTCATATTCTATTGCTCTCTGATTCTTCAAGGTAAAAAAATCAATTACCTTACCCTTAGATTTGTATACTATTGTTTGTGAAAATACCTGAGAGAAAAAAAAATACATATGAAAGAAATATGCGAGTTGTCTCCCCCTAACAAATTGCTTCACGCGGGTCAGAGTTAGACTTTCAGTGTCTTCAAAATTATATCTGCGCCAGTTAAAAGACGTTACACTGATTACCAATGTTGTCATTTCCAGGTGTTGTCGGTGTAAGTTCATACCTTCCCACATATGTGTACGTTTTCAGCTTTATTTTTGAGGTTAAGTATGTTGAATTCATTATTTTAGGGTTACATAAATGATTGGAAAAAAAAAAAAAAAACCACCTCCTCATCTTTCCTATACTAGCACCCATTCATTATTGCATATGATTACAATTAAATGATCGCATGTTTTGCCGCATCAATTCTATAAAGATAGCTTCATTTACTATGCTGGGCATATGTGGTACTTGAGAAATTATCATCTCTATGGCCAGTCTTGGTGGAGGCATATTATTTAAGTAGCAGGACTTGAGCTTAATCCAATCCAATGACAGGAAACATTGATAGGTAGAGCATGGTATGTTTTGTTTGATTCATATTCATATATCTTTTTAATATGTCCAACAACAATTTTTTGAAAGAATTTATTCCATGGTTTTTTATTTAGATCTTTTTTTTTAAGGACGTCGTGGCTTCCAATCTTTTCGGTTGGCGTCGTACAGACATCATCCGGATCCCCGTGAGTAAATTTTATGTAAATATTACTTACTATAACACTAACAAATCCGAAAACTAAAAAGTAACTTTGGTCGTAGCTCAAATTTGTCCAATCCAATGGATGATAGACCAAGCTAGGCAGGATTTTATAATCAGTTCATCATACAAATCGATTTTGCTATTCATATGATGGGTTCCGAGGATTGATTCCTGCATCACCATGTTATTTGAGTGTTAACCATATGTAGTCTCGAGAGTGGTTTTAGTATTTAATGCCATTTAAACATTTCTGCAAAATGTGGTAAGTGTAAAAATTTGTGGATTGATTATTGCAGGTTTGTTCTTCCAACAGTATGTGATAGGCTGACATTTTAGTTAAGCAGAATGCTTTCGGCTTCTTCTGATGATTTCTCCCTCTCTCTTGAATACCATCATATATATTCTTCCTTTTTGCGCAGTAGTGGCATATTATGGCAAGATTTTGAAACTAGGCAAGTTCAAGTTCATTTTTTTGCAAAGTTCATATTAACATTTTCATGAGGCTATATAAACTTACCTTCTCTTTCTAGGAATTAATTACTACTGATGGCCAAACGGTGAACAATCCTTTTCCAACTGTTTGTTTGTCAAGGACTATGGGACAACGGAAGCTTATCGTCATGTCACCATTGACTACTTCAGTAGAAAAATATTCATCCTAATCTAAATTTGTTTGCATTTTGTAATCAATGGGTGCATTTGTTATCGATGTATACAAAAGAAGTGAAACTCATTTGCTGTTACTAATATCTGTTGCTTTTTTTCTTAATTTTTTGATGGACATGGAAAGGTTCAAGAGATTTTGTTTGAAGTAGCGAAAGGAGCGAACGTGGTAATAAATTTTCTTGGATGCTGGCCCTAATGTTAGATGGATTGGAGATGATAAAAAATTGCTAGGTGTACATATTGGTCGACGATCAATTAAATTGCACTTAAATTCAAGAGTGCAGCATTGTTAGGTAATTTCCTTAGTTCTCTTAGTGCACAATTGTGTTATCCCATGGTTAGAACATCCTGTTGTGCACATGTCGAGACAAACCAAGATGATGTCTTCTTGAAATGGTTTCCATATCTTGTAGAACACCCTTACGACAAGTCAGGGTGTAAAACTTTAACATTGTATGCTAATTGTTTGAACATGCATGAAAACTTGGCCTTTCTCATGTTTCTTTGCAATTATCTTAATACAGGTGATCCAAAAGGCACATGGTGGTTGCCTGCTGAGTGTGACGTATCTATCAGAACAAGTTACTTTTTTTTTTTTGCACAAATATTGATATTGTATATACATTTTTTCTAAAAATCACTCCATTAATAAGTAATAACCCTTATATTCTTCTTCATTTTGATCACTTCACTCTCCTCCTTCTCTCCATCTCTTTTTCTTTCTCTCTTGGTATACTTGCTGATTTTGCATCTATATTTGGTTGTATAGAGGGGAAAGATTGTTGTGATTATTTATTGGTAGAAGTTGTATAGAGGGGAAAGATCGTTGTGATTGTTTTTTGGTAGAAATTAATGAAGTTCCTCACTCATTATATTGTAACTCCGCAGGATACAACAGGTGAAAAATAAAAACATGTCTAAAATAAGATCAAATTTCACTCAGGCATTACCAGAATCAGCAAACAATGAAAGTGCAGATGTAGATGAAAACATGGATGATATATGATGACATTGGCAGAAATAGCAGAAAAAGCATTACCAAAGACTAATGAGCATCATGATGCAACTGGTGGCCAACATGGTGATGAAAACTTGGATGATATGATGGCATTTGCAGAAATAGAAGCTGCAGAAAAGGCATTACCAAACAGTAATGAGCATGATGGGGAAAATGGTGGCCACTAACAAGGGGATATGAAAATATGATCAAGTGCACCTTTCTTAGCATTTTAGATTTCCTTATTGAACATTTAGTATTTTTAAGACACCTTTATTTTTATTTGTTAAGTAGAATTTGAGATTTTATTATGCAACGTATTGTTTTCGTATGCAAATTCTTATTGCTTTGGTATTCAAGTCTTCCTGTGTTCTTTCTGATGGGTTCATATGGTGCTCACGATGCGTGTTTGCGCAAAAGTGGGAATCCTTGGCGTATAACAGGTTCACATGTCAGTTATAACAGGAATCCTTAACTTATAATAGGTTCACATGCACAACAACATTGCAATGCATTGTTAGTGGTGTTAGGCATCTTTTGTAAAATAACACTGCCATAGGTTTCTTTCATATTTTTGCAAGTCCAAATTAGTTGTTTTTGGTCATGTCAGGATATTTCCACTGCTAATCATATAAACTCTGTGCTCATGTTAATCATTGATGTTAATACCATGGAGATATGATGCCCTGAAGAAACCCTTCGTTTTTTTTCCCTCATTTTTTTATTTATTTAAGGATACCACATTTTCATTGATGTTCAATTCAGCTTCAGTACAATAGAAGCTACCACTAAGAATTTCTTTATACTTCTTATAATAAGAATGGGAAGGCAGATTTGGTATTTGTATACGAGATAATGTGAATGGGAAGCCACGTCACACCAAACCAAGAATATGGTTAGAGTGATATTCATCCGTTCTTCTCAAATCGAGCGAGGCGAAACTGAGCCACACCAAATCAAATCGGTACGGGGCGAGGCAAAGCCGAAGCCGAGCTTTACCAAATCAAAAACATGGACCGAATGATGGTGGATGGTTTTGGAGTGCGCCCGGTGCGTAGCACGGGCACAAAATCTAGTTTTCTTTGTTTATACACGAAATAAAATGTGGTGCCAATGTTAGCCACGTAGCCCACTTTGTTGTTTCTCCCTGACCGTGAATGTGAAATGCAGCCGAGCAATTGTTCAAATATTAATTCCCACCGTCTTTGGTGCCACTAGTAGCAATATTCATTTTCTTTGTCGCAGATGCCTCCGTTGAACTAGTAACTTAGTTGTGTTTACTCCAGATGGTCGGATTTGCGGGTACTTTCTACAAAAGCACTAAAATAGTGTTGTTAGCCAAAATATTGAGTCCTAGCTAATATAAATATGGGTATAAAATGTAACACTTACGTGCTTATCAACACCCCCACACTTATATTTTGCTAGTCCTCGAGCAAAATAAAAAATATATTCGTTCTACAACGAATAGATAAGAGGTATACGCTCTACAGCTGGATAAAGAGTGATGTTTGCTAAACAGCGAGACGAATCCACTAAATAGTGGATATAGATGTCTGCTTAACAGATAGACAAATCCAATAAATAGTGGTATAGAGATGTCTGCTAAACAGCGAGACGAATCCACTAAACAGAGGATAAAAATGTCTGCTAAACAGCTATGCAGAGAGACCCGCTAAATATCTAATCATTTTTTTTTATTTTGTAGACCCGCTAAACAGCTGGTCATCATTTTTTTTAAAGACCCGCAGCTGGTCATACCATGCAATTTTTTTAATGAAAATTCCTAACGAAAATGCTACTCCCCCACACTTAAACATTACATTGTCCTCAATGTAATTGAGTCATCCAACGTAGAAATTAAGATGGGAAATTCCTAAAACAATATGCAAAAAGTAAAAAAAATAAAATAAAGAAGAACATAGATATACCTACTGGAATGTACAAAAAGGATCTGATGAGTGCCAAATATTGCATATTTCTACATCTATTTATTAGCATTTAACTCATCTTTTGTGCTCAGAAATCAGATATTATCCCAGATTCTGTGTTTTCTTTGTTTTCAAGAATAAATATTTGTACTAATTAATTTTGTGTTTTTAGGTAGTAAATAAAGCTCGGAGAAATTGAGGAGCCAAAAGAGCAAAGAATTGGAGACGAACATCTATGGAGCAAAAAGCCAAAGCCCGCGCGCGCATCAGTTGCAACCCAACTTACAAGACATGGGCTTGAGCTAGCCACGACCCGGATCCGAACCCGTCCCCTCTGAGCCGTCAGATTTGCTCCTTAGACATCCAACACTCGCTGCCTCACTCACATCATTTCTCGCTGCTCCCGCTCAACACCAAAACCACCTGTATCCTGAGCCGTGAGATCTTACACTTCCGAAATCCGACGCTCGCTCCACCATGCGCCTCAAACTTTGCTACACCTGCTTCACAACAAAATCACCTACACCTATACCCTCGACCAAAACCATTCTCATTTCCATCTTCTCTTTCTTCTCCCCCGACCAGTTCAGAGAAAACCATTCTCTCCACCTCCTTCACCCATACCTGTTACAGAGCCACCACCTCACCACCCACATCTTCTTCCCTGACGCCACAGCCACCAACAGCTCCTCAGCCACCTGCTCTACCACTCTTTCTCGAGTTATCTCTTTCATAGCTTCTTCATACCCTAGAAGCTAGGTTAGAGATAACTAGAGCTAGGGTTTCCCAACAATCAATCAAAGGAGTTGTTGAAGACGAATTGACAGAGGAGAGCACGATTCAACGACGTGGGTGAGAGGGTATTCTCTTGTTTTTCTATTTTTGAAGTAAATTAGGGTTTGGGAATGGCATGTATAAATAGAACTGAGGTGAGGATGTTTGAAGTTATGCCTGGGCTAGCCAGAGCACCAACTGTAGTTTGATTTATGTTTTAACCATTTGAATTATGTTCTAAGTTTCTTAACTAGGGTGTTGTTGAAACCCATGATAATATGCTAAGTAATTCATCTTCATGTTGTGTTCTTGTCATGCTTCATTGTTTTAGAAATATTGAATTAGCTAATTGAGCATATGAACCTGTGATAGAGTGTACTGTAAGAAGACACTCTATACTAGGGGGGAGTGTGTGAGATTAGCCAATACTTTATCCATGGTATTCTTCCCTGGAATGAATCAAGAATATAGTTTGGTTAGAAATTGCCTTAGCATTGGAACAGGTGGTGGATTCACCGCCCTAGTGCTCTTTCCCTAATTGTTTACAATCTGTTTTAACTTCCTTAGAATAACTATTATCCCATTCAGTCGCATCGACAACCCAAACAAATTTGTCACTTCTTTTGAAATCAATTAGAGTAAGCCTTAGATCAACATAACACTCCACAAGTCTCTGTGGGATCGACCTGTGCTTGCCCTTGCCTCCAATAGGCCTGTGCACTTGCAGTAGACATAGTCGTAGGCATCTTTCCAAGCCTACCAAGTTTTTGGCGCGCATTTGCTGTGGACTTGGCGTGTCTTGTGTCGATTCTTGCTTGCTTTACCTGATTTTCATCCCACCATTGTACATATTAGCTTGCACTCTTTATATCATTGTAGTATAACTTAGATAAAAGCATCTGTAGTTATAATTTAGTTGTAGTTGCATCTTTAAGCTGTTTTTCAACCTACCCTGCATATACTTGCCTTGAATTTGTTGTTTTAAGTCATTCTTAGTGTAACTTTGTTTTTAACCATCCATCTGTGTATATTGCATTGTAACCCTGCATTGTTAATATCATCTCTGTTATTATATATGGTTAGTATAACTTCCTCTAAACTCTGCATCTTGCATTGCTAAGTTTCTTTTGTGCCTAGTTTAGCTCATTGTCTTTTGCAGTTGGTAACTTATTTTCCTCTCAGTTTGCACATGCTGTTATGCTTAGATAGGAAGCCTGCTAGTCTGCATCTTCAATGCCTCTTGTTTACTCAGCCTGAGCATAACTCATTTGTAGCTAGGTGTAGCTTAGAACCTTGTCATTTCAGCATTGGTGCTACTTTGCTTAAAGCTCCTTGTTTCATCTGTGCAATTCAGAGAACTGAACTTCTCCTCTGAGTCAACAAGTACTTGTGGAGCTGCTGTACAATCCAAGAAAGACAAGCAGAGGAGCAGACTACTGTGGAGTGCCTAAACCCAGTTTAATACTGGTGGTATTGCTTTCTAACTCTACTCTGTGTGATGTATGTGTGATACACCCTGAATGCATGATAAATTAGAAGCTTGAAAACCTTGAGCCTCTGTTGAACCTTGTATTGCCTGAGCATACACTGTGAAATATTGACCTCCAGCCCCTGTAGCTGTGAGGTTGAACTTGGATAGCTAGGCTAGCTGCAAACCAAGTTGAAGTCAACTGAGATAGTTGACATCAACTCAGACCATTGACATCAACTGAGTGAGTTGATGTCCATGCCCTATACCCTTATGCATGTTTAAACTTGTGCTAGACCTTGAATCTGTGAGACCCTGTTAACTCTGTCTCCCATTGGCTAATCTGTGCATCTGAGCATTTGCTAACCAGTGACCACCACATCCATCTGCCCTGTAATCTGTGGTGCATAAAATTGTTAGCATTGAGGTCAACTGACCCTGTTGCTACCTTGCCCTATCTAATTGCCATGAGAGCTTAGCTCTGAAGTGGTACTGTGATCATAAAACCTTGCTGATATCTGCATAAAATTGTGTATACTCTACGAGTTTTGAGGTCAATCGACCTTGCCGACACCCTCCGAGCATGTTTTAAAGTCTTTGGTGTTGTTCATTTGTTGTTCATTGGCTACATCCGTGAAATCCATATCTACACTTGTACTAATCTGTGATGAATGTATGAATGTTATACCATCTTCGTTGACACCTTGTCTTTGTAAAATGTTCAAATTGTGCATCCGTTGATATCCTGTGAGCAACAAACCCTTGCAATTCCTGCAATTTGTGTGTGAATGAGCTTTTGCAATTGTGTCATTTGCATTCCTGTGTGAATTAGTCTCTGCAATTTGTGGGTGATTGAGTGAGTTGTTAAGTAGCAAGGTTAATGATAGCAATAGCTTGGTTTTCCAATACACAACCCAGCACATGCTTCACCATTGAGTGAGCACATCCCTCAACCCTGTGCACCATTCACAATTTCTGTCCTGCTAGTGCACCTGCCAATCTGGGCTGTACTGTGTCAATTTTTCTGTGAGTTTGCTTTGCTCTGTGCACATATCCAAGCTGTCTTTGTGTACAAGTTTTACTCAAGTGTGTACTTTCTCAATTTTGTCTTTGTCAAAACCAACCAAAGACATTACTTGTCTTTGTCTTTGTGACTTACCTGAGCATAAACCAGCCTACATAACCAAGCTGTGTTGTGTCAATTTTGAGAGGCTGGCCTAGCCAGTGCTGTGCATCTGCAACAACTAGCCTGTGCACTTGTGTGAACTGCCAACCTAGGCTGAGCTGAGTTGCAAAAACTCAGCTATTCTGTGCACATAAGTAGTGGGCTGCACACAGCTGAAGCCCAACCCCTGTGCCTGACCATTTAGACCTGCAACTGGGCTAGAACCCAGTTTCACTAGGTTTCCCACAAACTGGGCTGTGCCAACCACTTACCTGTGCTTTTGCTCATGACCTGGGCTGCAAACAAACCAAAGCCCACACAAACCAAAGCCTACATAAACCAAAGCCCACCTAAACCAAACTAAATCCCACTGTGCATTGGGCTTTGCATAACAACTGGGCTGTGCAACTTTCATAACCTGGGCTCTGCACAAAGCTGAAGCCCACATAAATCGGGTGTGTAACTGAGTTGTGCAACAAAACTGAGCCCATTACAACTGGGCTTTGCATAACTTGGGCTGCACATTCGCAGCAACACATTGCATCACTTGGGCTTAGCTTTCCTGTTTTGAGACATCATTGGTTATACATGATTGATGTGTGCTAAGCTATGCTTCTTTTTGAGTTCAAACTGAGTTGCTAGATCATGTCAGGATTTTGGTCTGCAACTGGGGATGAAAACAAATCCATCAGAGAGCTTGCTTACGGGCATGCTCCACAATATGAATCCCCACGAGACCATAGTGATTTTAGGGAATATTATGAACCTTCTCATGGCCCTGACCTTGAATATTCATACCCTAATCATTATGAGCACATGTATCATCAACCACAGTGGGGAGATGAACAATTCTATACTCCCCCAACTCCTTGTATGCAATCACTAATGGAAGAGCTCATAGAGCAAAACAATGATATACTTGGATGGAAAATGCATGATCATCCCTTCTCTAGTGAACCATGTGCACAACCATGTAATGATCCTTCATATGAAACATGCATACCCACTAGTGAAGACTCCCCTTCACTTGAACATCTCACTATGATTCTTCAAATGAACCTGATTGAGGTACAAAATAAAGATTGGAAAGAAGTTTATGATAGGATGTTTGTTATTCCTGATAATTTAGAAAATAGTGTTTCTAGTCCTACTCATGCAACTAAATATGAACCTAATCTAGAGGTAGATGAGTGCACTAAAAATGTTACAATTTTGAATAGGGAAATGTAGTGTTATTATGATGATGATGATGATGAATATGAAGAGCATGTGTACTTAGAAAATGTAATGGAATCTTTAGGTTCAGGGACATTTAGCTTCTCTTCTGTGAACCCTATGAATGATGCTTCTTCTAATATTCATACTTGTGATGCTGAATTGGGGCATGTGCAATTGTTCTGTGAAAGTGAGCATGTTATATCACCTGTTTGTAACTTGGGGAATGCTAAGACTTTTGTTGACACGGATAATTCAATGCATGAAATTGATGTGTCTGATTCCATGCCTAGGTTACAGCATGATGTTATGCATGAGGTTGAAATTTTGGATAATGATGATTATGACATGGAGATTGATGAATTGTTCTATGCAGGTGAACATGATTTACCTTCTTTTTCTGACCTTAGGAAAGTGTGTGATGGTGCAAATGACCTTATACATGAAAACAACTTAGATGTACCTAATCTCTCTCCTAAGGCACAGATTGAAATTCCTCCACCAAACCTAGGTGTAGTTTGTAACAAAATTGCAAAACCAACTTTTCTGAAAATGCCTAATTTAGGCCTAGAGCTTTGTGCTTCCCAAGTCCTCTTGGACTATTTTGCATCAAAGTATAACACTTTTAAGGAGCCACAGTTGGAATGTGTATATCTGCCTGTTCTTAGCAAAACTCATTTTGAGTTAGACCTTGTGCATGATGTACCTTTAAAATTGCAAGATTTTGTGCTCAAGAACACATCTATTGACAAGTTTAGGTTTGGGGGTAACTTGTTCACATATGCAATCTTTCCTGCACTCTCATGTTATATCTGTGTAAGGCTGTTGATGTTTGTACATATCGTCTTTTGGGTTGATCCTCAACTCTTTAGATTGTTGGTGTATGGTGAATTTTCATTGTATATAATCCAGTAGGACTTGTTAAATTTTCTTTTCTTGAATCGGTTGAGTCTTCTTGTGCATATATTGTGCTAATCCGATATGATCTCCGCTGAGAATGTTGGATTCTAGCCTTGACTAATGAAGCTCTAACCTTGCTCCCGCCGACATACCGGTAATCTCTTCCCTTTTCTCTTATCAGCATAGTTCTCATGGTATGTGACTTTTTGAATTCTTATTATCTGTTGACACATTGAGGACAATGTTTGATTTAGGTTGGGGGGTACATTTGCATTTGCATTTAGAGTTTTTGGTCTTCTTTTATTCAAAAAAAAATAAAAAAAAATAAAAAAAATTCAAAACTCTTTGTAAATAAAAACCTCCAACTTTTAGAGATTTTCATGTTACTAGCATGCTTCTAGCTATGTTTACATAGAGAATCTGACTAAAATAACAGAATTTGGAAGTACCGGAGAACACAATCGGGTTTCTTAGTTGATTAGAGCGTTAAAATTGGATTTAACCATACCGGAGGGCGAATTAGGTCTTTGTTTAGATATTCGGTAGTAGAATTGTGATCACCCATAGTGGAGACTACCCATTTTACATCAAGTGAGGCACCAACCTTCAATTTTTGCAACTTTCTAGAAAAGCTGTTAGAGTGTGTGTCACCGTACGTCAATTAGGGTAGGAATGGTGAGCTACCCAACTTCGCACCACTTTCAGCACTATTTTTGATCTCTTGAGTGCTAATTTCGTCAATCATGAGGGTGACGTTTAAAGATGAAAACTCCTTCTAAATATCGATTTGCACTTAGCATCACTCTCTCCCTCTCAATCAACAGATTCATAGAAACACATCGTCGTCAGCAAGCGGAGCATCATCATAATATTTGAAGAAAAGTTGAGATAGTCCAAGGTTCACGTGCAACAAAGAAAAGAAAATAGGATGAGAATTAATGAAGTTTGTGAAAAATTGAGTTTTATTGTTATTTTCATTTCACTAATTTAAAAAAAAAAAAAAAATATGTTTGTCAAGTTTTTGTGAAGTTCAGAAGTTCGTCATCAACATTTGAAGACCGAAGATTGAAGACGTTTCTATGAATGCTGAGAGAGTGATATTAATTGCCGATCGGGTGAGAAGGTAAGTGAGTACTCCCATCCTTGCTAATGGTTGATTTCCTTTTTTAGAGATCATCAGAAAAGATTCTTTTTGTCCACACTTATGTGGAGTCTCCAGAAATTATTTCGGAAGGTTATCCTTCTTACCTACAACGTGTGCGGGATTTCTATCTTTATTCCCGCCTGCACACATGAGAGACTAAAAAGCGATCTTTTTGAGTGCAATTATCATAAAACCCTAATGGTGAGGCGAAGTCGAGGCTTATGATCACAATCGAAATCTGAATTCTTTCATATGGTATGGTTATTTCTCGCTCAAAGACTTAAGGATGAGAATGCGTTCTTTGATAGTTCTAACTTCGTGTTACTAGCATGCGAAACTCTATGTCCTCATAGCTCCTTGGATGCTTGAGACTCTTTTACACTCGATGTTGGAGAAGGTTTTGTGGGTACACCTCGGTAAACCCTCACGAGACTACAACTCGTCCACTAGGGACACCTAGGGGTTTAAAGGCTTAGTGCATACGCTAAATGCATTCGAGTGACTGCGATGGGGGTATAGTTAGGATTTCCTAATTTCTCGTTTCACTTGAGGACAAGTAAAATTCAGGTTTGGGGGTATTTGATGAGTGCCAAATATTGCATATTTCTACATCTATTTATTAGCATTTAACTAATCTTTTGTGCTCGTAAATCGAGATATTATCCCCATTCTGTGTTTTCTTTGTTTTCAAGAATAAATATTTGTACTAATTAATTTTGTGTTTTTAGGTAGTAAATAAAGCTCGGAGAAATTGAGGAGCCAAAAGAGCAAAGAATTGGAGACGAACATCTATGGAGCAGAAAGCCAAAGCCCGCGCGCGCATCAGTTGCAACCCAACTTACAAGACATGGGCTTTAGCTAGCCACGACCCGGATCCGAACCCGTCCCCTCTGAGCCGTCAGATTTGCTCCTTAGACATCCAACGCTCGCTGCCTCACTCACATCATTTCTCGCTGCTCCCGCTCAACACCAAAACCACCTGTATCCTGAGCCGTGAGATCTTACACTTCCGAAATCCGACGCTCGCTCCACCATGCGCATCAAACTTTGCTACACCTGCTTCACAACAAAATCACCTACACCTATACCCTCGACCAAAACCATTCTCACTTCCATCTTCTCTTTCTTCTCCCCCGACCAGTTCAGAGAAAACCATTCTCTCCACCTCCTTCACCCATACCTGTTACAGAGCCACCACCTCACCACCCACATCTTCTTCCCTGACACCACAGACCACCAATGACTCCTCGCCCACCGCTCTACCACTCTTTCTCGAGTTATCTCTTTCATAGCTTCTCTATACCCTAGAAGCTAGGTTAGAGATAACTAGAGCTAGGGTTTCCCAACAATCAATCAAGGGAGTTGTTGAAGACGAATTGACAGAGGAAAGCACGATTCAGCGACGTGGGTGAGAGGGTATTCTCTTGTTTTTCTATTTTTGAAGTAAATTAGGGTTTGGGAATGGCATGTATAAATAGAACTGAGGTGAGGATGTTTGAAGTTATGCCTGAGCTAGCCAGAGCACCAACTGTAGTTTGATTTATGTTTTAACCATTTGAATTATGTTCTAAGTTTCTTAACTAGGGTGTTGTTGAAACCCCTGATAATATGCTAAGTAATTCATCTTCATGTTGTGTTCTTGTCATGCTTCATTGTTTTAGAAATATTGAATTAGCTAATTGAGCATATGAACCTGTGATAGAGTGTACTGTAAGAAGACACTCTATACTAGGGGGAGTGTGTGAGATTAGCCAATACTTTATCCATGGTATTCTTCCCTGGAATGAATCAAGAATATAGTTTGGTTAGAAATTGCCTTAGCATAGGATCAGGTGGTGGATTCACCGCCCTAGTGCTCTTTCCTAATTGTTTACAATCTGTTTTAACTTCCTTAGAATCACTATTATCCCATTCAGTCGCATCGACAACCCAAACAAATTTGTCACTTCTTTTGAAATCAATTAGAGTAAGCCTTAGATCAACATAACACTCCACAAGTCTCTGTGGGATCGACGTGTGCTTGCCCTTGCCTCCAATAGGCCTGTGCACTTGCAGTAGACATAGTCGTAGGCATCTTTCCAAGCCTACCAGGATCCCCATAAACTAATAACCTGAAAATTTGGGGATCTACCCAAAATACAATACTTATAAATGACAGCTTCCTACTTATGTTATGATACCTTGAAGAAGGTGAAACTATCAAAAAGAAAAAGTTACCCCAAAACCTAGTTTTTACTTCACAAGGACGTACATAAAGAACATAATATGGGGATACTCTTTGGACTGGGGAAATATCAATTGGCTCATGCACGGTATCAGGAATAGGCAAGTCCTCTGCATATTTGAATGCAACGTGATCCAACAAAACCTTAGAAGCACACAATTCTAACCCTAAATTAGGTAACTTTTGGAAGTCTAGGGGTCTAGAAACAACCTCTAAGTCGAGTGAATGATCTTGTAAGATAGATTCATCTATGGAATTAGGAAAATCATCCACACAAGCATCCATAGGGTCATCTATATGTTTTGTCTGCAATAGAGATTCACTACAAGATTCATCATCATCAACATATAATTTTTGGCATTCAAGAACTCTCAATCTTTGTTCCAAACTAAGTGGTGTGTGTTTGTAATACTTCTCATATATCATATTAGGTGATTCTTCACATACCATTTGTGGAGCAAAAACTCCATACCGTTGCCTATGCATATATTTAACAAGCATCATCTATGATGAGGTTGCCTGATAATTTGAACTTCTACACTTATATTCCGCCAGTATCATCTTAGGTGACGTCTCCTGAGAAAGAGTCATCATCCTCAAAAAGGTACCTGAAACAAAATTCTAAAAAAGATAACAAGTCAAATGGAACTAAAAAAAAAAACTATAAAAAAAAACAAACTATTTACAAATCAAAAATACTAATTACAATATTCAGCAGCCGCTCCCCGGCAGCAACGCCAAAAATTGATAGGATCCGGAGATGCCTATTTATGATAAACCGCAATCGCACGGTGTCTAGCTAGTAGACAGAGGCAAGTACGGGTCGAAACCACAGGGAGCGGTGAAAATACCGTAATCAATATCTCTAATAAATTAACGAGAAATAATATTTTTAGATTTTTAATATTGAAAACAAAATATAAAGTTAAACTAAAAAAATAGATTCACAGAGAAAGACGGTAACCTGGGTTTACGGTTTCCACTACTATTTCTAATTGAGTACCGAAAAGAATTCAAATTCCAAATATGTGTTTATATCTTTGTTCGCAACACCTATTATTGGTACAATTTTCAATAATAAACATGCATCTCCTAAGCATAACCCATCAGAGTCTCCTAAGCATGGACTATCAAATTATAATGACATGAAATTACTGAGAATATAATTTACAGGTTCACAATTATTATTTGGGTTGTTAAGCATAACCCTTTCAAAAGATTTTACCTAAGCATGGATTATAAAATACTATAACAAATAAAATTGGAAGACTACATACATTTATGCGTTTAGGCTTTTGTATCGTACAAAGCCGGTGAAGCGACAACATATATTATTTATAAAATAAATAAATCATAATTAAGGATTTCGATAATTCAATTCATAATAGCCTACTACCATAATAATATTCAATTTAATTCATAACGGTCTAATGCTCGATGTAGTTTCAATCATAGAACCCTAATTACCAAGCAAATAGAAAGACATGACAATGGATTTCTTAAAACCCATAAAAATAAGAGGGGTGATCCATTGACATGGCCTTATTTGACAAGGTTTTACAGTCTGCTGGTGATCGTTGGATCTTAAAAAATAAACCGCTGAGATCATCTTAGAAATATATGGGTAATCGGGTGATCACGTGATCCATAATACCTGTAAGAGAAAGAAAAAAATATGTGCGTCTCTCTCTCCTTTTTCTCTCATAGTCTTTCCCACTTGCAGGGAATTCAATTCTGCCATACAACAACAAAAATGAAAAGATTTATTGTTTTACGAAACCACTGCATCAAACTCGATCAAGGAGAAATCGTTAGGTTGATCGAAATTGATGAATTTAAAACTCCTAACAAAGAATAAGTAAGATTCAAATCTAACAAACAAATCAATTTCCATGTTCACGTTATGATGATTCATAAAAACCCATATGCTTTCCAGATTTTACTATTGGTATTTGTTGTTTTTGTAACAAAGGTTTTGATAGTTGATGGACTTCGTTCATCACCAACTATAGCTATTAGGGCCTCATACAGTATTCTGATTGTGATAGATCAATAGGAAACCCGAATCATAGATTTTTATGTTGCACTGAAGGATCTGTTACAATATCACACCCTATATTCAATCTATCATTGGGTAGAGTGATTTTGATGTCATCTTCTTCTTCGAGATTATAATGCGAATGTTAGTTTAAGAAATTTAAGAAAATCAATTATGTGGGAATAAAGAAACGTGGGTTATGGATGAAAATAGATTACCCGATAATTGTAGAGATATTTTTAACCGTTTAGATGTTGGCATCCAACGATCACCAGCAGACTGTAAGACCTTGTCAAATAAGGCCCTGTCAGCGGATCGCCCCTCTAATAATAATCAAGAGAAAAAATATTAAACCAACGACGTCATCTTCTTCCATATCTACACGCTTGAATGGCCTTCACGGCAGCTTCTGTTCCCTTCTCTCACAGAACCGCGTCTCCCCACTCCAGACAGAAAACCCTTCTCCCTGGAGCCGGCTCAATCCCCCTTCTCTTCTATTTCTCTCCACCCCTCATAAGTAGTGCTCGGAAGAGTTTTCACAAGAGTTTAGGGAAATTTAGGCGCAGACCCAAAAAAATAATATTCTATTGTCATGCCCAAAATTATTTTTTGTTTCCATGACACCCATAATTATATGAAATTTTAAAAAGTGTCTGCATAACGAGTTATGCATTAGGGGTATAATTGGCAACGTAACTTGGATATAACATATCTAAAAAACCGCGCCTTGGAATTTTACAAATTTTATATCGTTGAAAATATTTTTAAAAGAGCTACACAACGAGCACAAACAACAATATCAAATTTAAGTTTTTAACGAAAAATTCGGAGGCGATTGTTCTTTTAAGCAAAATTTTCAAAAATTTGGTACATAACCATTATGCAGCCACCAAATACGATGCATAACACATTATGCAGACACAACAAAACATGCATAAAACGTTATGCAACCATATTTTGGTTCATGCATCTATTAATTTATGCATAAATATTTCCTTGGATGCATAAAAGATTATGCATCAATTTTTTTAATTTAGTGCTTACAAAAATATGGTTGCATAATGCTTTATGCATCCATTTTCTCGACTGCATAACATGTTATGCAGTTATTAATGTAGGTGCATGACAAGTAATGCAGCCTTTTTTTTGTTGGTTTCAATACTAACAAAAAGGTAGATGCATAACATGTTATGCAACCATTCACTGGACTGCATAACAAGTTATGCAGCTATTATTGTAGGTGCATGACAAGTTATGCATCCTTTTTGTTTGTTGGTTTCAATACTAACAAAAATGTTGGTGCATAACGTGTTATGCAACCATTTTCGGGACTACATAACAAGTTATGCAACAAATTTTGTAGATGCATAACAGGTTATGCAACAGTTTTCACAAATTATTCAACCATTATGACCAACACCAATACATCCTCCCCTGAATCGACACAACACCTTCAATTACCGCTTCTTGAATTTCATCCCCATTCACGCCAAAGATCAGCTGCTACTCTAACCATTAAAATTAATCAATGCTATTTTTAGATTAAACTCATTGATTCAACACCACTACTAACAGATGCAATTAAACCACCAGTTGATACAAGTCTCAACTAACTAAGCAATCACCCAATCAAACCACATCAAAACCCAATTTTGCTTGCTTCCAGAAACACCCAAAATTCCATTGGTTTGCTGTAAGAATTCGAGAATCACCACCGCCTGTAATTAAACCTTCTTCATGACTCATCCAGTGTTGCTTACGAAATTTCTCATCTCACTTGTACCCTCTTCATGATTCAATGGAACTTTATGATTTCCACTTTCAGTTCCAATATCAGTAGTTCAACCCTGCTAGGATTTGGTAGACGAGAAAATGGAGTAGTCGTAAGTCGATTTATCATTCTAAATGAATTAAATGATCTCTTATGAAAAAGCTATTCAGTTTCACTTCTTAAAACGTTCTACATGAGGTCCTAACTATGAGACACCAAAACAGTACCACCAAGCACACTTATGAAAATCCAAGAATTGATCAACTGATACTAAAGGGACTATTAAGTCGTACATAATTATCATTTCATTCTTTAACAACATAATTTGTACCCATTTGAAACGGATTTTGGAACAAAATGGATGGGATGCTAAACACAGTACTAATGAGACAAAGTTCGGTCATATTTTCCAAGCTCCGACACAAATATCTTATGAGGTACTATAGCAACTGCTACTACGAATAACATACATTTCGAAGTTACTCATTTGCATAACAGAACAATAAGAGTTTAAATTGATCAATGTGTTGTATCATTTCAAAACATCCCATAGACAGTGTCAAGGAGGCATACTAAAATTAATGGTTGTCTAACAGTCATAAAAGAAATTAAGTTATACTCATCTATTTAAGCATGGAAGCATTGAATAAACATACTGGCAGAGGATTCAAGTACCAAATAAAAGCCGAAATAGAAATCTAAAACTGAACAGACTGTACCTTTACAGATTCCAATAGCACTTTCACACCATCAAGTTGAGTTTATAACAACGTGGCAATAAGCATCCTGAACTAATACCTTAGGCTCGTTATTTCTGCTCCCTTTTCCCACTGATTTTGCAGCTTCAAAACTCATTCAGGCATAGTAGCAAACACCTTGTCTGTGTGTTTTGCTGGTGATACCGAATATGACCTTCGTCTATACTTCTTAAACTCCTTTATAAGCTTTCCTGCGATCTCAATTTTTACATTTTCACACATTAACAATTCGATTATTCGTAAAATCAGTAAGACGACAACAATAGCAAACCCATGTCTTCCATTTTCACCAGCAGCGTAACTACTTGACGTGTTTCCTTTAGTCACCACCATTCACGGCCACCATCAAAAGTAGCTTCTTCACTATCTTCTTATGCTAATTCAGGTTCAAACAAATCTAATAGATTTTTCTATCTTCTTCCAGTTCTAAAACCCGTAATTATCGATATGAACTTTAATTTTTTCTCCACAATTTCTTCAAACACAGCCACTATAACCAACTCTTGTAATTCTCAGCATCACTATCTTTCATCATCAAATCAATGGCAACACATCAGTTTTCAACCGAATCCAAATTGGATTGATACCCAAATTCTGATTCTCGCTCGTCTTCAATTCCATGTCTGGCAAATACCTATCCTTCTTGTCCTTCTTGAATTCACTCTAACAAATTTGACAGGAACCACCGGATCCATTAATTGAATCGACATCAGATTTACACCTTGTCCAGACCTTATGAGATCTCGCCTCCAACCCTCGTACTCATGGTTTGACATAAAGAATTTCACCTGACAAATAAACTCCATGAACCAGAAAGATTATAATTTCTTCATTGATTAAAAGAGAGAAAGATTTAAACTTAAGGGATACGGGGAAAATTGAAAAGCAGAATTTTTAGAAAATATGAGTTTGGGAGTAATTTTTCCCCCAAAAATGGGGCACGCCTGAAGTTTTCTACCCGTGGGTTTCATAGTGGAAAAAATCTTTAAAATGGGTGTTACCATAGTTTTCGCAAGAGTTTAACTAAGACCTAGCATATGCCAAGGCCCAGTCCATCCGGTCAATTACCTCCATATCCAAACCATCTGGCCACATCTAATTTCTGTACGTCCAAAAATCCTCGAACTCAGCCGTGTTGTAAAAGCACTCGGCCACCAGACGCACCAATTCAGGCCAAGTATGACCCCCGGACTCCATCCTTTTCTCCCCGGATTTCAGTTTGTATTTGTAAGGCACTAGAAATTGCACCGCAGCATTCACTTTCGCATGTAGCTGCTGTAGTAATGACCAGCTCCCATTTCTATTTCCGGAGAACCAAAGCTCACAGAAGAGCCATCTACCAATCTTCAAATTCAAACCAACATCTCATCCAGTTCTCGTCACGGACCTGTCATATCCATACCAGTTTGCATATGAAATTCCATGCATACACGGCAACCACAAACACCATCGTCGCCTGCAATTATCTCCACCAGTTCAATCAAATATAGCAACAACATCTCGACTCTTCGTCTCTGCGCCTTCATGAACCAAATACCCCTTTATCTTCTTTCAGGTTACAACAAACTCTCCATTACTTCATACGAATACCACCACCGGTCACCAGTTCAACCCACTTCGAATAGCAAACAGAATTTGCTCACAATGTCTGAACCGAGAACCAAGAGCTCACAGAATCGGTGTTGTGTCTCATGCTGCACGGCACTGTTTCATAACCAAACAGTCCCTTCCACGGCAGACATAATATACCCGGACCATCTGAGTTTCGTCATCACCACTGCTTTCATGTATTCCAACTTCAGGCCACCTGTACACGGCTAAAATCACCGGCAGTAAGCTCTCCTCATTTTGCTTCAACTCCTGATTGTTGCTGTGTATATTTCACAATCCACAAATGCCATTTAAAACCCATTCGGACCCATAGAAACTCCACAGATCCATTCTCATCAAAGCCATCGATATGCCATTCTTAAAAATGAAATAATAGATGATAACTGTATATGCTTGGATAAGAAATGGGACTTCTCATTTTCTTTGTTTACACACGAAATAAAATGTGGTGCCAATGTTAGCCACGTAGCCCACTTTGTTTACCAAACAAAGACCATTTGTTTCTCCCTGACCGTGAATGTGAAATGCAGCCGAGCAATTGTTCAAATATTAATTCCCACCGTCTTTGGTGCCACTAGTAGCAATATTCATTTCTTTTTGTCGCAGATGCCTCCGTTGAACTAGTAATTTAGTTGTGTTTATTCCGGATGGTCGGATTTGCGGGTACTTTCTACAAAAACACTAAAATAGTGTTGTTAGCCAAAATATTGAGTCCTAGCTAATATAAATATGAATATAAAATGTAACACTTACGTGCTTATCAGGTGCCTAACATTTAACTTTCTAGTAATCATTGACATGATTTGGAAAACAATACATGTTTTCCCAAACATTAAAAGACAACCAACTCACTGAAATAAACAATCATGTAAATGGAACTAACTCCTTCTTGCAAACAATTATCTATGTGGTGAAATTTACACACCGTAATATTGGTGAAAATTACACACCTAGATAGTCTATGGGTGACTGTACACACCCGTAATATTGGTGACAATTACACACCTAGATAAGCATAAAAACATGAAAGAAAGTAGATATAAATGAAGGAGCATATCCTATATACTACAGATGGAAATTCTTATTTCCCACAACAATTCATAAAGACAAGCAAAACATTACAGGTCCTTTCCAAACCATAGAAAGATTAAAAGAATTAACAGAACTTCCGGCAAGTAATACAAACAATCGGAAAGATTAAAAGAACCAACATAACCATCGGAATTTAAATTGAACAATGCATGGAAAATGCAACCAGATGATGTATGAGTTTGATAAACGTAAACCTTTGTAAAAGAAAACAACAATGGTCACAAAAAAATTAAATGTAAATTCCCACCTCTTTTGATGACAAGTCACGCCTACCTCGAGATCCACGATCCACTGGTTCATCCTTTGATTCGATCGTTGATAATAAAGACTAACTGTTAATCATACAAGCACTCTAACAGTTTAGCCAAAAGGCTCACACAAGGCTCATAACATAATTTCATACAAGTTCCAGTTATAAGCTAAGTGAACTATCTTATGGTTCTACACATTTTCATTATCCATCTCATGCATATCTAAAGGTTTACTAATTCAATTAGGTTGGTTCTATAATCCATTAGCTAAGTCCCATGAATATCTACAACTTTGTAGAAGAAACCAAAGTCTAATTCAGACCATAAAGGTCCAATTCATGTTCTACAGGAAATCTGGCTCTAAGCCCAAACCCAACAAACCGGCCCCTTAAACTAAGGTCCAGTCCTCTGACTCAAACTAACGGTCAAACTAATGATCACATGTCAACTAAAAGTCAACGTCTAAGTCCAGTCAATGTTCAACTGGTCAATGACTCAGTGAGTCAAACTGATTCGACTCAGGTTAACAGGGTTAACTCAACTCAGTCAGATTAACTGAGTCAGGAAAGAACATCAGTCAGACATCTGACTGAACAACAAGGCTCAAGGTTAAAGCTTTGCACAGGCCAGAACCATTGCACAGGCCAAAGAACACTAATGCACAATCATGATGCATCACACTAAAACTCTTAACTCTACAATACTAACTTTTTCTTCATTACTTCAATTTTACTAGATTATACAACTTCATCTATATCATTTCAAACATACATTTTATTCATACAAACTTCAAAACTTATTCACAACAATAAGCTCAGATTACCTGCAATTGCAGCTCTAAGCCCCTACAGGAGAGATTCAACTCCACACACTCATTTAAACCTCATTCCAAAACCTCAATCACATAATCTTCTTTTGCTGGATCAGAAACCTTATAGCTCAATCTACTAACTGCAGGTCATCTACAGAACTCATACACATCCATTTTCTACTATTTGCACATTCAGTATCTTTTTACAACATCAACCACAAACTCAGCCTTCAGCCAACCTATAATCATTAACACCATTGCCACAAGAAACCCAATTCAAACACTTCGACAGCAACACATAAAACTTATCACCACTATTACTTGAGTAACACTCAACTGTATCACATACCACCTGCCTCAATCTCAATCCCTAAATCACCAATTCAATTATCTTCAGTTCAGTAATAACACCTGCAATATTAGACCAGTGTTTAACAATTACACAAATTACAACTCCAACATCAATTATTGTTCTTTCCCTTAACTCAAAACAACACCAGTTCACTTCTAAATCTATACCCTCATCAATCTCAGTTCAATTCACAATCATACAAACTATGAAACCAAAACAATTCAACTCAAACTACTTCAATTAAGATAAATTACCTCAAAAACAGTTCAACTCAAGCAACTGAATTCACTTAAGCAAGCCATCGATCTTCATCACCATCTGTTCTTGACCAAACCTTACTTCAATTCCCAAATCTGAACTTCTCCGATTCGAACACAAACAACAACCTAATTCTTTACATAACCCACCTCTAATCATCCTCCTAGAACAACAATTTCATCTTTTGAACCTTTCTTGAGTTTCCTTTGTGAAACCCTAACTCTCTGATTCAATCCTCAAACAACCCCACAACTTCCATCAAACATTAATTAAGAACAAACCCATCTTCTAACTTCTTCTTATTCATCCTTTATTGAATTCCCGAATTCAATTACAGAAACCCTAATTTCAATTTGGGGAAGAACAGAAACCATTAACATTTCAATTTTTCTGCGAAACAACACTACAACTTCAATTCAGAAACAACCCTTCATTCTACATCAATCAACAATCCGATTTAACCTATCAATTTCATACGGCTCCAAAATTCATCTCAAAACCCTAAATATGCTTCATAAAACATCAGAACCACTTTTAACTCTTTATCAACATCAACATCAACAACTACTTCTACTGCATCTGATCTTCATCATAGATTGATTCTCTCAATCGAATTCTCTAGTTTTTCTCTCAAATACTCACAGAAGAAGAAGAACAGAGGAGAAGAATAAGAAAGAGAAAGAAGAAAACAAATGAGAGTTTATCCTCTCGATTTGGGTTGATAAGGCTGACCAAAAATACTGAGGCACCCAACGCTCTTGAATAAGGGCTGCCAAGGCGGCTGAATTACAAAATAACTATTTTTCCCTTCAAACAAAACTGATGATATCTTCTTCATCTGATATCCGATTGACACGTTCGAGTAGTCCGTTCCGCGTAACATTTCGAGATCTATCTGACGATACTAGTTTTGTATCTAGATCGTTGTTAGTTCAATTTCTATTAATTAACGTTCGTGTCAAACTAATCGAGTCATTATCGGCTTAGTCGTCCCTTGACCATCGCTAGACCAGTCATATAGCGTTGACGAGCTTGAGGGTCTTTACAAATATCAACAGAGCAAGAAAAGATCAAAGCAGTCTTCACTCATGTGGCGTAGTCTGTGGTAGAAACTATAGAAGAGCCTTGACAATTCTTCGAATTCAAAATCAAGCTGGTTTACTAGCTATTATTAGGAGCATGGATGACAAAGTTAAGAGGTTGAGATAAGTTTATTCTAAGCTTCATTCTCATACAGTTATAACCGTGATGAGTAGGGATTGGGTCATCAAAAGCAACGAGTTCCCCTAGAAAGGATGTATTTGTAATCACATTCACTATCTCAGTTTGCTCGGGGAATATGTTATGAAGTGTTATCTCAAAATCCTCACAAAAGATAAGAATTTTCAGGAAGTTTTGTAAAGTTGCATCTTTCAATCATGAAAATATCGCCACATATAACCTTAATTCCTATCCTCAGATCCTTGAACATTTAATTTTCAAATTCAAATTTTATGAGGTGAAAACATCTACCTAGCTTACTAACAAATAGATTACCAGATAACTTATATCAAAACTTTAAAGTATTTTTGAGAAACCATGAATTTTTATCCTTTCTAGTTAAAAAACTATCTACTAAATTATTGTGCCACTAGCTAACATGAAGAACTGAATTCCTAGCATGATTCAAAAAACGATTGAAGAAAACATCACTAGATTCACGACTGGACATATTGAATAAAAAACACAACTAAAAGCAAAAATAAACTGAAGATTTCAACAAAATAGGCACGAAACTCAGTGATATGTGAGGATGGTGGGAACAAAACATTATAGGATTTGAGATGTATTTATAGACGGTCTGACCGCATAAAATAAGTAAGATAATGTAAAGGAAACAATATGATTGCTATTGCTCTCCCCCCCTTTTTCACCCTGCAACTCTATCTTGAATTAAAAGCGGTTATCTTCTTCAACTAAGAGTTATATTGACGGTTTTCTTCATCTTCTACATTGTTTTTCTTAGTATTTTCTTTAATTTTCTGCCCGGATCTTGAATTATTTTAAGATTCAGGTAGACTTGTAGATACTATTAGATATTTAAATAAAACAAATTGTTGTTCCAACAATTTTTAGGGTTTCCTACTTATTCTTTCATCGGTATGATGGTATTTTTATGCTATCTAGACTTGTTATCTCATAGTCATTATGTCATTTTTTTGGTGGTGTTGCACTCTTATCAAATATATTTTGGAAGGAGACTATCTATTTCGGCAAATCAAAGTAAGACCGATATGGAATGCGATGATATCAATATGGGCATATTACTTCCTTTTTATGGAAGCATCTTACATCAATGATGATGATGATCTAGAAACAAAAGATCAACAAACAAAATGGTTTGAAACCATTAGAAGGATGTCGATTTCTCCAATGGGTTGTAAAACTTCTGTACAATTTTTTATTTTCGTTTTTGAAATATGTAATTTTTGTACGGATTTTTTTTCTCCGTTTCCAGATGTAATTGTAAGCAAAATTTCATATTAATGAAAGTATGAGGTGTTACCTCTTCCATCAAAAAAATAAAATAAAAAATGATTGCTATCAAGCCATATAGTTTTCCGGTATCCCAGCTTCTAAAATCCACGTCCTAATTACCAACGGAGTAAGAGAAATACAAGGAAGACTCCCAACACACCACCAAAACAAGGGGCACAAGTAAGGTCATGTCAAACTGATTGAATGAAATGCTCTGCTTCGTCATCCTGACGTAAGCACTCAATTCCTCTTCATGTTCTCTGAAACTCAATTTCTGATAATTCATCCTACTAGCATTCATCAATTAGTCCTCTTTCTTGTGATTATCATCAGTAATTATATCATCTACAAAGCCTATTTCCTACTCAGTACTACATTTGATCGAAAATTTTTATCAAACAAGAATTATTTCAACAAAAGCAATTACAAGAACACATTTAAAAATTTCCAAACCAAAAGTAAACAGTTCATCAATTGCTACTCAAAAAGTTCCCAAGCTAGTATTCATCATTACAACCAAATTATATTTTCAAACACTTACTTTACCAGTAATTCCAAGCAAACCTGCACCTGTGCTGTGCCAAACAAACACCATTTCCAACACAAAAAAACTAGAAATAAATCAAACATTTTTACTAATCAAGAAAACCTCCTGAACATCATCACCTGTATGCATCAACATAACCACCAAACTAGAAGGAAAGCCGGCCGGAAGATCGAAAACAACACCAGAATCTACACCAACATCTGCAACAAAATCAAGAAGAGGAGGAGAAAAAACAAGCATCGAAAAAGTTGTTTTGTTAAAAACATGTTAATCGTTTTCAAGCTTTATTCTAAACCTGAAAATCTAGCCTTTTCCGACACTTGCGAAGAAACTACTAAAAGTCATCTTCATCAGTGCTCCATCCTTCCTCCTCATATCTCTCACTATCATCACTGTCAGATATCGCAGGAGAAGTATCACTTGAAGATGTAGATTCCTCATTGTAAGCATCTTCTCCAGTCCCCTCCTCTTCTGTCTCGTCCTCTAGCATCTCTTCAACTTCATATTCTGGATCACCCTCCTGCATGGTCCTTGCGAAAATCTTCAGATTAGCACGTTCATAATCAAAACTGTTCCTCAAGTTCCTCTCCTGGTACCTCTTCATCCTCCTCTTATCATCTGCATCATCTGAATCAAGTTCACTGGTATCAACCTCCTCTAAATCATACTCAAAACCTTCATCAGAAGCATCAGAATCACTTTCAGTTGCACTTTCATATCTTTTACATTTGGAATGCTTCTCAGCCCACTCTTCATCCTTTCTATCTCTTCTTGCAAAATATTTTGGCTTCCATGCAGCATACAATTTTCAATCCTCTCTTCTTCTTTCTGACGAATCCTCTCTTGCTCTTCTCTCTGACGGATCAACTCATGTACACGATGATCAATTTCTGCTTGAATGTCAGCCCTCAAATTCTGAAGTTCTGCAGTGCTCAAAGAGAGAGCAAGAACTTTGACTTTTTCATACTCTGCAGAAGATGGTGGTACAACCGAAAGTCTCTCCTCACCGGTGCCTGGAAGATTCTGATTATTTTGACCAGCCATTATCTAAACCTACTTTCTCTCTTTTAACTCTTTCCCTTTCTGAGAAAAAACTCAACGAAAATTACTTTGGCTATGATAATCTCTTGGCTAAACATTCATTTAAAGACCAAATTGTGCCTATTAATTCTCATTTATGGCGCTTGGTTAAGCGTTATGTCGCTTTGTTTACCACGCCCATTCAAAACCATGCGTATTATTTTCACCCTCATGATCATAATTACCCTATACAAACCTATTTTTAACACCTAAAAATCACTATAAACATTACTCTTATTGGAACTGCTATTAAGGGAGGTATGGGTAGGTCATCTAACTTTAATAATAAATTTTGGGGTCTAGTTAAAATCTTGTATTTTATGCAGATTAGAAGGATACACCATCTGTTGAGAGGCACCATTGAGGCTTGGGGTGTGTCTGCCCGATGGGTTAATTCCAACACCAAGCTAGCCATCAAACCTTACCCTGGTGCCAAGAGTCCCACTTTCAATCATAACCATAAACAACCACATATCGCTCCCCACTTTTCTAACCCTTTCAAGCCCCACCACTCATCCCTTCATGTTAATACCATTATTACTCTTGACAGTTTCTATTTTTATTCCTATGTCTATCTAAATAAAGACAAACCCATTTATGATTCATCTACTCTCAATCTCATCATGCTTACTCTCCAATTTTACGTACAACAGAAAAAGCCTCAATGGATCATTGGATTTGCTTTGGCTTTGTTTTTTTATCATCCATCTCACGTGAATTTTAAGCCTCAATCTCTGTCGCTACATAAAAAATATGGGAAAGATAAGGATAACTCGAATGTTAAGCTCTACCTCCAAAAAAGCAATAGCAACACAACAACATATACCTTATACCAATTTCCACCTGAATACTTGACAAACCTCATTCAACAAACTTATCTTTCCTTTTTTGAGGATCAACACCAAATTAAAAGTAAAATTTATTGTCAGCTATTCTTCTTTATAGTCTGCAATCACTACCAAGACAGTACTAAGAACATATTCCTTTATATCTATCTCCATATTATATTCTTTATCTGTGATTCTCAACACAATCTATACCTCTTCATACATATCCAGTCTATATATCAAATGGATCTCCCTGTTTTACCAAAAACCTCTCAAACGATTAGTCAAGAAGTTCAAAGCCTTTCTGCTCTAATGGCTGAGAAACTAACCTTACCGTCTACACTTTCTGAACTAGTGTTCACAGATAAAACTGTCATCTTAGCAGAGTCTGATAATAACTGGAAGTGGTGTATGGTAGGCTATATATGCTGTGAAACCCTTGTTCCTACTTCTTTTATTCGCTATTACATCTGTAATCAATGGCCTCTTGCTCAATCCCCTATAATCACTACCTTCAGTGATTACGTAACAAAGTTCTTATTCGGTTCCTAGATGAAGATGATTTTAATACAATTAATTCTCAAAGGCCTTGGTTTGTATGTGGGTATCTAATGGTGCTGAAAGTTGTCCCAACAGAAGGTTGGCCATCTAATTATCAACTCTCATTCACAGAGGAAATAATGTGGTTTATCCTATGCAACATTCCAAAAGAATGTACTGAGTTCGAGGACCTTCAGAAACTTACTTTCAAGATGGGAGAACTTGTTGATGCTAAAGATTTTTATGGAAATCATCCTCTTAAGAAGAATGTAAAGGTCTGCGTCAGAATTCCAGTTCAGAAAGCATTACCAGTGGGCATCACTTTGTTCACTAATGGAAGAACTAAACCATTTCTTATAGAATGCAGATACATCAAAGTTCCAAGATATTTCTGCTCTTCATGTCGTGTTCTTGATCATAAAGATGTGAACTGTCCTGCCTGGAAGTTAAATCAGAAAGCTATCAAGGAAGCCTCCTCCTCTAATGTCAAATATACTCTCTCTGCTGTCTCAAGACTCATGATGCCAACTCCACCAGTTAGCAATCAACCTGGTCCTACTTCAAATGCAGTTATTGATACCATTATGCAACAAAATAAAATTGTGCCAGATACTCAGAGCAAGTCTACCATTGCTCCTATATGCAACAAAGGAAAATCAAAAGAAAATATTCAGCATATTGAGAATACTGCTCAAAAGGGTTTATCAACTATGTTTCAGATGGGACCCTTTGTCAATAGATAAACAGCTTTAAAGATCTTTGATGTTGGTCCGATTCAACAAAACTCGACTCAGCAGAACAATGGGTTACCGGTTATCTTTAAACAAGTCACAACTCAGAATGTTATTGTTGAAGCTTCTATCCTTAGCTCTTATTCAATTTTGAATGGTCCAATTCGAACTTCTAACTCTTCAAGAAGGTTCAAAACTGCTTGTATACCAAGTCAAACACCAATTGTCACTCAAGGTACTCTCATTGCTACAGAGCATGATGCTTTATCAAACCTCAAAAGGAAGATTAACCCTAGAGCTGATCTGAGAAAACGTACCAGAGCTAATTCTCCTGCTTTAGCTAGTATTGTTGTTATCCCAGAAGAACAGGAGACCACCGAACCTGATTATGCTCAACTGTGCCCCCTATCACCAAATTGGAGGACTTACCTCTTACCAACTATTAATTTCTCCAATTGTTCTCTCAATACCCAACCTTTGATTGATTCCTATGGAAAATATAATGTACCTGCTGATACTTCCCCAAGCAACAATGGTGTCCGCAATAATTTTCTTCATAACGCTGCTACTTCTATCTCAATTCGTCCCAAGATACTTCTCAAAGTGGTGATAATACATGTGCTTCTCTTGGTGGTGGGTCTGACTCCACCACTCAGGTAAACTCAATTCCTTTACCCCCTTTAATTGATCCTATCAATTCTGTCACTCCTAGGAATCAATTTCATGTCAGTAATGTCAATTTGCTAGCTCGGAACATTAGAGGTTTGGGCAAAAAAACTGCCAATAAGGAACTTAGTTTGCTATGTAGAAATGTCAATCCTGATATTATTTTTCTATCAGAAACCAAAATGAACAAAGATCTGGCGGCTAGAAAATTAAAAAACATGGGCTTTCCTTGCACATTTAATGTTTCTAGTATTGGTAGAAGTGGTGGTCTAGTTCTGGCTTGGAAGAAGGAAATTCAACTCAACATTATATCATCCAACATGAGGGGAATCTACGTCACATCTACTAACATTATTCATTTTAAAACTTGTCACATCCATTTTATGTATGGTGAACCTAACAGTAGTTTGAGACATGCTTTTTGGTAACAAAAATGCCAACAGTCTAATGCTCCCTTAGATGAACCAGTTTTCTTTATAGGTGATTTTAATGCTCTTTTAGGAACTAAAGATAAAAATGGTGGGTTAGAGGTTGATGATTCTGATTTCTCAAACCTTAGAAATTTTGTTATGTTTTCAATTTGCATGATCCTGGTTTCTTAGGTCCTAGATTTACTTGGTCCAATATGCAACAGGGTCCTGATTTAATTTTTGAGAGATTAGATAGATGCCTTATAATCCAATCTGCTGAGGATTTATGCCCTAAACTTTGTGTTAACAATCTACCCAGAGACTCTTCCGATCACTGCCCCATGCATATTGGTTTCAATTATGAGGATGTTTGTATGCCTAGGCCTTTCCACTTTATGGCTATGTGGATTGAAGATCCTACCTGTAGAAACATCATTGCTAACTCTTGGTCTGTTAATGTGGTAGGTTCTCCTGCCTATAAACTGAAAGCTAAGCTTTTAAATACAAAAAAAAGGTCTTAGGGACCGGAATAAAACTTCTTTGGTAATATTCAAACTAATATAAGATCTAGCAGATGTCCAGATTTCTAATCCAACTGATACTAGTACTACCTCTAGACTCAAGGCTAGGCTGGAATACCTCTACAATCTAGAGGAACTATGTTGGAAGGATAAGTCTAGGGAGGTTTGGCTCATGGAAGGTGACAGAAATTCACCCTATTTTCATAGAGTCACCCTCTTTAGGAGAAAAAAGAAATGCTATTAGTTGGATAAAGGATTCTACAAATACTATTCTAACTGATAGAGATAGTATTGTAACCTCCTTTATAAATTACTTCGAAAACATGTATTCCTCTCATCCTCAACAATTTCAAGATGAAATCCTTGTTGATCTCCCCATTAAGTTTTCTATTGAAGATAATTCTCTTCTAAACTTGACTCTTACTGCTGAGGAAATCAAGAATGTTGTTTTTCAAATTTGGGGGGGGGGGGTGAGGCTCCAGGCCCTGATGGTTTTACAGGTCTGTTTTATCAAAAAAATTGGGATATGGTAGGTGAGGCTGTCATTGACATGACTCAAACCTGCTTCAGGACATGGCATATTGCTAAAGTTTTCAATCATACTAATATTGCTCTTATCCCTAAAGTTCCTCTTGCTAAGCTTGCATACCAGTATAGAACAATAGGGCTTTGCAATTTCATGTACAAAATTCTTTCGAAAACTCTTGCTAATATACTTAAACCTTTCATGAACAACATAATTTCCCAAAATCAAAGTGCCTACATTCCTAAGAGGAGTATTTCTGATAATATTCTGCTAGCTAATGAGGCTATATTTGTTGTCAATCATTATGACAAAATTGAAGGCATATCTGCCATTAAACTTGATATGTCCAAAGCTTATGATAAGCTAGAATGGTCTTTTCTTGAGAGTGTCTTGATTAGAATGGGTATTTCAAACCACTGGATCAAACTCATTAACCAGTGTGTTTCTACAGTTCCCTACTCTGTCCTTCTCAATGGTAGCCCTATAGGGTTTTTTCAACCTGAAAGAGGCCAGAGACAGGGGGACCCACTATCCCCCTATCTTTATATCATTTGCTCCGAAGCTCTATCTTCTTACATTGACAACCTTCAAAAGAAAGGAATTTTAGAAGGCATCAAAGTTTGTAAAGATGCTGCAGAAATGACACATTTGCTGTTTGCTGATGATTCTCTTTTGTTTTCTAAAGCTACTGTTCAAAACTTTCAAGTTATTAAAGATTATCTTCAAAAATAGATATTTGATAAGGGGAAAGCCACTTTTACTAGAGGGAAAGCTGACCACAGTCTAGCCTATTTGACTCCTTGTCAATGTTGGGTGGAAAAAAGTATAAGCTCTCCCCCTATCAAAATTATGGTTAGAGAATACAGTCCCATAACCCTAGCTTTCTATACTTACATATTACGAAGAAACTGTTTTATGTATTTATTGTTCCCCGCAAATCACTAGAAAACCCTAGCGAAATCCAATTATCTTTGAATAAAATTACTTTGATCTCGATGGTAAAGCAAAATGGGAGAAAACTATCAAATCCATAACAAATCTGCATCTCAGGCAATTGAAGAATCAAACGAAGCAATAACATATCTTCTTAGTTCTTCGAGTGTAATAAACTAGATGCAAATGCATAGAAAATCAACTGTTTGAGGTAAAAAAACTTGTTTATATATTTCCGTGTTTGCTTGCAACAATAATTCACTTATAATTTTGAAAAGTTCACTCCTTTTCCTCTCCCTCTTAATATGGTTTTTGTTGATGGATCACATTTTGTTAGTCTGCAGATGGAAACCAATGCGCCAATCCCACCATACCCATCGTATGATTTTGCACATGAAGCATTGACCGAGTGTGGACGTGAATGGTTAAACCCTATACAAGAAGAGAATTACAGTTTATGAAGCACTCTCGAAATTAGGAAAGGCCGATAATGAAGATGAAAGCCTGAGAACGATTAACGCAGAATACAGTAGCAGCTAATGGAAAATCATATCACATTTGTTGAATGTGTTTTGTAGCTGAACGAAAGTCGAAGGAGGTGGTGACATGGGAGAGAAACTTAAATGTTTTGAAGGGCCTTCAATGTTTACGTTCAATAAATTGTAGCGTGCAACTGCAAAGATGATGTGAAGCAACTACTTACTGTTTACAAAGCTATGAGAAGCAATCAAAGAATTTAATATTGGTGTCTGATATTCTTTCATTTGTGAAGTCCTTTGTACTAACTAATGAGTTCTTCATAATCAACTTGTTTATTTATAGTTTTAGAAATGAAGCATAAATTATTTTGTTAATTAATTTATCATTATTTACATTTGATACCGGTGATAGAAATCCAGCAAGTCATTTTACTGTACCACGAGCTTGATTCTTTATTTTGATAGAGGGAGAGCTTATATGTTTTTCCACCCAATATTGACCCGAAGTCAAACAGGCTAGATTGAGGTCAGCTTTCCCCCTAGTAAAAGTGGCTTTCCCCTTATCAAAAATCCAAAAATACTGCTTCGTTTCTGGGCAAGAAATAAACTTTGATAAATCTGGCATTTTATTTAGTAGGAAAATTCCTGAAAACATGAAAGCTCTTCTGGGTTACATCCTAGAGTTTAAGAGCAGAGATTTGGGAGAAAAATATCTTGGCACTCCTACTGTGTTTGAAGCCTCCAAAATTCAAACCCATATGAGTATTCTCCAAGTTGTGGATGCCAGAATCTCTATCTGGCTACATAAGCTCCTGTCTCAAGCTGCTAGAACTACTTTGATTAAACATATTGGTCAAGCTATCCCCCTTTTTCAAATGGGAGCTTTTCTTATTCCAAAAATCTTTGTAAACAAATGGATTCCCATCTTTGTAAATTCTGGTGGGGAGAGACTTTAGATCCCAAAGACAGGAAACTACATCTTTTACGATGGGACATTCTATGTTATCCCCTAAGGCTGTAGGTGGACTAGGCTTTAGAAAGGCTGAATTAAATAACCTGACTATGCTGGCTATGAATGCCTTGAGAATTCTAAAAAATCCTACTTGTATGCTAGCTACTGTTCTTAAAGCCAAATACTTTCCTAGAACTGATTTCTTGAATTCCAACTGCACAAGTAAGTGCTCTTGGACTTAGAAGTGTTTGCATGCTATAAAAGATCTTTGATTAAGCCTTTCATCTCTTGGATTGTTGGGGATGGTCATTTCATCGACCCCTGGTGTAACAAATGGATCCCATCCTTGGGTACAACCACACCTAACCCTTTCGTCCCACCTGATCCTAGTATCAAAGTCTCTTATTTCATTGATTCTCATACCAGAACTTGGAATTTGTTTAAACTTAACACTCATTTTGATAATGCTTCTGTCAAGAAGATTGTCACCATTCCCTTAAGCCAGCTATGCACTCCTGACAGGAGGGCTTGAGATCTTTCAAAGAATGACAAGTTTTCTTCAAAATCTGCCTACATGGGGCTCAGAGGTCTTAGGCCCTCCCATTGTAAAAACCTTTGGATGCGCATTTGGAAAATTATGGTTCCTTACAGAATCCAAGTCTTTACATAGAAAGCTGTTAGAAATGCTCTTCCTGCTAGAACTATTTTGCATACCAGAATGCCTATGCATAGTGTTGATTGTGCTAGGTGCAATGTTCCTCAAGAATCCATAATGCATGCTTTGGTTCTATGTCCTTTTGCCAGCCGAGTCTGGTTTCTCTATGACTTTTGTATCAATACTCAATTCTTTCAAAACAAGTTTTTCATTGATTGATTATTGTTTTGGTTAACCGATCCTTTGTCTAGACTCCATGATGAAGCCCAGTGTCTCTTTGCTACTATCTTGTGGTCTCTCTGGACTAGTAGAAATAATTTTATCTTTCAAAACTTGAAAGAAACTCATATAGCTGTCTTAGCAAGAGCTAGAGCCATGCTTTTAACTAGGAAAACTTGTCTTACTGTTTCACCTACGAATCCTGTTAACCTATGTGATAAATGGATGCCCCCCTCCGTTGGATGGATAAAGTGTAATACCGATGGTGCCTATGATGAAATCTCTGGAGCAAATGGTGCAGGTTATGTGATGAGGGATTTCTCAAGCAAAGCCTCTTTTTGTGCATCCCTGGTTTTTGAAGTAAAGTCTGCTGAAGAAGCTGAAGCCAGAGCTATTTGGGCAGTCCTGAAGAAAGTCTTGGAGCAGCATTTAACTCATATAATTATCGAAAGTGATGCGAAGACTCTCATTGATCAATTTTCAGCTGGCCTGTTTGATGGAGACTCGCGTACGGATGCTATTTTCAAAGACATTCAGTTCTTTTCTTCTAAATTAGTGGCTTGTATTTTTAATTTCCAACCGCGTGTTTGTAATTCTATAGCTCATGAGTTAGCTCAATGGGCAAAAACAAACAAAGTCTCTATGTACTGGTATGTGTCTCCTGTTTGGTTATTGCCAACAGTTGTGGGGATCATTAGCCTTTTGAAGGCCTTTATCTAAAAAAAAAAATAAAAAATAAAATCCACGTCCTATTTCGTGATTTAAAAACCTTGGATAGGTCATAGGTGATACGCCAGATAAAAGACCACCAATCAAAGCTGGCCATCGTGTGACTTTTTCTGCTTGTACAGCAGGCGGACACATTATGACACTCCAGAGTAGACTCGTAATGCCAAAAATATCGGAGATGAAAATCTGAAATAAAACAACTAAAGCCGAAAAAAGCCGCAACACAGAGTTAAAAGAAAAGAAAAGAAAAACAATGGCGGACGTCGCTAATCTGACCATACTCTGTTGTTCTCCATCAACTCTCAGCAGAAGAACTTCTAAAAATGCAATCTCTTGTTTCTCTCTCAACAACATATCTTCTCTTTCATGTCTTAGATCTTACGATGTTACGACCAGAATCCGAGGACCAGTTAAAATTATTGATGGCGGAAACAAAAGAAGAAATGGGATTGCAGTGGTTCGAGCAATGGCTGCATCTTTTGGGTCTCGATTAGAAGAAAATGTTAAGAAAACACTTTCTGATAATCCCGTTGTTATTTATTCAAAAACTTGGTGTTCGTGAGTTTCTTAATTTTAATCTTCTTCCAGTCTAACTAATTAATTTTGTGAATTTTGATTGTTTAATAGAAGTTTTATTTGTAGCATTTGTTCGATTTTTTTTTTTTTGGGAAGGTATTCGTCTGAGGTGAAGTCTTTGTTCAAGCGATTAGGTGTGGAACCACTTGTTATTGAATTGGATGAGATGGGTAAGTTCATTTTTAGGGTTAGATTTGCAGGGGATTTTTTGGTGTATGTTTTTGATATGTGGAAAAAAGAATTCTTTTAATGGAAAGTTTCTATCCCGCAAACATGTCAACATTCATTTGTGCAATATGGTTCATCTTATGAAACTAAAAGTTTTGTATTTTGGTTTAGGGGTTTAGAGGTTTTTAGTTCTTTGAAATGGAGGACTGTTACGTATGTCTTGAGATTTATCATTTATACAGATTTCCTTTTGTTTGAAGTAATTAGTTGTATTTTGGTTATATGTTGCAGTTGCTGCAGTAAGAAGAAGTTGATTAGAAGTTGTATGACATATATGCTTAGCTGTTTCTTTTGTAGGTCCTCAAGGGCCTCAATTGCAGAAGGTGCTAGAAAGGTTAACAGGACAACATACTGTGCCAAATGTTTTCATTGGTAAACTTTTTTGTTATTCTATAAAATCATTTTATTTGTATTACATTAATGGGATTCGAGCCTGGTACATCATACTTAGATTAGCTAGTATATAAATCAACCTGATGTTGGATTATCCATTTATGGAACCACTATAAAACTATATCCCCACTTACATGCAGTATATTATGTGATCATTTGGATGACGATAATGCCAACTATTATAAAGAAGGTCATGTTTTTGTTAATTGGACAATTCATCCATTAGGTTAACTGCTAAACTGAGTTTTCATCTTTTAACAGGTGGGAATCACATTGGTGGATGTACAGGTACACTCTTTTGCTTTCTTTATGACTTATGACAAATTGTAAGATCTGTCTGTGTTAGGTTCTACTATTCATGGGTTGGATACCAGATAGATACATGTTATATGATTGAACAAGATCTTTGTAGACCCCTATCTTTCTTCCTAGGGTCAGCTCGGTAGTGGGTCTTGTCTGCCATAGATCCGATCCACTTCTAGGTGTAGAGACTCATGAGCATCAAATTGAATTGCCAATGAAAAAGATACAAAAACAAGAGAACAAAAATGTTTTGTGAAAGGTTTCCCAGAGTTGACTCAAAGAGCATAGGGAATTTGTTCTTGTATGCAGCCGTAGATTTATGGTTGGTTAATTAAGACTTCAGAAGTAAGATCATTATCAAAGTTGGAAGACTGCAAGAGAAGAGCATTAGTTGCAGAAACCAATTCGAGTAATTTGAACTTATTAGGGATACTAGTCAGCCATTTTGTATTTCTGACGATTTGTTCTGTTTTCGTAGACACGGTAAAGCTACACCGAAAAGGAGAACTTGAATCCTTATTGTCAGAAGCAAAGAGCCAAAGTACCCGGAGTTAGCAAACTAGTGGATAGGGTTATTCGGAATCGTTAAATCAGCTTTTCGTTTGTATTTATGAGGGTTCCGTCATTATATATGTTTTTCTTTTACAAAAAACTAAATCCATTTTTATCGTTCTAGGTTTCAGCTGTAAAAATTATACATTTGTAACTTACGGAATCAAATTAAGAAATCTCTTGATACATGTGTTATCGTTTTGATTAAGTTTGTTTCTCTTGATGTCTCGTGTGAGATGAATCTCTTGTTTTGGTTCGGGCTTTTTGGGGTTGTGATTCTCCTTATTGCTCTCTTTTAGCATTTTGTAATTTCTCGGTTGGTATTACAATTTCTTTTCGATAGTTTTTGATAGAGAAAACAAAATGAAATAGGGATCTCGGATGGCAATACAGCATGAGAAATTAAAGGCTCATATCACCACCTTTATGATGCAAAACGATACATATTAGTGTCGCTACTATACTTAGATAAATGTTTTATTTCAACACATAGATCATTAGAACAATAACTTCACGGCCTTTTACTTCCCTGTAGTATACTTGTCCCTCTGCCGTTTAAAATAGTCTAACGCCTCGTCATGTCCAGGTAGGTTTTCTTTCGTTAGACTAAGTCATATGGGCTAGATTGAGCTGCTAGATTACCCAAAAAGTGTTGCAGTTAAAAAAAAAAAAGTGTTGTCTATTTGTTAGACAACACTAGTTCTCTCTCCTAGCATTTGCCCGTACTTGAACTAGCAGCGAGATAGTTGCGCTGAACGGTTCAGAACCACAAAAATCACCTTTTCGCTGAATGGTTCAGCGCATCTAGATTTATTTTTTGATCTGACTGCTGAGATTGGTTGCGCTGAACCAAACAGCGTTCGACGCTGTTTGATTCTGCGACTAGCATGCTACATTACCACTGCCATAGGACTTAGGAGGTTGTCCTAGCTGACGTGGACTACTAATCTAGCTGCTAGATTAGCACACCATTGACTTAGCCTTACAGGTGCTTCCTTGAAGTTCTCCCTCCATTGGTGCAACCGAGGTAAACTATTGGCATCCATCATTTCCATGCCTGATGCTTCTTCTATGATTCCCAACCAACGAGCCTTTTATCCAAAACATATATCAGTAAGTCCAATTGTTTCACCGCCAAAGAACTTCATGTCACCAAGTCGAATCTCTTCCATGTAACTTAAAGACTTCAAAAGTATCTTTAGCTGTTTATTCTTTCGCTTCCCCAGCGGTGATAAAGAATTGAAAAAATGTAGCTGCCTGTATGATTACAGTAAACATGCATCTTTAGACATAAATGAAATCTTCCCATGTTAAAGTAGGAAAAAAAATAATTTGTATAGAATCAGAAAGATGTGTCTCACTAATTTACCTTATCTTCGTCGGAAAATCAAGCAAGGGCCTTTTTTGTAGGGATCTTCCGGAAGCAATGAGATCTATGGCCATGTTTCTTCGACATATTCAAGAATATGAACTAGGACAAGGATCTTCTTGTAAACCGGGTTATACTTTAAGAGTTGTCCACTCTTGTTTGAGAGGTCTTCTGCTACATACTCATACTTTATATCTTTCAATTTCAGAGCCCAAATTACTCTGTAACCAAATGGACTTGGCCAAGCTAATAACACACAAACAGCTAACTGTTAGTTTTGATTGTTATCTTGATTTTCCGTTATCTTTAACCGTAACTGTCTTGTGTGTCCGTACATTACAACTGTGTCTAGCTGTCACTCTGATCATGTCTGCTGCTATAAAGACCTCTGATCCCTTTGTCTGTTGTACTGTCTCTTTAATTAATAATATCTGAAACACCATTTCTCTATGGTATCAGAGGGAACACATTAGGTTTTCCTTCTCGATCCAAGCTTCCGCTCTTCTCACAAATTTTCTGAAGAAAATTCAGCTTTCAATTTGTTTTTCATAGATTTCTTATTTTGTTGTTCATCTGAATCTTCTTCTTCTCCAACTATAGTTGTTCATGATTCAAACTTTTACAGATTCAGATCCATCGATAATGTCAAATTCATCTGATATTACTTCAATACCAATTCATCAAGTCGCCAATCTCATTCAATTAAAGCTACGAGATGATAATTTCATCACTTGGAAAGCATTGTTAATGCCTGTGATTCGTAAATTTCAGTTTTTTTCTTTTCTTGATGGCACAAGTGTTTGTCCTGCACCGTTTACTGGTTGAGGTGTAAATCAGGTTGAAAATCCACAATATGCTTCTTGGTGTGATAAAGATCAGACGATAATCTTGTGGATTCAGTCCACTATCTCTGAATCTATTATTCCTTATTTCGCTGGTTCAACAACTTCACATGAACTATGGAAAAGCATTGAATCTAGGTTTGCAAGAACATCAACAACTTACATGATTCGATTACGTACTCAACTTCAAGCAATTAAGCAAGGTTTAAGATCTGTATTTGTGTTCTTGGATGAAGTCAAGAGGATTTCCAATGAATTAGCTGCTGCAGGATCAAAGATTTCAGATGAAGAACTTGTTGTTATCATCCTTGGAGGTTTGAATTCTGTTTTCTCATCTTTTTGCACATCAATTAGAATTCGCAATCCTCCAGTGTCTAGCATTGAACTTCACAATCTGCTTATTAGTGAGGAGGTAGTACTATCAAGTAATCAACAAAATTCTTTACCTACTACTACTGCTTTCGATATCACCAACACTAATACCAATTCAAGATCTTTACCAACACATTTCAACCCTATTACTGGTCACAGTGCAAATTACAAAGGCAAGAAACCTTTTAACCCAAATTACAAAGCTAGTACATCTCATAATACTTCTCAACAATCAAAACCTTCATATTCACCTGCACCTAATCCTAATCCTGTTCCACCAACATCTTTCCCCTAGACCTCAATTCTTCAACAATGAAAGACCTTTATGTCAAATCTGTAATAAATATGGGCATACTGCTATTGAGGGTCACAACAGGCTTAATTTTTCATATCAAGGAAGACAGCCTCCACAAAATCTTCATGCTATGCTTGCTATAGCCAACATTGGTGGTGAAAATCCATGGTTTGTAGACTCTGGTGCTACTAACCATATAAGTTCTAATACTTCAGGGCTTGACAATATTGGTTCTTACTCTGGTGGTTATCAAATCAATACAACAAATGGACAAGGTATGACTATAACTGCAATTGCTCATACTTCAGGATTCTTACATGATAAAAAAGTTTCACTACCAAATATTTTACATGTTCCAAAATCTGCACAAAACTTAGTATCTGTTCAAAACTTCACAAGTGACAATAACTGTAGCATTACCTTTACCTCTGATGATTTCACTGTGAAGGAATCAGGGAGGACAATTTTCCAAGGGCCAGCTAGACATGGACTTTACGCAATCCAGTTCTCTAATTCTCCATCTCCTCATGCTTTATCCTGCACCAACATTACATCCACTCAGCTTCATCAGAGGCTTGGTCATCCCTCTTTTCAATCATTGAAAAGAATTTGTCACTCTTCTGGCATATCTTTATCCACTAAAATTTTATTTTGTAATGAATGTCAATTAGGTAGATCTCATAAACTACCATTTTCTGTTTCAGATTCTACTTCTAGTTTACCATTGCAAATATTGCATATGGATCTTTGGGGACCAAGTCCTGTTCCTTCAATTAGTGGGTACAACTATTATTGTAACATCATTGATGATTGTACTAAATATTGTTGGATATATATCCTATGAATAAAAGTCTGATTTTAAACTCATTTTCAATTCCTTCAAACTTATGGTAGAAAACTTTTTTACTCTTACCATCAAGTGTATTAGATCAGATGGTGGTGGTGAGTTCATTCACAATGAACTTGAATCTCTACTATCCTCATCTGGAATCTTACATCAATTCAGTTGTCCTCATACTCCTGAGAAAAATGGAGTTGCTGAATCAAAACATAGACATCGAGAAAAATGGAGTTCTTTTATCTTATCCTTTTCTTCTCCTTTTTAGAGAATCAAAACATAGACATCTTGTGGATCTAGGAAGAACTATTTTACTTCAATCCAATTTGTCACACTCTTTTTGGGTTGAAGCTTTTCAAACAGCTAACTTTCTCATAAATAGATTGCCAACTGCTGCTCTATCCTTTTCTTCTCCTTTTTAGAAACTTTTTCATTCTAAACCAGCTTATTCTTTTCTTAGAGTATTTGGCTGTGCTTGCTTCCCTTGGTTAAGACCTTACACCTCCAATAAGCTTGAGCCAAGAAGTCAAATGTGCATGTTTATTGGATATTCTTCTAACCACAAAGGTTACAGATGTGTTGACCCCATTACTGGGAGAGTTTACATCTCAAGACATGTCTCTTTCAATGAGACATTTGTTTCGCAATGCAATGACAAGTCAAATGGATATGCAAGTTATGATTTTTATGAATTAGTTTTCTCTCAATATTATTCATTGTTATAATAATTGCATGATTGATGGATTGCAATATGATTTTAATTCTAAACCTGCTACCATTGATCCAATTTTTTTAACTCATATTGTTGCATGTTTATTGGATATTCTTCTAACCACCAGATTGATCCGGGAGAGTTTACATAGACATTGTTTCCGCAATATTGTTTCTAATTCTAAACCTGCTACCATTGATCCAATTTTTAACTCCTACTCCCAGTTCTTTACCTACTCATAATACCATACCTACTACTTCATCAACTATCACTGGAACCTCATCAGTTCCTACACATACTGTCACTACAAATGTTTCTGACAATGTTTCCTCAGTAGTTTTATCTGGCACTACTTCTTCCACTGTTCCATCTTCAAACACTCATGACATGATCACTAGAGCCAAAAATAACATTTATAAACCCAAAGCTCAACTGGACACAAAATATGTTCTTCCTACAACTTACATTGCTCATGTCAACAATTCTACACCTCCAACTTGTTTCACTCAAGCCAATAAAAATCCAAAATGGAGAATTGCCCTTCATGAAGAGTACAATGCTCACATTCTAGCTAGTACATGGTCTAAAGTTCCTCCACATCCTTCTCAGAATCCAGTAGGTTGTAAATGGGTATTTAAAGTCAAACAAATCTCTGGATAAGTTCAATGCAAGACTTGTAGCTAAGGGTTATCATCAAATGGAGGGAATAGATTATTCTGAGACCTTTAGTCCAGTTGCAAAACCAACAACCATTAGGCTTGTATTGTATTTAGTTGTTCAGTTTGATTGGAAAGTCACTCAACTGGATGTGAGTAATGCCTTTCTTCATGGCAATCTACAAGAAGAGGTTTATATGGTTCAACCACCTGGGTTTGTTGATCTTGAACATCCAGACTATGTATGTAAACTGCACAAATCAATCTATGGCTTGAAACAAGCCTCTAGAGCATGGTACCAAAAACTGGTTGAAGTTGTTCTTTATCTGGGCTTTCATCTTTCACATGCTGATACTTCTCTATTTGTCCATAAGGTTGGTACTTGGATCACCATCTTATTAGTGTATGTGGATGACATTTTATTGACTGGTAATTCTGAAGCATTCTGCAAAAGTGTAATAGAAGATATTCAACAACATTTTCCTATTAAGGATATGGGTGCAATACACTATTTTCTTGGTCTAGAAATAAAAAGGAATTCCCATGGTATGTTTCTGTCTCAAACAAAGTACATACTTGATCTTCTTCAAAAGACAGACATGCTTGGAGCCAAGCCTTGTTCTACACCAGTCATTGCTGATGTCAAAATGAGTAAACATGATGGTCTACTTTTGGATGATCCCTCTGAGTATAGGTCACTGGTTGGTGCCCTTCAATACATCACTTGGACCAGACCAGAAATTGCATACTCTGTTAATCAAGTATGTCAACATATGCAGGCTCCCACTGACATACACTTAATGGAAGCTAAGAGGATCCTCAGGTATCTTAAATCTACTATTGACTATGGGATTGTTCTCCAAAAGGGTCTTGTTGCTGTTAATGCTTTCTCAGATGCAGATTGGGCTGGAAACCCATATGACAGGCGCAGTACTACAGGTTTCTGCATATTTTTTGGCACAAATCCCATTACTTGGTGCTTTAAAAAGCAAGCCACTGTTTCCAGATCTTCTACAGAAGCAGAATACATATCTCTTGCTCGGATCGTCTTTGAAGTTATTTTTGTCCCAAAGAATGACTCCGACCCCAGCCTTATCTCGACCAAAATTCCAGTGTTCATAAGATACATAATTCACACGAAAAATAGCAAAGAAAGCATAAACTCTATATAGTAAATGTATTCTACACTCATCGATTCCATTACACTTAAACTTTGCTTGTCCTCGAGCAAATCAAACAAAATAATAAAATACAACAACTCCGTGTCGTCGAGGCTACGGTTACTTTTAGCGTAAATAATAAGCCTTTAAACCACTAAGTGTCCCTAGTGACGAGTTATAGTCTCGTGAAGGTTTACTAGAGATATACCTACAAAACTTGCACTTAGAGAACAATAGAGAAACATGGAAAAATAAAAATAGCATGTGATATGGTGATATTCCGAGATATGGTAACAACTATCATATAATTTATGATTCATGACCAATGCTACGAATTTCTACCGCACCATGAGAAAACACATTAGTAACAATGAAAGGTCCGATCCATCGTGACCTTAATTTACCCGAAAATAATGCAAGCGAGTATTAAACAAAAGCACTTTCTCCCAACACAAAATTGTTTTCTAGAAATCATAGTATCATGAAAGGCCTTCGTTTTTCCTTATAAATGCGAGAGCTTTCAAATGCATCATTGCGAAGCTCTTCTACAAAATGTCCTCCGTAAGCATAGGAGTGACAAAATGACAAGATAGAATTAAACTCGGATTCGGGAACGCACCTTCTTATTACTTGGTCGCTGCCATGTTTCCATAAGTATGGATCATCCCATATGTATCGGTTCCCCTAACCTCTTAAGTTTGTCCTCTCAAAGACGAGACAAGTTCGGCCGGGATTTGTTTAGTTACCAAGTAATTCACAATACTGTACCATGGTTCTCCAAAGGCAACCGAGAATAGTTGCTCATCCGGAAGCTTTCACGCAATGGGATAGCTTCCTTGTCCACGCAAGACGGGCTCAAGTGATCCGCAACGGTGTTCTCAATTCCTTTCTTGTCCTTGATCTCAATATCAAACTCTTTGCAAGAGAATCCATCGTATGAGCCTTGGTTTTTCTTCTTCATTAGTAAGTACCTAAGAGCCGCATGGTCAAAAGACAACAACTTTGTACCAATTAGATAAGAGCGAAATTTCTCCAATGCAAATACAATAGCTAAAAACTCTTTTTCAGTGGTTGTGTAGTTTTGTTGGGCTTCATTTAACGTCTAGAAGCATAGTAAATAGCATGAGGTATCTTCCTCACGTTGCCCAAGCACCGCACCAACCGCGTAGTCACTAAGCATCACACATTAGCTCAAACGGCTTGCTCCAATCCGGTGGTTTAATGATGGGGGCTGAAATCAAAAGTTCTTTCAAACGATTGAATGCCGCCATACACTTCTCATGTTAAAACCACATCTTTTGCAATAAATTGCAAAGTGGTGATGCTATCTTGGAAAAAATCCTTGATAAATCTACGATAGAAACCTCGCATGACCAAGAAAAGAACGTATTCTCCTCACCACTGCAGTGGGAGGGGTTAGAGCACGAATAAGGTCTATCTTAGCTTTATCAACTTCCAAGCCCTTAGAAGATATTATATGGCCTAAAACTATGCCATGAGTTACCATGAAATGGCACTTCTCCCAATTTAGCACAAGATTTGTTTCATACACATCTTTCAAGGATTAATGACAAGTTGTTCAAACATAGATCAAATGAATCACCAAAAACACTAAAGTCATCCATAAACACTTCAATGATGTTTTCAACATACTCGGAGAAAATACTACTTACCATACACCTTTGAAAGGTAGTCGGAGCATTGCACAAGCCAAAAGGCATCCTTCTATAAGCAAAGTGCCGAAAGGACAAGTGAAAGTAGTTTTCTCTTGGTCCTTGCTATCACAATCTGATTGTAGACCTGAATAACCATCAAGGAAGCAATAATAAGCATGTCCAGCTAAACGCATTTGATCAATAAAGGGTAAAGGAAAAATGATCCTTCCTAGTAGTGGCATTCAACTTTCTATAATCAATACAAACCTCCAACCGGTTTGCACACGAGTTGGGACAAGTTCATTTTCATCATTCTCTACCACCGTTACCCCCGATTTCTTTGGTACAACTTGGGGCTCACCCACTTGCTATCGGATATGGGGTAGATAACACCCACTTCCCAAGAGCTTGAGTATCTCCCTTTTTCACAACTTCCATCATGGGAGGGTTCAAACGACGTTGCGTCCCTTGTAGGCTTTGCATCGTCCTCCAAACGAATCTTATGCATACAAACGGCTGTGGCTTATACCCTTGATGTCATGTGATTGTCCATCCTATGGCATGCCTTTGTGCTTCCTTAATACCCGTAGAAGTTTTTGCTCCTGTAATTCACTAAGCCGTTAGAAACAATCACTGTAACTCCTTCATTATCACCCAAGTACAAGTACTTTAAGTGACTTGGAAGAGGTTTTAATTCCAACTTTGGAGATTTAATAATAGAAGGTAAAAGTTGTTCATTAAAAGTGGTAAAGAAATAAAAAGAGATATTGTGAGTTTCCGGACATCCTTGTAGTGAGTTGAGATCACCAAGGGCTTTCCTTAATCTCACTACCACACTCAACACCGTCATCCATGGTTGTAGTTAAAACAGCTTTCAAAGCATCATCATGATTCAATTCAAACACTTGTTGAGCCAATGTATCCAAAACATCAACGGAGAAAACAAGAGTGGACATCACTAGGATATCTCATCGTCTCGAAAATGTTGAAACGTATTATTTCTCCATCGAACTCCATAGTCAACGTTCCCTTGTCCACATCAATAATGGTTTTTTCATTCATGAAGGGACGCCAAGTAGAATGGAAGAGTGTCGGTGAACCTTCATCCATCTCTAACACACAAAAGTCGGGAATACAAGTTGATTAACCCGCACAAGAACATCCTCGACAATACCCATTGGGTAGACATTAACGATCGGCTAATTGCAACACAATTCCAGCCTTTTTCAAAGGACCTAGATTAAGTGAATTGTACATAGATGCAGGCATAACATTAACGGATGCACCTAAATCCAACATTGCTTTATTAAAAGTGGTGTTACCAATTGTGACGGGAATGTCAGTTAATCAGTGGGAGTTTGTGTTGTAAGATTGCGGAAGCATTCTCCCCACACTCAACACTTCATTACTTTGAGCCTTTGCTTATTGGTACACAAGTCCTTCAACACTTTTGCATACTGGAACTTGCTTGATAGCATCAAGGAGTGGTATATTCACATGAATCTTCCTAAGAACGTCTAAAATCTCCTTTTCTAGTTCCGCCTTCTTTGAACTTGCAAATCTGGCAGAGGAAAAGGTATAGGAGGAACATAAGTAAAACCGAGTTTTAGAGTTAGGAATTGGTACTGAGTGTTTGGGGAATTTCATCCCTCTTTTCTTCCAAAACCGGCTCCCCTTTGGAGCTTCCTTCACCCAAATCTGGGTTACCACAAGTTGTACCACTTCTCAATGTAATTGCATTAACGCCTCTTTTGGGTTGATAGGTTGAGAAGGAAGTCTCCACTATTTTGTGCCTTCAAATTGTTGATATCAACCGCCATGGAGCCTACTTGAGTCTGCAAATCCTTGATAGCACTTTAGTTTCTTGTTGGCTCTCTTTGAACATGGTAGAAATACCTTGCATCATTGTATGTAACTTTGCATCGATATCGGAACCTTGAACCGATTGTTGTGTTGCTGAAATTGTTGTTGTTGCGGCTGAAATTGTTGTGTTGTTGTTGGAATTGTTGTTGTCAAGAAATCCACTTGAACGATTGAAATTTGTTGTTGGACAGCACCTTGCTTGTTGGCATAGCTGAAATTTGATGATCTCTCCATCCCGGATTGTAGGTGTTGGAGTAGGGATCATACCTTCCTCAACTAGCTTGCTCCATCTCTTCACCATGTGAAGGTAAAATAACCGCAGCCATCCTTTGTATCATTTGCTCCATATTGTCCATCCTTTGATCACGGTGATGATGATGAATCACTAACTTCATGCACTTGCCTTACCATTGGTTCACCTCTTGTGTAGAATTGTTGCAGTTCGCAGCCCATGCTTTCAATCAACTCCTGGCAGCCTTGGGCCACCGTCTTGTTCACTAGTGCACCACCATCTAGAAGATATCTATCACTTGATTCGTAGAAGTATTGGATTATCATAGCATCACTAACTTGATGGTGTGGACAGCTTGCCACCAATCTCTTGTACCTCTCCCAACATTCATACAATGATTCTCCAACATGTTGCTTTATTCCACAAATCTCTTTCGAATTTGAGTGGCCTTAGACGCAGGAAAATACCTCTAGAAAGATTTTCTTCAAACCGATTCCATGTAGTTGCAAACAATACAACCAATCCTTAGCGCTGTCCACCATAGAAAATGGAAAACTTTCATCATTGCACCATTGACTTCAGATCTCCTTTGAAGCATAGCCTTGACAATGGTATAGAACTCCATGAGATGCTTGTTTGGGTCCTCATTCGCCATACCATGAAACTTTGGCAATTCCCCTAAGCAACCCGGCTTGATCTCAAAGTTGAGTTTGTTTGGATACACCATTGTTGTGCATCAAGCCTATGTGAAGCCAAATCCTTGAGTGTTTGCATTGTCACCCATTGTTTCTTCCTCTTCATTAGTGGTTCTCCTACGAATGGAACCTCTTCTTCTTCTAGTTGTAACTCTTCTTCCTCTTCTCGATGAAGAATACTTCCGAGACTTGTTCTTCCGATTGTGTCTTGCCTTGGTTGGAGTATTGTTCTACGAGTAGCTATCCCGCACCTTTGATAATTCCAATCTTTGGAAGCCAGGATTAGTACGAAAAACAATTCATCAAGTGAGAAACAAGACAATAAACGAAAAGCAAGTATAAAAGCAAAAATTGTAAAAAGAAACTAAAACTTAATAACAAGCCGTATGCCTCCACGGCAATAGGCGCTCTAAAATTTGATCGGTTGTCACCTGCCAAAAATAATTTCACTCTTCTACTTCCTAAAATAAGTAGTATCAATAAGAAAGAGTTCGGGATCCACAGAGAGCTTATGTTGTTATGCAAATTTTCAGTTTCTTAGTAACCAAGGGGGATGTTGATGTTTCAAAGCAATAAAAATAAATTGAAAGCAAAGTAATAATAAAATTTTATCAATAAGAGAAAGTATTGGTCACGGATAGTTTCATTCACAAACTTGAATTATCAACAATGACTAGAATTGAAATTTTAATCTCTCATTTTAAAAGTCCTAGGATACCTTGATCGCAAGAGTATCCCGCTAATTGTGTCAACTTCTCAAAGACGTGAATATCTTTCTCCCTCTTACACCTACTATTGGTGGAGATAATGTTGGCTCTCTCTCTTTAGCTTCCAATCATGTCAATCACAGTCGCATGAAACATGTTGTTGTTGATTTTCACTTCCAATCCTCTTACACCTACTATTGGTGGAGATAATGCAGAAATTTTTACTAAAGGTTTATATGATGCTCGGTTTGATTTTCTCAGAGACAAGTTGAGTGTTCACTTGGCTGCTCCTCTCAACTTGAGGGGGGCTAATAACACACAAACAACTAACTGCCACCGAGCAACACCACTACCTCGCTCATTCCATCTTACCACAAAGACAAACACCAATTCCATTTAGTTTTGATTTGTTATCTTGATTTTCCATTATCTTTAACCGTAATCAATAAAGACAAGACCCTCCATTGTCATGTGTGTCCGTACATTACATTCGTTACTTTTGCTTGTGTCTAGTTTGTCACTCTGATCATGTCTGCTGCTATAAAGACCTCTGATCCCTTTGTCTGTTGTACTGTCTCTTTAATTAATAATATTTGAAATACCATTTCTCTACAAGCTCCGTGCAACCTCACGTCGGCCATATAATTTCAGACTGTATGGAATCAGCCGTCTTCGACTCCTCCTCCTCAGATTATCTATGCAGATTAATGCAGATTATACAGAGTGTGTGAGAGGTTCTTGGGAGACTTGTTATTCACTTCTTGAGACTCGAAACCTTTTAAAAATGGCCGCCACTCCTTTGAGTTCAGTCAAGGTTCTATCTTCATCTTTTTGATGGTTATTTCTCTCCATTTAGGGTGTTTTTTTTATCACAGAATTGTGATCTTCTAATTTTCTTTTATTTTCGTGTCTTTCCACTCTTGTGTTTTCCCGATATCTGCTTAGATTTATATTTCGTTTTTTCTTCTATTGTTCTTTGAGTTATGGCTACATCATCACGAAACAATAAAAAAGGTATAGAAACAACTTTTTTTTTTTTTTGCTTAACAAAGAATTATATTAATACCAAAGAGTTATTACAAAAAGATACAAAATTTGTAAAATAACTAAAGGCACTAAACATTTTATCCTATGACTGTAGATCAATGAATTTTTGACATTAAAAAATTCTGTAGTATGGTTGATTTATTAGCTCCATTGTACCCAAGAATTCAGGTCTTAAATCATATACTCTTCTTTCTCCTCTTGCTAGGCTAGATCCTTTTTTTTTTGCTAGGTTATCTGCAGAGAAGTTCACCTCTCTGTAACTATGAATGAAGCACCAGGATATAATACTTGCACAAATTTTCTTCCATCTATTCAGTGCAAACCAGGGAACTTTGTTGCTCTGAAATGCTGAAATTGCAGCTGAAGTGTCTGTTCTAAACCATACTTTTTGTATCCTTTACAAACTGTCCATTCTTCTGCATTCAGTATAGCTAGAATTTATGCAAAATTTTTTGTTGAAACACCCAATCCACCTGAAACAACAACTAAGAATTCACCACCAATGAATCCATAACCTGAAATTCCAGGATTTCCTTTTGAAGCTCCATCACAACACAGCAATATCTTATTTGGAGGAGGGAGTTGAAAGAAAACTTCTTTAACTCTAATCCCTTTTACTTTCCTGCATTTCAGTCCAAGAGATTTTAAAACTTGTAAATCATAAGAACTATTCCACATTGGTGATTTCATCCTTACTTCACATTCTGTTGGGAATATATGTTTTAAAAACATTATTAATTTCCAATAAATTAGTGTCTCATTTAAATGGTTTTATTGTGACATTTATTCTTCCTTTAAAGAAAATTTATTTCGCTTTAAATGTCAAAAACCGTTTTTTTTTTTGTTGAATTGGTTAATGATGCTAATTACCAACTTATTAATTCATTTCATTTAATCTTATTTAATTCTTTGACTATTATAAATCAGATTTATCATGAATTTTTTTTAAGAGTTGTTGAAACATATTCTCTTGTGTGAGAGCTTTTATTTTTTATGTCTTTTGAGTTTTATAAGAAAATGAACTTTTGTGAGGAAGAAGAACAAGTGTGTGATCATCCTTGGTTTTTCTAAAGAGTTTCCGAGCAAGAATGAAGTGTAGAAGTTTCACATCCTCTCACCGTGCAAGAGTGATTGTGTAAGAGATTGATCTCGGTTGTTTTATCCTGGGGACGACGCGCCATTGAAGAGCCGCGAAACGTCTTGGGCAGAGCCGCGAAACATCTTAAAGAAAGCGACCTAGTCCGCGACTTAGCCATAACATAATTTTGTTTGTATTTTTTGATTGTTTTTCAGGCATATTTCAGCAATTGTTCCAACAATTTTAAGACGTTTATTCTGCCACAAATATCAAAAGAAAACGATTGCTGAAACCCGATAAGTATCATTGTTTTATTTCATTTTATAGAATTATAATCGGTATAATTTTTCTTTGAAGATTGTAAATGATGCTTGAGATTTTAGGTAACCTGATACCCAGAGTTAATTTTATGTTATGGACTAGGATTGTAAAATGGTTGATATCTTTTCATGAATTTTTAGAATCGAAAAATATTGCTGAATATACACAAACGTTTTTTGACATGTTATAGAGCTTTATGTGCATCTCTTTAACGAAAACGAATTGGGTCTTCAAATTTTAATCGAGTATATTAGAAAACCGCACAATGTATTTGAAAAAATTCTAACGGGCAGAAATTTAATCTTGATTGAATTCGCTTTTCCTTATCTTTGTGTAGAAAGTTTGAATCCGTGTGTCACATGAAACTTGTATATCAAGAACTTGTCTTCAAAATTCATTTTGAAATTTCCTATTTGGATAGTTAGTTTGAGAGATTTGGTAATTTTAGAATCGTTGTGTATGTTTGTCCAAAATAGTAGACGTGATACTTGAGATTAGAGATGTAAGTAACTATATTAAAAATCATGTTTTGATTTTATACTTCATACTCTTGTTTTGGTAATGAAATAGAATATTATTGATAGCAATCAAACTAATGCACCCCATATGTTTGATAATATGCTTAATAGAAAGTTATAAGTATATGTATGATGTTATAACGACTATATAACTTTGAATCTTTGTTTGACAATTAAGAGAAACTTGGAGTACTATATTAGTTGATTTGCAAGTAATTATTTAAGTGCATACCTTACTTATTTTTTGGTTTCAAATGCTCACATGTACATGATTGTGACAGGTGAAAATTCACTTACTTGAGCAAGCTTTTATTTTCCAATGAAATAAAAATTGCGGGAGATTAATCGATGTGAGGAGCAATTGGGTTGCTGATTTCTTTGTTGGTGCGCAAAGAATGGAAAATGGTTTATAACCAATGGAGCTTTAAAAGCAATTGAGGTATGTTTGATGAACTATTTGTAGTAATTGTAGTGATCAAATAATGGCATTCTAAGTTGAATAAATTGATTTTTCAATCTTAGAATAAATTTTAGGGAAACAAGATATTGAGAATTATTGTGTATGACAGTAAAAATGTGACTTATATAAGTTTGGAACTTATGAGATGGAATGTTATACGAACCCAAAACCGAAATAATAAGAAACCTAGTCAAAACTAATGTGAATATCAACTCTCACCAAGAAATGAACATAATATTGATTATGAATTTATTTGCTATTCTTGCACGACATTGTAAGGATATCAAATGTTATTAACAACGCTTTTCAAGCTAAGTTAATGTGAATTGTGGATACAATGAGAGGTTGGTATATATTGGTGTTTTACACCATGTTTGTTTTGATAGGTTATGGTTCAAAAGTTGAACCAAATCGTTTTAAAGAAAGTGGTGTTGAGATATACTCACAACACTAGGATTTTCGGTATTGGTACGATCTCGAAGTTTACTTTGGGTAGAACAATCTTGTTAAAGATGTTCATACTTCTGAAATGAGAAAGAATTTTAGTTTCTGCCTTTCTTGTTATTAACAAGATTGAGATTAGAAATTTGTTGAATTTGATCATTGCACTACTACAAATGATAGGTTATGGAGAAAATGTTTGAATATAATATTACAATCTTATCATAACATGAATTGAATTATGAATATTTGAAATATGAGTTTTTGTCATGCTTTTAAGAAATCAACGAGTTAGTGATGAATATGAGCATGTTATATTTTCTTATAAACTTGGTGAATTTTTTTGAGTAACATGTATGTAATCTTACCTAACTCATAAAAGCATGTACATTTTCAAATCTTACGCAACTTGCAATGATATTGGATGAAATAAAGTATTTGAGAATTTTATAAAGATGCTTCGAGTAACTTGTCTTGATATCAAATATGATTTTTGAGTAGTGAATTAGACAATGTTGCTTTCAAGAAAATTTTTTGAATTTTTTCTCTATATTGTGCAAAACGTTTTGGGTTTAGATCATTGGTTTATTAGTTTTTCACAATTTTTGGGATCTTTGGATATTGTTTTTGAAATTCTTGTTTGAGTCAAAAAATAGTGGGGTTCCATACCCTATATTTTCACAGCTTTGTTTTCAATTAGAGGAACTAGAAAAATGAAGGTGACAAGTAAATCACTAAGAATGAACCTAGAAAAGCATATATAGTGAGACTAAATTTTAGTCATGAATATTTTGTTGCTTATAATTTGGAAGATAACTTCTCATAAAAGGTAACTTTGTTCATTCAAAAAAATTTAATCTTTTATAAAATAAATTCACGAACCTATTACCTTTAGACAAGCAAACAAAAAAATTGTTGACACTTGCATTCATGTCGCTAAATTAACTTACATGCTTGTTTTGTTGATGTTGTTTCTACGATGTATGATTTGTTATAGTCATAAGTAGAAATATATACTTTTGTGTAATCGATGTAAACCAAGCACGGAAAACTGTGTAGTTTCTACAATAAAAGAAAGCACATAAGTTAGATAAGTCATCATATATATTCTGAAACACTTTTGAAACAATTAAAAAAAAAATTTGTTTACTTGATTAGTTTGAATGATTTCAGAATTGATGAAAGTGAAATGCACAATACTCTTTGTTTTGTATGCATAAGTGGTTTGCTGAATTTTTGTTCTAACTTATAGAATTATAGAATGAAAATGAAATTGAGAACATGCTTAGTTTATTATTTCACATGAAAGGCTTGAGTGAAGATGTGTATGTTTTTGAAATGAATTTCTTCTTTCTTTGAATCTATTTTATTTCAATGAAAATAGAATTTTAAAAGAGATAGAAATATATATAGTCTGACTATAAATTAGTTTTCACTCATTTGGTTCAGTGCTAATGCTTTTGAGATTGTGTGTGATTGCACTAGATATGAGTATGGTAGCTCAGTATGCTTCTTTGCTACGTGATTGACTATATATATATAAGTATTTTTTGTAGTGGGGGTGTAATATAGTGCTTCCATAGTGGGGGTTTTATATTCAGATTTACCAATCTTAGTATGGAAAATTGGTAAAATATTGAGAAGGTGATGAGGTGTTTCAAACACATCTAACGCCTAGAAATACGCTATCCAAATGGTTACCGCAATCCTTTAAGGATACTGCGAAGCTGATTGGACATCCTTTCAGATGAATCCTTTAAGGGATGGAGCGATTCGATCCTCTAATAGATAGAGGAATAGACATATTAATCCAATGTGATAGTGTCGCGGCTATTGCATGAATTGAGGACGTAACGACAACTATAAGAGTTGATTTTACGAGAATATGGATTATATAGTGTCTGAAAAAAGTTTTCATTAGTCCTTTGACGAAAGGATTGATAAGAAGATGTGAATACATCTTAGGGATGAGGTTGATGCCCATTGATATTTACTCATTTGTGATGGATACCCAGCCTAGAAATAGATTCAAAGGGACTAGACAAAGTCATAGATGATAGCATTATTGAGATTGAGTTATTTATGATGCGGTTACCAACCTATAACTCAAGATCTCAAAAGTAGGTTCAGAAGGGTAACCCTTACCTATGGAGTGAGATCCCAAAATATAGGTTCAAATGGGACACCAAGTCATAGATAATATGGAGATGCGAGAATCATGCTTTTGAAGAATTTATCCCACGGCATGATATCCTGAAGGGAGTAGAGGTTGAGTTTAATTTTTAGTTTTTAATTTTTAAACTCTTAATGATGCTTATATCTCTATGTAGAGTGGGGTACTTTCAGGAGTACTCTTGATAAACTCACCTATGTGAATGTGAAAGTGTAGCCGCTTTTCTATGAGAATATGTGCAGTTCTCTAGAACATTCATTAAACTGGGATACAAGCACAGGGTCGTAATGTGCTGGCTTTAGACTTTACACTAGTATAGACGTGTGTGTTAAGTAATCTTTTTATCTCCTAGAGTTCAAGATTCATGTTCACTCTATGGTCAGATTTTAAGAGAGCCTATTAACACTATGTAAAGGTTCAAGTCGCGAGACACCTTTGCTTATGCACAACTCTGTATGTTCTTGCTCAATGTTTTGAAAAATATAAGTGGGGGATTGTTGCGAATATATGTTTTATAAACATTACTAATTTCCAATAAATTAGTGTCTCATTTAAATGGTTTTATTGTGCCATTTATTCTTCCTTTAAAGAATAAATTTATTTCGCTTTTAATGTCAAAAACCGTTTTTTTTTTTGTTGAATTGGTTAATGATGCTAATTATCAACTTATTAATCCATTTCATTTAATCTTATTATAAATCAGATTTATCATGAAAATAATTTTAAGAGTTGTTTATTCTCTTGTGTGAGAGCTTTTATTTTTTATGTCTTTTGAGTTTTATAAGAAAATGAATTTTTGTGAGAAAGAAAAACAAGTGTGAAAAAGTGGGGGTACAACAACCACGCCCAATATTTCGATTATCAATCTGTATGGACAACCTCCAATATACTTTCAAGAGAATCAACTAGACTCAATCTTAATAAAGTATATCAAAGAGTTATATCTCTCTTTATCGATTCAATTCTTACTCAAGCAAATAAAAATCTGCGAGTCTAATTGAACAAAAGAGAAATAACTTGGATGGTACCAAAGACCAATATCCAAGTGTCAATCAATGTAAATCAACAACCAAAGGTTGGATATTCTAATTGATTGATCTTAACGCACAACCTGTGATATTTCAATTATATACAAAAATACAATACATAATAGAAATAACATAGACACCAGAATTTTGTTAACGAGGAAACCGCAAATGCAGAAAAACCCCGGGACCTAGTCCAGATTGAACACACACTGTATTAAGCCACTACAGACACTAGCCTACTACAAACTAACTTCGGTCTGGACTGTAGTTGAACCCCAATCAATCTCACACTGATCCAAGGTACAGTTGCGCTCCTTATGTCTCTGATCCCAGCAGGATACTACGCACTTGATTCCCTTAGCTGATCTCACCGACAACTAAGAGTTGCTACGACCCAAAGTCGAAGACTTTAATAAACAAATCTGTATCACACATAAAAGTCTATGATAATAGATAAATCTGTCTCCCACAGAAATACCTACAAGTTTTGTTCCGTCTTTTGATAAATCAAGGTGAACAGGAACCAATTGATAACCCAGAGTTATATTCCCGAAGAACAACCTAGTATTATCAATCACCTCACAATAACCTTAATCGACGCGGCGAAAGAAGATATTGTGGAATCACAAACGATGAGACGAAGATGTTTGTGACTACTTTTATATCTTGCCTATCAGAGATATTAATCTCAAGCTAATCATTACGATTGTACTCAACACGATAGAATCAGCAAGATCTGATCACATAACTACGAGAAAGTAGTATCGGTCTGGCTTCACAATCCCAATGAAGTCTTTAAGTCGTTAACCTGGTTTTCAAGAAGAAACCTAAGGTTAAAGGAGAATCGACTCAAGCTAAAACAACTAGTATCACACAGAAGGTGTGGGGATTAGGTTTCCCAGTTGCTAGAGTTCTCCCATATATAGTCTTTCAAATCAGGGTTTGCAATCAATGTTAGCTTAGTAACAAAGCATTCAATATTCACCATTAGATGAAAACTCGATTAGATTCAAGCTAATATCTTTCAACCGTTGGATCGAAAACTTAGCTTGTTACACACAAATGAAATGCACGATTTTAGGTTTGTGTAACCGTACCCAAACATGTACATTTGTTGGTTCAACAATAGTTAACCAAATGGTTAGCCATATGAGCACTTTCATATCAACCATATTCTTCTTCACCATAACTAGTTCAAATGACTCAAATGAACTAGTTATAGAGTTGTTCAATTGCAAGGAAATCTTATGTAACTACACAAGACACAATCGAAGCAAAAACGATTTGACTCACTCGAATCGGTTCATGAACTTTATAGCCACGGTATTCATTTTGCATTCCTTAGTTAATATAAATATAAGTTCACAAACAATCGTCTTTAGATATAACCAGCTTAAGTTCGCAGACTTAGTTCGCGGACATATGTTCCCGGAAGGAGTTCTCAAACTCCAGCAGATTTTCTCGGGTCGAGACTTCCGCCAGTTCGCGGACTGGGTTCACAACTCTTGTTCCGGATCTCTTGATCAACAAAGTTCGCAAACTTCGGTTCAAGGAAAAAGGACTTATACATATATGTGTTACCACACAATGCTTATATCCAACATTGGTTATATAATATAAACTCTCAATTTCAATCATTGAAACATTCTTAGTGGACGTTATTATATAGTTGTTATTCAAAAACTATTTTTCGTCAAAGTAAGCAATTTTCAAAGTGATTGAAACATATTTTTTTTTGACAGCAAAAGGGCAAATTTAAATTAAAAAGTTTTGAGTCAACAAAATAGTGACACCAAAACACACAAATTACACAGATGAGTTTACTACTACATCCCAATTACAAATCAGGTTAGACAAAGTAAAACCTAAAAACATATCAGAGGCTAACCCCCAATTGAACAACAAACACTTTATGTCCGCAATCACTTGATTCACATCTTTCACAAGGTTATTATAAAGCCTAGCATTGCGTTCTTTCCAAATACACCACCAAATAGCAAAGGGGAGTAAACTACATATCTTCCTAATCATATTTTTGGATCTCTTTACCTTTTTATCGCCCCATTCCCAGAGATTTGACTTAACATTATCAGAAAGGACCCATTTGATACCAAAAACTGTTAAGAAAATAGCTCCATACCTCAAAGACGTAACTACAATGAATGAACAAATGCTCATTTGTCTCCACCGTCTGATCATAAAAGAGGCAGTTGGAATCTTGAACCATTCCGGCAGCATAAAGCTTATCCAGGGTTGGAGCACCACTGTAACATAATGTCCAAACTAAAAATGAAACCTTTAGAGGTACTTTTGATTTCCAAAGCTACTTATCCGGGAACGTTAGCAAGCCTTCTGTCTCAAGAGCCGAGTATGCACTAGCCATAGAAAAGTTGTCACCATATCTCCATTTCCTTGAATCTTCATTACCTGATACAGATGGTTCACTAATGAGTTGTAGAAGATTCGCTACCTCGAGCACCTCCCGTTCATTCAAATGTCTAGAGAAATGTAAGTTCCATGCGCCCTCTGGCGAAATCATTGCATCTTTTCTTCTTGACAGGCGATAAATATCAGGGAAAGATGTTTTCAGCGTCTGCCCTCCAACCCACTCATCATCCCAAAAATGAATACTTGTTCCATTGCCTAAAGTCAATATGGAGCCAGACTTTACAAAGTCTTTGGATTTCATAATTCCTTTCCATAAGCTGCGACAAATAGACGTATTAGTCAAGTAAACATATCATGACTTTCGTCACTAGGTAAAGATGAACTTGGCCAAAGCAAAAGCTTACTAACACATATTTCGAGAAATAGATAGGCGAGATAAACTCGGCTCGAAATAGTAAATGTGTATAATCAAAGTCTATATAGCAAAACGACTTTTGTATCAAAATAGGAGATAGAGTAGATAGACTTTTGAGTGATAGATAAGTTCAAGTCTCCACATACCTTTTAGTCGATGAAGTTCCACCAGTTCCTTGAGTAGTTATTCGTCTTGTATGATAATTGCCATGGAGTTCTTGAGCTCAACTACACTTTCTATCCTGGTCCGAGACTTAGCTATAGTAGACTAGAAATCAAGACTTATAGTTTTGATCACTAACATTGACAAACATGCTTGAGATAGAAACGCATGCGAGTTCGACCGAGTAATGCTCTAACAATCCCCCCCTTTGTCAATTTTAGTGACAAAACTATCAATACATATGAAATACAAAAATAAATGAATTAACTTTTGTAGCTCCTATTCCACATGCCTAATCTTCAACATAAGTCGAAATCTTCGTCACTTCCAAGTACTCCAATGATCCCAAAGGTTGTAAGTTCAGCATCATAGTTGTTGAAAATCCGTAGGTATAACAACGAGAAAACAGTATCATAGTATCATTATATAGCATCAAAGTTCAATTGTATCACAACTTCGACAACAATACTATGGTGATATGTATCACTCCCCCTTAGTCAATACTCCATCTCACATGGAAACCAATCCCCCTTACATAATGATCCGAAAACCATATGTATTTGTAGTGTGAACTACATATTAATGCTCCCCCTTTTTGTCAATAAAATTGGCAAAGGTACGAAAATGGGATCCTAATGAAATTTCCAAAAGAGATATTTCATGACAAAAAGAAAGCATATATCATCTTATTTAGATGCAATCATATAGCCGAAGCTAAATGCATTCATCAAGGAGTTTATAAAGATACAAGATAACCCCTATAATATTCCACAGCCGCACTCTCCACAAAGATTTGGCAATTAAGCACAAGTTCAATTAAGAACTCTCCCCCATAATATGTCATTCCCGAACGAACAACAAGTGCGGCCTTAATTTCATACGAAAAGAAGGATTTCTTTGGACATAACAAATCTCATATGAATATGAATTTGAATCCAAAAATACTCAATTAAATTAACGATAAGAAAACCCATGATTAATCTAATCGGAATTGCTCAACATAAGAGAACTTACGGAGCCTCACAATATATACATAAAATATGGATCAGGGAAGATCAATATTGCGGAATAAACAAGGATTCATTCTATTTTCCATCACTATTTGCACAATGACATACAATGACATAATCCTCGTAAACAAAAGTTTTATCCTTTCTTTTTATCAAAACATGACATAAAAGGCTTTAACTTTTGTGATGTCAAAAGTTCATTCATTCTTTTATCAATACAAGCATATCGACATATGAAAGACTTAACTTTTGACAAGGCATGGGATAATCATAGTTCGACGCAAACACACATATCCCATAACAAATTGCAATATATAAAACCATAAAGATTAATACTGCAAAAATCATCTTCCAATAAACTTTAGAATTTAAACAAATAAATCTAAAAGCATTGAAGATGAAAACGTTGGCAATAGCTATGTGTACTCACAATAATGGCTATTCCAAACTCTAGTAATCCTTCTCAAAAACAAGAATAAATTCTCATAAGAAGTTTCCTAGGCATCAAGACAAACTCGTAATGCACATATAAGATGATTTGTCCTTAGAGGGTAGAATCAATCTTTTTCGCCCGGATTTACACTAAGAATAGCTACCAGAGGAGTATAAAAAGATTTTTTAACAAAGAAGATCATACAAAGTCATTAACGACCATGCACCATAGTTCACGTAAAATGATTGTGAACATTCAAGAATCCCATAGCAATGTGTACTACTGCCCATTCTTGAACTTCCTTCTCTGTGATTAACCAACAACATTCTTCTAAAAGCTACAAATGAGCTTAGAAGAGTAGCACTCCAAGAATCCAAGTCCAAGAGAAGTGGAACAAGTGCGACGAAACTGAGCAAAACACTCAAAAACAAGAGACAGAACAAATACCAATCTTAACTCATCCAAATTCAGGAATTCTCATCTCCATTTTGAATATAATTCAAAGAGGAAGAGAATGCAAAAAGAATGAGGTCATTCCGAGTTCGGATGAAGAAGTTACGGCCAAGACAAGTTTACTGAATATCGACGTTAAGTATGCATACTGGTTTGCAAACGAATTTTCATGACCTGGGGAGTATGCAAACGGGTATGCGTACTTAAACCCCTGAATTTTGATTTTAAATGATGTTATGCATACCTGGTAGGTGTACCATGAAGTCCAAACATCCCGAACTACTATTTTCAAACCTAAACGTTTAAGAACCTTAAACACAGATCAAGTTAGGTAGAAATGGACAATAAGCAAGGTACATGGATCATTATAAGTACTCTAAGCAAATAAAATCACAAATCTTGCTCAAGTTTATAGACATACCTTTTTAGAAGAATCCAGTCGAATTCTACATCCTTACCGAACAAAATATGTGTGCCCCAATTCTCATGCTTCCCTCACCGTATACATAGCAGGGCATTCTTTGGTGAGGATGCACTTACAACACAATCAAGTTGTGTTGGGGTGAAAAATGTCTTGCTCACCACAAGTGACCTTTGGATTATCATGAAAGAGATCGCTTTTAGAACCTTTCACATCCAATTCCATTTTTCCAAAAAACTTGTTAAGTTCCAACATCATGGATACTGCCTTCTCCATAGTCATGAAATTTTATGGAAGATCATTCCTTTTCACACTCAAAGCATCATTGGCTTTCTTTGGTACCCATTTCTGAGTGTGTTTAGGAACAACCGGAACCTTCTTCCCATTAATCTCTTCTAGAATTCTCGGAAGAGAATTGGATTGACTATTCTTTTGCAAGTTAGTATTTCTCTAATTGGGAGCATCGCATCTTGTCTTCGTCTTTATGAGTTATCCTTTTGATAACCATTACGATTGTGAAAAGGATTCGTATGACGTTTATAGGCAAAACTAGGATCACAAAACTGATTCCTTTGCCTAAAGGTTGGAAAGTTACAACCTGTAACGTTAAGGGGATTAGTCTTAACATATGATCTTGGTTTCACAACTTCTTGTGATGCCCAAACAAGAACATCATGAAGTTTCTCATTCCTTATACGGAAACGACATCTCCTTTCCAGGTGACCTTTATTTCCGCAATAGTGGCAAACATAAGGAATGTTCTTACCTCGATTCGTGTGTGCTGAATTTGGAGGTTGATATACTTTGCTCTTTCGAACCTTAACCTCCGGTAAAGGTATTTCACTTTTTCCATTAGTGGAAATCTTTTGTTTAGAAGAATCACTAGCCTTGACAAATTTTACCTCTTTTCTAATACTTGGAGCATCTATTCCCTTATAGCCCAATCCTCGTGTATCACGATGATTTTTACTTGCTCCTAGCTTAGTGGTTAATTTGCTTGAACTAGTATTGAACTTTTTCAAATCATCTTCTAACATTTTGATTTTATCAAGAGCAGAAGCTAAATCAGCCTCAAGGTTTTTTTCTCGAGCAAGATAAGTGCTTTCTTTGTCATCAAAACTTGCTTGCTGGGAGTTAATCCTAGTTGAATTTCTGCAAGTTTCTCTTCTAACAAGAAGTATTTTTGATAAACACGATCACATTCAAGTGACTTTCTACTCAGGTTTTCCTCGGTATCTTTGAGGACCGATTCGCAAGAGCGATTCCAACCATAAAGACCTCCGTAAATCCTTTTCAATTTCTTGTTTTCTCGACAGAGAGGAGACAGAAGAGGTGTGACATGAGAATTTGTGATTTTCTTCATTTTCCACGAATCCAAAAACTTAACATACTCTGAGACTTCCTCATCAACATCTCTATCAATATCTGAATCACCTTCATAAGAAAGTTCATTCAACTGTTCTTATAGGAGTGTTTCCCAATCAACAATTTTTACATCAAGAGAATGTTTAGATATTGACTTAGATGTGACAGTTCTCTCAGGTGAATCCAAGCTTTCAGAATCATTTGGTAATTTATGGACTGGTGCGTTATTAGAGATAGACTCGTCCATAATCAGATCGCTACAAACACAGACTTATGAGGTCTTAAACGTGTTTGCCTGCTATGATTCCAATTGAAAAAGCGGGGGTACAATAACCATACCCAATATTTCGATTAACAATCTGTATGGACAACCTCCAATATACTTTCAAGAGAATCAACTAGACTCAGTCTTAATAAAGTATATCAAAGAGTTATATCTCTCTTTCTCGATTCAATTCTTACTCAAGCAAATAGAAATCTGCGAGTCTAATTGAATACAAGAGAAATAACTTGGATGGTACCAAAGACCAATATCCAAGTGTCAATCAATGTAAATCAACAACCAAAGGTTGGATATTCTAATTGATTGATCTTAACGCACAACCTGTGATATTTCAATTATATAACAAAATATAATGCGGAATAAAAATAACATAGACACCAGAATTTTGTTAACGAGGAAACCGCAAATGCAGAAAAACCCCGGGAGCTAGTCCAGATTGAACACACACTGTATTAAGCCACTACAGACACTAACCTACTACAAACTAACTTTGGTCTGGACTGTAGTTGAACCCCAATCAATCTCACACTGATCCAAGGTACAGTTGCGCTCCTTACGTCTCTGATCCCAGCAGGATACTACGCACTTGAATCGCTTAGCTGATCTCACCCACAACTAAGAGTTGCTACGACCCAAAGTCGAAGACTTTAATAAACAAATTTGTATTACACAGGAAAAGTCTATGATAATAGATAAATCTGTCTCCCACAGAAATACCTACAAGTTTTGTTCCGTATTTTGATAAATCAAGGTGAATAGGAACCAATTGATAACCTGGACTTATATTCCCGATGAACATCCTAGTATTATCAATCACCTCACAATAATCTTAATTGACGCGGCGAAAGAAGATATTGTGGAATCACAAACGATGAGACGAAGATGTTTGTGACTACTTTTATATCTTTCCTATCAGAGATATTAATCTCAAGCTAATCATTACGATTGTACTCAACACGATAGAATCAGCAAGATCTGATCACATAACTACGAGAAAGTAGTATCGGTCTGGCTTCACAATCCCAATGAAGTCTTTAAGTCGTTAACCTGGTTTTCAAGAAGAAACCTAAGGTTAAAGGAGAATCGACTCAAGCTAAAACAACTAGTATCACACAGAAGGTGTGGGGATTAGGTTTCCCAGTTGCTAGAGTTCTCCCATATATAGTCTTTCAAATCAGGGTTTGCAATCAATGTTAGCTTAGTAACAAAGCATTCAATATTCACCGTTAGATGAAAACCTGATTAGATTCAAGCTAATATCTTTCAACCGTTGGATCGAAAACTTAGCTTGTTACACACAAATGAAATGCACGATTTTAGGTTTGTGTAACCGTACCCAAACATGTACATTTGTTGGTTCAACAATAGTTAACCAAATGGTTAGCCATATGAGCACTTTCATATCAACCATATTCTTCTTCACCATAACTAGTTCAAATGACTCAAATGAACTAGTTAGAGAGTTGTTCAATTGCAAGGAAATCTTATGTAACTACACAAGACACAATCGAAGCAAAAACGATTTGATTCACTTGAATCGGTTCATGAACTTTATAGCCACGGTTTTTATTTTGCATTCCTTAGTTAATATAAATATAAGTTCACAAACAATCGTCTTTAGATATAACCAGCTTAAGTTCGCGGACTTAAGTTCCCGGAAGGAGTTCTCAAACTCCAGCAGATTTTCTCGGGTCGAGAACTTCTGCCAGTTCGCGGACGGAGTTCGCGGACTGAGTTCACAGCTCTTGTTCTAGTTCTCTTGATTAACAAAGTTCGCAAACTTTGGTTCAAGGAAAAAGGACTTATACATATATGTGTTACCACACAATGCTTATATCCAACATTGGTTATATAATCTAAACTCTCAATTTCAATCATTGAAACATTCTTAGAGGACGTTATTATATAGTTGTTATTCACAAACTATTTTTCGTCAAAGTAAGCAATTTTCAAAGTGATTGAAACATATCATGACTTTCGTCACTAGGTAAAGATGAACTTGGCCAAAGCAAAAGCTTACCAACACATATTTTGAGAAATAGATAGGCGAGATAAACTCGGCTCGAAATAGCAAATGTATATAATCATAGTCTATAGCAAAATGACTTTTGTCTCAAGATAGGAGATAGATTAGATAGACTTTTGAGTGATAGATAAGTTCAAGTCTCCACATACATTTTAGTCGATGAAGTTCCACCAGTTCTTTGAGTAGTTATTCGTCTTGTATGATGATTGCCATGGAGTTCTTGAGCTCAACTACACTTTCTATCCTGGTCCGAGACTTAGCAATAGTAGACTAGAAATCAAGACTTATATTTTTGATCACTAACATTGACAAACATGCTTGATATAGCAATGCATGCGAGTTCGACCGAGCAATGCTCTAACAAAGTGTATGATCATCCTTGGTTTTTCTAAAGAGTTTCTGAGCAAGAATGAAGCATAAAAGTTTCACATCCTCTCACCGTGCAAGAGTGATTATGTAAGAGATTGATCTCGGCTATTTTATCCTGGGGACGACGCTCCATTGAAGAACTGCTTGCACAATCTTGGGCAGAGCCGTGAAACGTCTTAAAGAAAGCGACCTAGTCCGCGACTCAGCCATAACATAATTTTATTTGTATTTTTTGATTGTTTTGCAGGCATATTTCAGCAATTGTTCCAACACATTCCACTGTAAACTTCAGTATCTTTGCTTTGATTATCTCCAATGAGAAAGATTCTTCTTCATAAATGTATTTATTTCTGGTAAACCATAGTTCTCTCATTGTAATAAAAGAAGTTACTCTCTAAATTTCCTTAATGGCTGGACTTTTGTTCTTTGCCATTTTCAGCATCTCCTCAAATGAACTAGGATTGATGAAGTTAAACATATTTCCTAACCATTTCCAAATTATTTCACTGAAGTTGCAATACCACAGAATGTGCTGTTTGTTTTTTTCTTCTTTTTTGCAAAAGCAGCATCTTGAAGCCAATTGCACTTTTCTTTTTTTGAGATTTTTATCTGTGGCACATATGTTCCTAGCTAACTTCCAAATGTTGCTTGAAACATTAGGATGGACAGAAGGGTGCCATACCTGATTTGCCCATTGCAGTTTTGGGAATTTCTCTCTTATTGCCTCTACAACAGATGCCATAGAAAATTCACCTGAAATAGTGTATGACCAAATTCTTCTATCCTCCCCTGCATTTATAACTGGTAGTTCATTAAGTTCAATCATCTCCACCATCTCACTTGGAATTACCCATTCTCCTTCTAGCAAAAGATCTGTAACTTTCATATTTGGAAATTGTTGAATAAAATGATTTTCATGGAAATATTCTTCCAATGCTTTATCATGTATCCATTTATCTTTCCACACTGATATAGTTTCACTATTTCCAACTAGACACCTTGTACCTTCCTGTACATCTTCCATCACCCATTTTATTCCTTGCCATATGGATGATTTCTTGTAATAAGAAATCCATTCTCCATTTTTATTCTGGAACTTAGCTTGAAAAAATTTAGCCATTTCCCCTGTTCCATTTTGAATCTTCCAAAATAGCTTCATTATGAGAGCTTTATTGACCACTTCCAATCTTCTTATTCCAAGGTCACCTTCACTGAATGGTGAACAAACTTTATTTCATTTTAATGTTACCTGTTTTCTTTGAGATGGATCACCAGTCCATAAGACATTTCTGATTATTCTCTCACATTCCTTTAATACTCTTTTTGGACATCTATATACTGACATATTGTAAATTGGTAGACTACTCAATACAAATTTCACCAATATTAATCTTTCCTGAAAAGAGAGCAGCTTACCCTTCTATCCTGCAAGTCTTTCCTGCATCATCTCAACCCCATTCCACACATGAAATGACTTCAATCCACCTGAGAAAAGCTGTACTCCCAAATATTTATCTGGGAATTCAGCCAAAGGAATACCACAATCTTCTGAAATTTGATTTCTTCTACTATCACTTGTACCACCAATGAAGCATTTACTTTTTTCCATGCTGATCATTTGTCCTGAAGCAAATTGGTAATCCTTAAGAACTTCCATTAGTTTTTTAACATTCCTCCTATCACCATTACAAAATAAGAATACATCATCTGTAAACAGTATATGGGAAGGTTTAATTCCATTCCTATTGACCATTTCTTTTAGAGCCCCTTCTTGTATCTTCTTTGTAACATTTCTACTTAGGACATCTTCTGTCATAACAAAAAGAAGAGGAGATAGGGGATCACCCTGTATCAATCCTCTTTCCACTTTAAAATAGCCTTCTGGACCACCATTTACTAAAATAGAAATCCTTGCTGAGTCTAGAAGAATTTGCAGCCAATGAATTCCTGTATCAGAAAAACCAAATTTGCTCATGACTTGGAAAAGAAAATTCCAGCTAAGAGAATCATAGGCTTGGGTAATATCTATCTTTAATCCAAAATTGCCTCCTCTTCTTTTAATATCCAACTCATTTACCATTTCAGATGCTAAAGCTATTTGTTCCTGGATTGTCGTTCCTTTGATAAAAGCTCCTTGTTGTGGTGAAACAATCTTATGAATTATGCTTCCCAACCTTGTAGCCCAAATTTTTGTAAAGATTTTAAAGCTGAAGTTCATTAGGCCAATTGGTCGAAATTGTTTTGCTCTCTTAGCATTACTGACTTTTGGAATTAGCTTGATGAAGTTTGCATTAAGACCAGCAGGAATGAATCCTCTCCTCCAGCAGTATTGTATTGCATTTGTAAGATCAGGACCAACAATTTCCCAAGCAAATCTGTATATCCACCCTGCAAAGCCATCTGCATCCTGGTGCACTTTCTGGATTTAATTCAAAGATAGCTTTTTTAATCTCTTCATCTGAAGGAGTTGCTTCAAGCATTTTATTATCTGCTAAATCTACCACTTTAGGGATGACACCCAAGAAATGTTGATTTATTTCCACATCTTGAAACTTAAACTTATCTTCAAAATATGTAACAAGGTTTGCAGCTATATCCCTTTGAGAAGTAATAATATTTCCATCACCATCTTCTAACTCCACAATCATATTTTGAGCTTGTCTTACTTTCATGTTTACATGGAAAAACTTAGTGTTTGAAGCTCCATCTTTTAACCACATTACTCTGGACTTTTGCTGAGTAATTTCCTTTTGATGTTGATTTATAACTTCCAACTTGCCTCTTGCTGTCACAAGTTTATTCAAAAATATAATGTTATCTGGTTCTTGATCTGAAGAAATACAAGTATTTAGCACCTCCTTCTCTGCTAATTTCAAATTTTTGTTAACATCTCCAAAAAATTTCCAATTTCATTCCTTTATATCAATCTTTAATCTCTTTATTTTGCACATGAAAATATAAACTGGATTACCTTTAACTGTCTTGTTCCACGATTCCTTAATTAGTGGCAAGAAACCAGAATGATTTTTCCACACCTTTAATGCTCTGAAAGGGACATTTGCTGGTTTAGGAATGAAAGTATTCCCTCCATATAAAGTACTATGATCATATACCCATCTTGCTCCTACTTTATAATCCCAACTAGGGAACATATCTAGCCATTTATCATTGTATACAGCTCTTTCCAGGTTGCATACTATCCTTTTTTTTCCAGCTCTGTTGTTGCACCAAGAGAATTCTAAACCAAAATGAGGAGGTTGAATTTATCCACAGCTATGTAAACAGTTATTGAATTCTATCATAGATATTCTCAACGGTCTTAAGCCTCCCTTCTTTTCTTCTTCCTTAAGGACTGAATTGAAATCTCCAATTGCAAGCCATGGTTTATTTAAAGAATTTACATCTTCCATCTCACACCATAACTCTCTTCTATTTATTGTTAAGGAGTCAGCATGAATTCCTGAAATAAGTGCTCCCCCCACTTCAACAGTTATTGATTGATCTGTAATTGAAATAATAGATGGATGTTGAATAGAAGAACTCCATAAGATCCATATATTGCCTTTTCTTGTTTCAGTTGAGTTGTGAATAGCTTCATAATGCATACCATTGAGTCTTAATTTCTTACAAAAATCAGAAGAATAATGAACTTTTGGTTCTGCTAAAATTACTAAAGAATGATTAAAGTTATGAACTAAACTTCTAAGTTTATCTTTGGCCCTAACTGTCCTTAGGCCTCTGATATTCCAGAAGAGTATCTTCATTTATTAGATGGAGTTTGAGAAGGATTACTCCCTCTACGCTTCCCAATTTGAAACTCATTACCCACTAAACTTGAAGCTTGATTTCTTGTCTTGATAATACTGATATGTTTAACAACCTTATGTTTAACTTTAGGAACTTCAACATGAACAACTTCTTTTTCTACTGATGGTACAACATGAATAACTTCATTTAATGAAGGAGCACTTGAAGCTTCTTTAAGAATTTGGTCAACATTTAACACTGGAAATTCTACTTGTGAATTGAAAATTTCTTCATTCATATCCTGCAGAACCTGAAATTTACCTGAATTGATAGTAATGGTAGATGCTTCATTTGTATAAACAGGTGGAATAATTGCATCAACTTCCTCATCACTATCTAGTAAGTTTTCATCAATTTTTTCCATCAAATTAATCTTTGAAGGAGTACTGAGACAGATGTCAAAGCCAGTTTTAAATGGAGTTTGTTTTCTCTTTGGTTCTACTTTTTTCCAAACCTGTTTGACTGTCTTTGTTGTAGTAATCTCTTCAGTATGATCTTGTTCCTTTTCTTATTTCTACATTCTGCAACATAGTGGCCTATAACTTGACAATGATTATAGAACTTTGGCAAATTAGGAATTTGAATTGCTTGCTCAAAACCACCATATTTAGATTCTACCCAAATTTTGCTTGGAATAGACTTTGTTAAATCAATCTCAACAAAGACACTTGCATAGAACCCAGCTTCTTTTTTCAATGTTGTTTCATCCACCTTTATTGGTCTACCAAGTGCTTTACCCATCTGTAGAATAATCTTCTCCTTCCAATATTCAATGTTAAGGCCAGGAAAATTCACCCAAACAAAAGCTGAAGTAGATTTATGTGTTGTATGATTAAAATTTGGCTCCCAATTCTTAAGAGTAAGATTTTGCTCTTCCATAATCCAATTACCAGCCCAGATATAAAGTTTATCTTCTTCATTATCTAATTTGATGATGAAATAACCTTTCCCCAAAGGGATGAGTTGAACAAAACCTTTTAATTTCCATTGCCTTTTAAGAGTTGATTCTGCAATCTTAAATTTTAAAGTCACAAGATCCAATCTACCAATCAAACTAAATTTCCATTCCTCAGTACTATCATCAATTATATCATCAGGAATAAAGAGAGAAGGTGCATTTCCATGAGTATTGTAGGATTAGAATATCGCAACACCAATACCCTTGCGAAATCCATGAACGACACACTACGAAGATATCGCAGATTGTTAATAAAAATGACGCAACGGATGACGACAACCTGAACACGAGAAAGATGTGAAGACCTAGCGAGATTTAGGAGTGTTGTGAGATTTAGCATTTGTACACTTGCGATAATGTCGCAAGCCAGATCCGAAAATAAAGGACATCTTAGCTGTCATCCACTATGTAATGCCCTATATAAAGAGCCGAACAGGCTTAAGAGAGAGAGAGATCTTTTTATAGTGGAGCGAAAGTTTTGAGGAGAGAGAAAGTCTAGAGTAGCAATTATATTCTTGATTTAATTTCCTTCTTGTAAAATTTCTAACTCAATTAATAAAAAGATTGATTGTTGATCTTAAAGATGTGTTGAATATTATGAATTCTTGTGAGGGATGTTTTTTAGGATTTCCTGCAACTACATAATGGCGCCAGAAACAGGGATTGAAGATTGATATTGTGATTTTTAAGGAATTTGGAGTAGTAGGTAAAGAATTTTACATAATTTTTAACAACTCGTAAAGATTGAAAAATGGCTAGAAGAAGAAATATATCAAAACAACCAACAACTGTTAGAAGGAGTAGGAGGCTTGCTGGAAGAGAGAGATGAAATTGAGGAATCTCTAAGAGTGCACACAAGAAACAATGGGGAAAATAAAGTTCAACCGCCAATTCAACGTACACCAATACAAAATAGAACTGTGGATTATGACAGAGTGAGTGTACATACTTGGCGATCAAAGTCTGTAGATGAAATGGGAGAAGAGTAGCAATTAGGAAGCAATGGACGAGAGGAGAGAGACCAAGAAGTAATTGGAGGAATAATTCATGGAAATGAAGAGATTGCAGCGTTAGAGGCATTAAGGCAAACAATACATGAAGAAAGGAGATTAGAAGCAGAAGAACGTGCAAATCTGACAAGGCAAAATCATGAGTTGAGGATGGAAAACATGAGATTACAAAGTAGAAGGTCAAGAAGCACTACAAGGTCAAGTTCAAGATCAGTTAGAGAAGATATAAGACGAAATTTGCCTGTAGAAAATGCTAATGAAGAAACTCAAGAGGAAGTACAAAATCCAGGCGAAGAATGTCGCGAAAGAAGAGAAATAATGGAAGATCGTTATATTCAACGTGCTGAAGTTGTTCAAAATGGGCAAAATGATAGAAATCTGGGAAATAGACAACGTCAGGGGCGAAATAATCAAGATGGCGAAGAAAATCAGGAAGAAGGAAGGAGAATATTACATGGGAGAGAAGTACAAAGAAATCATCGAGTAATTGAAGATGAAATTGAAAGACACTACACAGAACAAGCACGTTTAGCTTGCGAGAGGGAAAGATTGAGAGCAAAAGTGGAAGAACAGGAGTTACAAGAGGCAATTCGCCAGAACAATCATGATAATCGAGAAATAAGGCGTGAACAAAATCACAATAATGGTAATATCAATGAAGAATATGATAGAGTACAAAGGAGAGCTGAAAGGCGACAAAGAAGAGAAAATGAGGAATATAACGGTGTGCGAATTCATGAAAGAAATGAAAGAGAAGATCGCAGAGAAAGATGAGAAGAAAATGATGAACAATAAAGTCAAAACAGACATGAACGCAGAAGAAGAGAGGCGGAGTTAAAAAGACCAATGGATCCAAATTCTGGTATAAATGAACAAATTTTGAGAGAGTTAGCGGAAATGAGAGGAATGTTAAATAATAAAAGAGAAGGAGGTAAGAGACAATTGGATGAAGCCATAGAAGAAGCTGCAAAAACCCCATTCACACAAGAAGTACAATTAGGAGGAATACCCCCAAAGTGCAATTTACCTGTGTTAACCAGCATTTTTGATGGAACAACTTGTGCAGTACAACACATCAAAGCTTATGTAAGATGTATGCTACAATGGGAGAACCATGATGCTGTATTGTGCAAATATTTTACATCAAGTTTAACAGGAGAGGCCTTGAAATGGTTTGAAGGTTTGCCAAAGAATACTATAACATCTTTCAACCATTTGCAGGCTATATTTTTAGGGGCGTATATAAGTAACAATTCCTCGCGACCTGGTATTGAAGATGTATTTGGGTTAAAGCAAAGGGTTGGCGAAAGTTTGAAACATCTAACCATGAGGTGGAAGACAATGTGTAGTGATATGGATGGTCGTGTGGATGAGAGATATCTCATTCTATCATTCATTAATGCTATGTTCGCAACCAATCTGCTGTACATTCAAATTTTCAGAGTCAAGAATACAATCACAATAACTGAGTTGCGAGAACTTCAGGAGGAGTATATTGCTCTTGAGGAAAATCAAAATGAGATGGAGTCATACCCAGTTGCAAACACAAATTCAAAAGCAGCGAATGCAAGCTTGTTACCTAAGTTGATAAATACAGTGGCGAGCACCTCGTAAGGGCAACAAGAGAGGATAATGGGTGATAGTCAGCAAAAACTAGTAGGTATGGGGAGTCGTGATCAAGAAGAATTCGAGAGAGAGAGAGATATTTCTATAGCCATGGTGGAGATAACAAAATCCAAAGACTTGATCAGCCGCAAGAAACTTATGGAGGTCAGAGGCAAAACTATCACAGAGGACAACGAAGTCACAAGATAATATGGGAAGAAATCAAAATGCCACCTTTGAATGCTAGTGTGGAGAAGATATGGGAAGCTATAATCCTGATGGAAAACATACCCGCGCCATGGAACATGGGAAGTGAACCACCTCCAAGCTACATGAGTAATGAATTTTGCTCTTATCATCATTTCCATGGACATACAACAAATGACTGCAGAAATATAAAGAGAATCATTCTCAGGATGATAGATCAGGGAAAATTAAATCACTTTCTAGTAGGACAAACTCAACCTCAAGCATTACCACCTCCTCCAGAAATTCGCAGGACAAACACAGCAAAAGAAAGAGAAACATTTGTGATAGAAGTTGGTGCAAAGGCAAAGAATCTGTTATGTAATTCCATTGTACATTCGTACAAGACAATTGAAGATTTTCATGATAACATTCTCAGCAGGGTTTTCGCAATAGATGCCGATAATAGAGAAATAATGAACATTGCGAAGACATCGCCACCGAATGAATGGCAAAAGCAGACTATCTCTTTTACCGCAGAAGAAGTACCTGAGGGTGGAGAAATGCACGATAACCCATTAGTGGTAAGATTGGAGATTAACCCAAAACCTAGCGAGGATGAAGATGATGAAGCTGAGAATTCATGGGCAATCAACAAAATTTTGATCGATACTGGAAGTTCCGTGAATATCCTTTTTTATCATACTTACAAAACAATGGGAGGGAAAGATGAAGATCTAATACCTTCAACTTACAAAATCTATGGTTTTAACGGTACTGCAAATAAGACTAAAGGAGAAGCTCATATGCGAATTCCACCGAAAGGATTGTCCTCTGAAATTTTATTCGTGTAGTCGATGTGGAATCACCATACAACGCATTGATTGGACGACCTTGGTTACATGAGATTCTAGGTGTGGCATCGACTTTCCATCAATGTATCAAGTTCCCTCATCCCAGTGGTATTGGCATCATAAAAGGAGATTGGATTGAAGGAAAGAAGTGTTATGAAATTGATATAGAATCTTGCGAAGAAAGAGCTGCGAAGAAGAAGAATTGGAAACACAACATCAAAGAAAAACCAAAAAGTGAAAGATTGATGGTAGATGCAATATAAAAGAAGGGAAGAAGAAACGCTGCGAAACCAATGCATGATGGAGATAAGAAGTGGCGAAGGCTTCACAAAAGATAAGAAAATGACAGAAAATTTCAAAAATGCAGAGGCAGAAAGTAGTAGAAGTAAGAGACTTAAAGAGTGAATGTATTTGTTGATTTTATGACTGAGAAGAAGGAAAGATGTATGACTGATTTGTCCAAAAAAAAATAAATTCTTTTATGAGTTACAAAGATGAGATTGCGAAATTACAAAAGAGCTGATATGCAGAAGAAGAAAATATCTTTTATAAGTTACAAAGATGAGATCGCGAAATTGCAAAAGAGCTGATATGCAGAAGAAGAAAATATCTTTTATGAATTACAAAGATGAGATTGCGAAATTATAAAAGATCTAATATGTTAAAGAAAAAAGAAAACAATCAGAAAGGGGCGAACCTGCTATGGCGTACACCCTAGTTCGCGAAATCAAAATTTCGCAAGAGGCAAATGTAAGACCTAAAGTGCATCATAAAAGGGGGTACCTGTTTGCATGGCTCAGGGAAAAGGTTACACCGCCCCTGGAACCTGAGTCATGGAGATTTGGGGTCAATAAAGCCCATCCAGGAGAGGTACCTCGGATTTTCAACCTAAGCTTATGACTTAGGTTGGACGACTGAGGGTCTCTTCTAAGGAGTCATCATCTGATCAAGGCGCCGAGGTACATGGTTGATCCAAGAGTGCCTGGGGCGTTTGAAGCGTCTTGGACATTCTTGGCAAGTCTTGGCTTATGCTGCACTCGTCCCGAAGAAAACTCCACTTAGGGTGTAGTCTCGTAACCATAAGCCCTATAGGCAAAAGGGATAAGAGGCTGCGAAAATAACTGGTTGTTGTTAAGACCGGATGGGAGGAGCCAACCTTGTATGGTAGAGTTACGTCTCCTTGAAGGGGCAACCAGGGGGAAGATAAGGGCGGCACCCTCCATTAGAGAGATGATAAGTGTTTTAAGACGCAAATGTCATGAGGCTTTATTTTCGCAAGAAAATTTAGGCTTGTCATATTTGTGCGACAATCCTGAAGAGGCAATAATACAAAAGACAAAGATAAGACGAGATCAATGGGTCAGTACATGAAAGTGTAAGGACGTCCCGCGATTTCGTCGCAAGACGGCAATGTCATGGGGCTTTATTTTCGCAAGAAAGTTTAGGCCTGTCATATTGTCGCAACAAAAATATCAAAGAGAGAGTTAAGGAAAGATCAATGGGTTTTTGCATGCAAGTGTAAAGACGTCCTACGATTTTGTCACAATGACAAGAGGTGGCACAATAAGACCTTTAAATAGGAAGGCAAAATAAGACCACATAAGAGAAAAAGAAAAAATAAAATCTTGGAAGTAACCAAGAAATATCAACTCGCGAAAATTCAGCAAAAACAATTGCGAGATTGAGGCATGAATACATATCGCTATTCAAAAGTAACTTACTTAATCTCTCATTTGAATGCAAATAACAGAGGCAAGTATGGGAATGTATAGAGTAAGAACATGTTATTTGTCTTCATATGATAGATTTACGCACTCATAAAATGAAAAGTTGATAATATATTGATTAATTATATTGCAAAAAAGAATTGCTTTTATAACATGTGCAGAAAGGGACAACAAAGGTAGAACTTGTATTTGAAGATTCAAGAAATTCGCAACAAAAGATTACAAAGATAAGGAGATTAAAAGAATGAATGTACAAATATTAAAAAAAGAGAAAGAAGGAAACATAACTATTTCTTGTTTGATTCTTCTTCTTCATCATCTTCATCAAATCCTTCTTCTCCATCTCCATCAGATTCCTCTTCTTCACTAGCATCGCTATCAAAGATATCCAGAGAAGGCACATTCTTGGGAATTTCTTCTAGGAGGCAAGGATATGCAGAATGAGGGATATTGTTGTCGTCGCAGACTGTCTTAATAGTCTGATTGCGAAAAAGAGTAGCATCATTCTTAAAATTTGCAACAGTGATCTTTAGTTGGCTCTTCAGTCTAGAATATTTATCATCCCGAGAAGAAAGATTCTTTGCGAGCTGCTCCTTCTTAGACTCAAGTTCTTCAATCCTTTTGAGAAATCTCTCTTCAGCTCCTGCAAACATGTGACAATGAATCAAGAACTTGATGACAATTTTATGAAAGACAAACAGTTAAATAAAGAAGAACAATTAACAACCTTCTCTGTCAGAAATCATATCCCTAACCAAGGCTGTATGCTCAGCTTGAAGACTAACGTTAACACCTAAATTATTTCTGGCGTCATCTAGAATTTTCGCAGCCCAAGTAAATTCATCATCATTATTTATGAGAAGAAGGGAGCGAATTTGATCCTCTCTTTCGCTAAGTATAGCATTTTTACGGTTAGATTCATCTCGTTCAATTTGAACTTCAAGAAGAGTCTTTTGGAATTTCGCTAATGCTTGAGCACCTTGTCTAGCGATGCGATCTTTATCATCTATGAGATCATTGATTTTGGTTCTTAAAGTATTAATTTTTTCTTTAGAATTAAGATAGAGACGCTTAAATTGGTTGGCTAAGCCTAAACTAGATCTATGATCAATTTCTAAGAGGCGAAATTTGGATTGAAGTTCATTTAGAGGAAGAGATTTAATCTTGTCATTTGAAAAATTGTTCAAAGAATTGTAAGGAAAAGAGAAATGTCTCATACCATAAAGTTGTTGGTTGGCACTTTGAAGACTAGATATCTTATTCTTTTGAGTGGAAGAATCAACTTCTAATTGCTTAATCTTCTCGCGAAGAGTAGCAGCTTCCGTTTCTAGTTCTTCATTTCTCTTGCGAAGTTGAAGGTTCTTTTTTTCAATAATACTGCGCCTTTTCTCAAGATCTGAGGCAACATCGAAGGAAGCTCTCCCGGTCTGTAAAGGAAAGTGAAGAAATTATCAAGATATAACTTAAAATCAAAATTATGAAGAAATAAGGGAACAAAGACATACCAAGACACCAAGCGAATTTAGAAAGTTGGGAGTCACTGATCTGGAGACCCCATGAAGAGAATCATCACCCTCTAGTAAAGGAGCATCGCAGATACTCGCGAGAGCTTTGCACGTACTAGAGAGACGATCATCACCAATCCTTTGCATGGAGTCAGAGAAGATGCTGGACAGTTGTGCCATAGAAGATTCAGTTCGAAAATCCTCCTTTGCGAGAGAAGTATCAACATCATCGTTATCTTCATCATCAGAGCTTTCGTTGGACTGAAGATTTGAAGGAGAGGGAGAGTGAATCTTTCGTTTCTTTGAAGGTGGGGCAGTGGACTTCTCCCTGCGAAGAGGACCTTTACCCTTGCCTTTAGTCTTCGCAACCTTAGAACTTTCTTCTTCAACAACAACTTCAACACTAACCTTCGCACACAAATGAAGATAAGAAACAGAGGCAACAATATTGTTAAAAATAATAAAAGAAAATATTTCTTACTTCATCCGTGATCGAACGGAGTGCCGCAAGGGTACTTGCCTTAGCAGTCCTTTTGTAGCTTTTTCTTAACTTGGTAACCTGAAAAATTCGCAAGATTAATAGATATAAAAAGGGGTGAAGATTATAAACTGAGCAAAATTTAAGAAAAATACCTCTTTCGCTTTCTCGGGCCAATTAAATACCCAAGGTTGATAATTGGCGAGATTCGCAGGAAGAACACGTGAACCTGAAATGTAAGGTCCTTTCAAAACTAGCGGAAAGACGCACCACCTGTCGTCTTTAGAGTGACGAGGAATATTGTTCTTGCCCGAATGCCAGTCGATGTCTTGCATAAGTATTTTATCGCTGGCAACATTTTCTTTCCTCTTTAAGCGAGCACCCCAGCGAGTTCTATCATTCTTCATGTTTATTACTTCATAGTTTTCGAAGAAGCTCTCTATTGTATATTTTTCAGCGAATATCTCTAAGTCCTCAAATTCAGGATCCCCGACTTCTTTGGGGTAAAGAGACCCCTTACCAGCACCATGGTTGGCGAACTCAAGCATTAAGCGGATACAATCCCCGCTCAATTGGTAGATGGCTCGCGAGAATTTCGCATGAGCAAGAATTTCATAAAATAAGGGAAGATCAGGGTCATAGAGAGGAATGGGAAGGCCAACGAGAATCTGACCTAGCGAAATTATGATTTCCTTATCATCACAATGATGATCAGAAAATAGTTTGGCAGAAAGAATGGATTTAGATTCTTGATTGGGAATGGTGGTTAATATGAAACCTTTCTCTTCGAAATCTTTCTGAACCTTTTCCAGAGAAGTTTCATATTTACGACCAAGTAGAGGCATTTTCAGAGTATGGGAATGAAGAGAATATTGAAGATCAAAAGAAGTAAAAAGAAGAAGATTTATAGTAGCGGAAGCAGAAGTTACGGAGAGATGTTGAAGAAAAATTGCAGAGAAAACAAGAAGGAAAGTAAAAAAGAAGAAGAGAGGAGTAAGAAAAATATATATAGAGAGAAGGTTTCTCGAAAAGGCAAACACATTTAATGCGAAGAGTAGACATGAACGGTTGAGAAATAGTGGTTGAAAAATACGTGTCAAGAAATGGATGGAAGAAGAGATACGTGTAATAAATTCTGCATAAAAGTACATAATCATGTCAATACAGAAAAATATGATAAAATGAACAGCTGCGGCATTTTGAAAGTACTACTTCTCATGACATTCTCTCCTTCACAGAGAAGACATGAGAAGAGGCAAGATGTAGGATCAGAATATCGCAACACCAATACCCTTGCGAAATCCATGAACGACACACTACGAAGATATCGCAGATTGGTAATAAAAATGACGCAACGGATGACGACAGCCTGAACACGAGAAAGATGTGAAGACCTAGCGAGATTTAGGAGTGTTGCGAGATTTAGCATTTGTACACTTGCGATAATGTCGCAAGCCAGATCCGAAAATAAAGGACAGCTTAGCTATCATCCACTATGTAATGCCCTATATAAAGAGCCGAACAGGGTTAAAAGAGAGAGAGAGATCATTTTAGAGTGGAGAGAAAGTTTTGAGGAGATAGAAAGTCTAGAGTAGCAATTATATTCTTGATTTCATTTCCTTCTTGTAAAATTTCTAACTCAATTAATAAAAAGATTGATTGTTGATCTTAAAGATGTGTTGAATATTATGAATTCTTGTGAGGGATGTATTGTAGGATTTCCTGCAACTACAATTACCACACACTGGAAGATCATAAATCATCTTTGAAGTTTCACTAAAATTATTTTTTATTTTTTTTCCTTTCGATCCAGAAATAGATCCCGATTCCGCCATATTTTTCTCAATTAAATGTGACTAATCGGAATTTTTATTAACACCCATCATTGAAACAACATGAAAAATCACCTGAAATTTATTAAGAAGCTTACTAGAATCGATGAAGACTGAGAAATTAGTGACCGAGTTGATCGCCCCTTTTCACCATTCACTCTCTCTCCTCTCTTCTTCCGAGAAATGATGCCTAAGATATTATGGAATCACAAACGATTAGAAACAACTTATTTGATGAATAATACCATTGAAAAACCTCAAACACATGTTTATGAAGAAGGTGAGGATTTGAATGAAGTTTTTACAGAGCATAACAAAAATATTGTTTTCAAGTTCATATCAGGAAGGGAGTACAACATCAGTTTGTTGAGTGAAGTGTTGTCAAAGGCTTGGAGACCATAGGTTATGATTAACATTACTGATTTAGGAAGTGGTTATTATAATGCCAGATTCTCTCTTCTGTGTGACTTAGTTGCAGCGATGATGGCTACTCCTTGGTCAGTAAAAGAAGATCTGATGTTAATGGAAAGGGGTATTGATGATGCGCTGCTAGAAGACTATGAGTTTAAAAGTGTTACTTTCGGGATCCACATATATGGGTTGCCTTTAAACATGATGAATGCTCCAAAGGTGTTCAATATTGCAAAAATTATTGGGGATCCGGAACCCATTGATCAGTTAATGGCAAAGAAGTGGGGGAAATATGCTAAGATCAGAGTTAGATTGGATATAACAAGGCCTCTTCTAAAAGACATGGAGATCACTCCAAGATCAAAAAAGAAGATTAAAATCACATTTAGGTATGAAAAACTACCCAGACTATGCTTTTCTTGTGGTTTTTTTGGTCATCAAATGAAGCAATGCCCACATCTTTCGAAGAAATTGGAAGCATATTCAACTCTCAGTACAGAAGAAATTGCAGTTAAGATGAATGATAGACCTCTGGCAAGATACAATGAAGAGATTAGATCTTACTACAAGACTAATGATCAGGGGGTTATCAATTTGGATCAATGCATAAAAGTTGTGAAGAGATTGAATGTAAATGCTCAGCAATCGTGGATTAAGGGAAACAATATGGATGGTGGGATGGATGACACACGTCATTTGCATCTATATTTAGAGGCATTGAGGATGGATGGATCCAACGATGATAAAACAGGGAGGATAGGTACAACTGATACAGTGCAAAAACAGAGTGGTATGGCTCAAGAAAAAGACAAGATGGCACCAGGGAGTCTAACAAATTCTGGTAATATTATCATGGGTGCTGTTGAGGTTGTTACAAAGCAAAATGAAATAAGCATGATGACAACAGCTACAAGAAAATAACCTGATAATAATTAAAAAAGTGGGGGCATAACAACCACACCCAATATTTCGTTCGGTAATCTGTATGGACTAACTCCAATATAATTCCGAGAGCACCAGCTTATAAAACGAGCTCAACCAAGAAATATATCAAATAGTTATATCTCAATTTCTCAATACAATCTGCAATCGAACAGATAGATATCTGTGAGCCCGATTTATACGAGAAATAACTTGGACGGTACCAAAGACCAATGCCCAAGTGTCAATCGATTCCTATCCAACAATCAAGATCGGATTTACCAATTGATTGAACTACGCACAACCTGTGATATTTCAATTATATAAACAAATATAATGTGGAAAAGAAATAACACAGACACCAGAAGTTTTGTTAACGAGGAAACCGCAAATGCAGAAAAACCCCGGGACCTAGTCCAGATTTGAACACCACACTGTATTAAGCCGCTACAGACATTAGCCTACTACAAGTTAACTTCAGACTGGAATGTAGTTGAGCCCTAACCAAGTCTCATGCTGATTAAGGTACAGTCGCGTTTCTTACGCCTCTAGAACCACGCCGGATTCTGCGCACTTGATTCCCTTAGCTGATCTCACCTACAACTAAGAGTTGCTACGACCCAAATTCGAAGACTTATAAACAAATCTGTCTCCCACAGATAAGTCTATTCTGATAGATAAATCTGTCTCCCACATAAGTACCTATGAAGTTTTTGTTCCGTCTTTTGATAAATAAAAGTGAACAGTAACCGATTGATAATCCGGTCTTATACTCCTAAAGAGCATCCTAGAAATATCAATCACCTCATAATAACTTAAATATATGGTAGTAGAAGAAGTTATTGTGGAATCACAAAGAATGAGACGAAAAGCTTTGTGATTACTTTTTATATCATACTTATCGGAGATAAATCTCAAGCAAATCTTAGAGAAGATAGTACTCAATAGGATAGAACAAGTAAGATCAGAATACACAACTACAGAGAAAATAGTTGGATATGGCCATGAATCCCAAATGAAGTCTTCAAGTCATTAACCTATAATGTTTTAGAAAAACCTAGGTTAAAAGACAATCGACCCTAGTCACAACTAGGACACAGGAAAGTGTCGGGATTAGGTTTTCCAGTTGCTAGAGTTCTCCCTTATATAGTATTTCAAATCAGGGTTTGCTTTCAATCAAAGCTAAGATAGCTTAGTAACAAAGCATTCAATATTCACCGTTAGATGAAAACCTGATTTAAGATTCTAGCTAAGTCTGCTTAAAACCAAAGCAATATCTCTCCAACGTTAGATGGTCTTATCTTGTTACACATAAGTGAAATATACCTTCATTTAGATATGGGTAACCGTACCTAAACGTGTATATTGAGTTGGCTCAATAACAGTTAATTGAAGTTATCCATATGAACACTTTTGTCTTAACCACATTCATCTAACACATCTAGATCAACTATGATGATCAATCAATCATGAAATATAATCAAATGACACTCTAATTGTGTTTCTCATAGAGTTGTTCAATTGTTCACTATCTCATAGAAATATATATAAACTAACTGAAACAAAAACGGATTGATTCGTAATCGTACAAAGTACTTATATAAGAATCAATTCATGAACATTAAGCCACATTTTGCAAAGATTGCATTCCTTAATTCATAAATTTATTTGTTCATAATGTTAGAACATAGCTCGGTTGAACCCACCAAGTGTTGGTATGTCAAGTTTGGTTGTCATATTTTAGTGAATCAAAACTCAATTAAAGAGTCTCTTGATTATGTACTAGAGATAATTTCGTATAGGTTAGGCTAGAAAGATTAGGATTATGAGACATACAAGTATTACTCGAAGACTTGAAGAATGTGAAGAAGTAACAAGCTAAATCGACGACATCATCCTTCCTCTTGAGGTTAGTAATATTGTGACTTGAATTATTTCATTCCTAACGTATGTTTCAAGTCATGCTATATTGAAAACATAACTGCGAAGTTGTGAATGATTATACTCTAGTAGACATAATATTAAGGAATTTAAATACGAAGTATAACATTATATTTTGAACTTCGTATATAAGACATTGACATAATCATATGAATGCTATTGTGATTATGTGTATGGGTAAAGGTGAATATTTCATCCTAGGAAACAATGTTTACATTTGTTTAAAGGAAGTACATTCATGAACTTGTTTTATGAATCGAAAGGGAAATCGCCAGGCTTATTGGTATTGTTATTCATTGCATATCTTTGGATCACCAAATATGTGTGAGTTAGTAGAACCGATCATAACTTGTTATGTATCTTGGTAAAACTAGTCACAATGCCTGACTTATGTATTGGTATGAATTTTATTAGTGTAACCGATCTTAAGTAATCACCTTAGATGGTATGATCAATATTTGTAATTGGTGTAACCGATCCTGGTAATTGGTATGACCGATCACAAAAGAGTTGTAATCGATCCTTGTAATTGGTGTAACCGGTCCTGGTAATTGGTGTAACCGGTCCTGGTGACTAGTGTAACCGATCACAAGTAATACCATGAGAATATGGTAAACGGTCCTGGTAATTGACATAACCGACCCTGGTAACTGATGTAACCGGTCCCAGTAACCATATTAAGGTAGAACCGATCCTTGTGTTTGGTAGAACCGTAAACCCATGATTAGTGTATTGATAATTGATCAATCATATAGTTCTTGGAAATCAGATGAACCAATTCTAAACTTGTTTGGAAGTGTGCTATAATCGGTTCCAAGATTGTAAATATGAAAAGGATTTACAAAGAAATAATATGTCGACATACTTTGAACATGTTCAGTAACTCTTATCTTATATTGTTCAAAGATATTCCTTAATAACTAAAGGAGATCCCGGACTGAAATAAGTTGAGAATCTTTTAATTAAGGTTGTTAATTTTATATGCTTTTAATTACCAGCAATTAAAATGCATATCTTTGGAAAATAAAAATTGGTAATGTGCATTTACTAATTGCAGATTTTCTAGTGAGATTTCGGTTAATATTGGACAGAGCATTTCCAGGAATTATGAAAACCGATTTGGAAATATATTGCATATCTTAAGAATATTTCGGTTTTGAAAATTCCTTGGTGTCCAAACTTCCTTGGTCTATAAATACCCAAGTTTGCATTTCGTGCAAACTATCCTAAGAGCCAGCAAAACTACCTTGTTGTGTTGTTATTGTTGGAGCCGTCTATTCAGAGAGGAAAGTACCCTAATTAGGCGAAATCTCTTACGACCACTCGTTTAAAGACTTCTGTGGGATCAAGAAGCTCTAGTTTTAGATTTGATTTGATTGACTAACGGTTGTTGAACTTTGATTGCACCTAGTTTGTTTATTCTTGAGAATCTTCTTTTCTGATATAAGATTCACTCAAACTAGATCGAAGTGTCGACGGGATCTTTAGAACTGTTTGTAGATCTAAAGACGTCTTGTGATAATCCATTGTTAATAGACTCCGTTCTGTGCATGATTGATCACAAGAGATTCAAGTTGTGGTGTGCAGGTATTTATTGAAGATTAAAGAAGATTTGAAGACAAAGAAGATTTCTTATTAGGTTCATAATCTTTGGTGTGCACAAAACTTGATCGGCTGGGATCCAACTGTAATGGGGTTATCTTTGATAGATTTGATTGATTAGTTGCATAGATCGGCATCACTATATAGTATCTTGATAGATCCTTTTTTTGATTGCATTATCTAAACTCTGCTACTTTGGTAGTTGTTGGATAGATAGATCTAAACCCGACAAAGGAGTTTAATGGATTAAACGGAAGAGCCTTTTTCAAACTCATGTCACTGAGATTGAATAGAGTTGTTACAGAACAAATTTGTTGTTCCTTTACTGTTTGGAATTAGATCAAAAGGAATTGTTCCAGTGCGTGCACTTATTGAATGTCGAAAGCGCAGGGATACTGAAGAAACTAGGTGAACTATAGGTTTAGTTGTTTGGTCTCAATATACGAAGTTGGTTTGATTTTGTATAGCGGCTTAATTCTGAGAGTATTCAATTCTGGACTAGGTCCCGGGGTTTTTCTGCATTTGCGGTTTCCTCGTTAACAAAATCTTGTTCTGTCATTTACTTTTGTTTTCCGCAATTATAATTGTTGTTATTATAATTTAAAGTAAATTACACAAACGTTAACTCCGTATTACTTGATAGTGATCCTATAGAGTTTGGTTAAGTCCGAACCTATTATCAAGTAATCACACTTTGATTTTTGTATTGTCTCAATCTCGTATCCATAGACTATCACACAAAGTGTGAATACCGATTCGTTGTATTGTCTCGACTCAGTCTATAGACAATCACTTTCGGTAAGAGGACTTATAGGTGGAAAAGTTTAAGATTGTGGTATATTTGGGTACCCTCGTCTTTTCACATAAGTATGAAAATCATACTTAACCTATTTTAGATTTTCAACCACTAAGTTTGCAAACAGGTACGCAACCTATAGCTTCCGGACTTTTGTCTTGTCCAGCCGTTTACAAATGGGTATGCAAACAGCAGTCCCGGACCTAGTTCAGGTAGAACCGTTTGCATATTGGTATGCAAACTTGGTTCCCGAACTTTAACAGTTAAAACCGTTCGCATACTAGGTATGCAAACAAGGTTCCCGGACCTGAATCATACCAAAACAGTTTGCATACTATGTACGCATAATGTGTTGTATCCAGACAAAGGTTTTTGTTTAAAACTCCCATTTCAATCATTGAAACATCCTTAGAAGACGACAATAGCTGTCTCACACAAACTATTAGCTTATAAGTAATTTTCAAGTGATCGAATGGTCAATACGAAACTTTCTGAGTCGACATCAAATGATTGTCTCACACAAATCATGTAAGATGTTTCAAGGCAATTTTCACATGATCATCTTTTAACTTATTATTTAGTTTCCAACAAATAAATTGTTTCCAACTAAACTTGTCAAGAATATGATGAACGTAGCCAAAGCACAAAGCTTACAACCACATATTTCGAGAAATAGATAACCGAGTTAAACTCAGCTCGAAATATCAAATGTGTATAATATAAAAGTCTATATAGCTATACGACTTAGTCTCATTAGGAGATGTAATAGAATAGACTTCTGAGTGATAGATAAGTTTTAGTCTCCACATACCTTTTGTTGATGAAGTTCCTCCAAGCTCTCCTCAGTAGATCTTCGTCTTTAATTGATGAACGCTGTGAAGTCTAAAGCTCAACTACACATTCTATCCTAATCCGAGACATAGCTATAAGTAAACTAGAAATCAAGACTTATAGTTTTGATCAACTAAACTTGACAAACAAGCTTGAGATAGCAACGCTTGCGAGTTCGATCGAGCAATGCTCTTACAATAATTACAAGAGATGGAAAAAAAGAAGATAGTGGAGCAGATGTTGTCGAGCACCACAATGAATAAAACTAATGTGTCTCTAGTCAAACACGTGGGTGGAAGTGGGTCTATTTCTCGTGCATCTGAGGTGGGTATTGAAAAAATAAACATGGTGTCTGAGTCGGGTAACCCATATGGGTCGAGCTTACAGACGCCCATAGAAAAGATACTGGATATTTCTAGCCAGTTAGGAAATACTTTGGTACACCCAGGCATCCCACAAAATAAAAACGACCCTAATACCTCTTCTCCAGACACAAAAGAAAACGTTTTGTCTTCTTCAACATCTATAATAGAAACAAATTCGAAGAATAAGAGAAAAGGGTGGAAGAGATCAGCAAGGAGTACGAGAATTGTGCAATCATAGAGTAACAATAGAGCTTATTCAAGTGGTTCGAAAAGAACAGCGAGTCCTATGGAAATTGAATCCCCAACAAAGAAAATCATTCACTTTTCAACTTCTCAGATGAGTGTGGTGGGTACCCTCAATCAGCCACAAAGGAAATGTTGATTTTCTCCTAGAACTGTCGAGAATTGAGAAACATCTCGACAATCCGCAATCTGAAAGCGTTTCTCTGGGCTTGCAACCCTCAAATTGATACCCTTATAGGTAAGTCTAATTCTGATTGGTTTTTCAATTCTCTCAATTTTGATAATTATAGGGCTATTCATGTTATTGGTAGAAGTGGTGGAAGTGTGATATTGTGGAAGGAATATGTTGATCTAGAAGTGTTGGGTGCTGACAAGAATGTTATTCATTGTCGGATTCATCAGTTAATTGGTAAGGATTGGGACCTTATGTGTGTTTATGGGCCTCCTCAACATCATTTAAGAAACAAATTCTTGAAGGGGTTATCTCAATTCGATGCTAAAATTTCCTATCCTTGGTGTTTGGTTGGAGACCTTAATTCCATCAACTCTATTAGTGAAAAACATGGGGGGAGTCAGATTTTAAATGCTGCAAATTATGGATTCAAAAGTTTCATACATGACAGAGGCTTAATTGACATGGGGTTTATAGGTCATGCGTTTATGTGGTCCAATGGTAAAGTGGTGGAGAAACCAATTTTTGAGAGGCTTGACAGGGTTGTGTGTAATTCAGATTGGTCTTATATGTTCCCAGACAATGGAGTTCTTCATCTTCCAAGAATTAGTAGTGACCATGCGCCCATTCTAGTAAATATTCATAGAACTAAAAAGAAGAGAAGAAAGCATGTAAATAAATTTGAATATTACTAGATTGAGCATCCAGCTTTTAAAGATGTGGTTCACAATTCATGGGTGTCAAGCCAGCAAGATACTATATGGAAAATAATAGAAGTTGGTATGGATCAAAATAAATGGAGCAAAAAGAATTTTGGAAACATCTTTAGAGTAGTAGAGGAGCACAAAGAGAAATTACTAAAGGTCTAGATGGAACCTCATATAAGGGACACTTGAGGTGAAGAAAAGAGATTGTGTCAGGAGATTGATAAACTGAATGTAATGCAACAGAGGTATTATGAGAAGAGGAGTAAAGTGAAATGGATTCCTAATGTGGACAAAAATACTAGAGTTTTTCATATGTCAGTTCTCCAAAGGAAGAAGAAAACCAGATTGAGGCTCTAAAACTTCCTAATGGCAGTTGGGTGCCTGAAGCAAATGACATCATACATTATCTGGTCAATCACTTCTCTAGTTTATTCAAAAAGGACCCGGATGAAGACAAGTATCATATCCACCTTCAGGCTGAGACGCAGATCGACATCATTAGAAACAATAATATCTCGATGGTTCTTTTAGCGGAGGAAATTTGGAATACTTTAAACAGAATGAAAAGCCTGAAAGCTCCAGGATCGGATGGAATGCCAGCACTATTTTATAAAAGATATTGGGAAACTTTCGGAGATGAGGTCACACAGAGTATTCAACATTGTTTTTCTTCAGCAAATCATACTAACATTGTGCTAATCCCGAAGGTGAAACACCCATCTCTCTCATTTGAATTTAGACCTCTAGCTTTAACTAATATTATTTATAAGGTAATAACAAAAATCCTGGATCAAAGAATCAAAGGTAATTTAGATACGCTGGTGGATAAAGTTCAATCGACTTTCATCCCGGGTAGACTAATTATAGACAACATAGTTACTACCAAAGAGATTATTCATTCTATGTCAAATTCAAACACTGTGCTAGGTGTTTGCTTTAAAAAGTAGATATAAGTAAAGCGTATCACAAGATTAGCTGGAGGTTCTTAAGCTATTGCCTTATAATGTTTGGAATAGTTGGGCATACTCATGAGTTAATCATGAAGTATATCAGCACTGCTAGTTTCTCTATTGTAGTAAATGGGCAAGATGAGATATTCTTTGTGAGTGAAAGAGGGTTCAGACAAGGGTGTCCATTATAACCTTATTTATTTATTTATTTATTTATTTTATGCTCTTAAGGGTTGTCTTGGTTGATGAGGAAAATGGAGGAAAATGCTCTGTATAATGGGTATAGAGTCTGCAAGAATGCTCCTATTGTGTCACATTTAATGTTTGCAGATGACATGTTCCTATTTGGTACACTGGACAACAAGGCAATCCAAACTTTACTCCAGATTTTTTTTATGTATCCTGCTTGGTCTGGCCGATTGCTAATATTCATAAATCAGCTGTATACTTTAGCAAAGGTGTTCAAAGTCACAGAAGAATGGAAATAGCCAGTATGTTGGGTGTGCAACAGATGAAGTGTACTAACAAATACCTTGGACATCAGCTTCTAAAGACATCTCACATAAATTCTTTTCATGTATTTCTTGAAGACAAGTTTGTTGCAAAAACTACTGGATGGAAGAGAATTCATGTAAGGCCCCAAAGTGTTTCTCGGGTTTAACTAAACCCATTAATTGAATTTATGGAATTAGAGTGCCTAGAACTCTGATATTAAAGTGTCTTTAACACTTGTAGTATTCCTTAATAATAATATTAGTGCCTAAATAGATATGCCTACCCAAATTGAAAGTCTAGATCATCCAACGGAGAAGGTAAAGGAGTGGGAATTGTTGTGATTCAATAAATTAGCTTTTCTTTTAGATTGGAATTTGAGTCTACTAATAATGAAACGGAGTATGAAGCTATAATACATGCTTTAAGATTTGCCTTAATAACACTTCATGCAACAAGGAACCTCATATGTACACATGTCGAATAGGAACGACCGGATGGGAGGAGCTAGTCTTGTATGGCGATGTTTCGCCTCCTTGAAGGGGCAACCTTAGGGAGATGATAACGCTCTCCATTAGGGGGGGTGTCAAACGTCGGCAATCCAAACTTTACATCATCTGTTGCGAATAGTTCGCCACCTTATTGACAAAGAACGTTTCTCTTTTTTTCATGTATCAAAGCATAAGAGAGGCGAGATAAATCATTACTTAACAAGTCTTGCTTTTGCGATAAATCAAAATTCTCTTTCGACAAATTATTTATTTGGCATAAGTATGAAGATTATCGATCAACAATGCTAATATTCATAAATTGGAGGGCGAACAAGAGTTTGAGTTTAAAAAAAAAAAAAAAAAAAAAAAAAAAAAAAAAAAAAGGGAGGGAGTTGCGAGACTATACCTTTTAATACTTTAGATCCAAAGGTGTTCAAAGTCACTAAAGATGCTTGCGAGAAGAATGGAAATAGATCAGTGAAGTCTTTTTGGCATCATTATGTTGGGTGTGCTCAATCAACGAGTGACCCTTTGATGAGGTTTCGGGAGAGAAGTGATTGGAGAAATGTACTAACAAATACCTTGGACATGAGGAGTTGAGGCATAGAAATATTGTCGTTGAAGTAGTACCAGAGGAAGGGGCGCAAAGTTATCTAAAGACATCTCACATAAATTCTTTTCATGTATTTCTTGAAGACAAGTTTGATTTTGCAAAAACCTAAACAACAATGGCGAGGAAAAAGAACTACAAAGATGGAAGAGTTAATCTCAAATTCAACAAAATCAGCCAGATATGGCAAAATTAAAGGCCCTAAGAGATGATAAGCAAAAGTGTTTCTCGGGTTTAACTAAACCCATTAATTGAATTTATGGAATTAGAGTGCCTAGAACTCTGATATTAAAGTGTCTTTAACACTTGTAGTATTCCTTAATAATAATATTAGTGCCTAAATAGATATGCCTACCCAAATTGAAAGTCTAGCTGCCTTAATAACACTTCATGCAACAAGGAACCTCATATGTACACATGTCGAATAGGAACCCAAATTGAAAGTCTACGTCAAGGAACCTCATATGTACACATGTCGAATAGGAACGACGTCAGGGGAATTTTTAGTAATTTTTTCTTTTGATGTTAAAAAAAAAAGAAAGGGGATGTTTTTGTCCCCCTTTGCTTCTCTTGCCCCTTCACTTCTTATGGTCAACTTAAGCTTCTCTAAGATTTTTTTTTACCAAACTCTAGTAATTGTTGTCAAATGTTAAGGAATTGAAGGGTGTTACAGCTATAGAATCATCTAGTTATTTTTGTTATAGAGCTCTTGAAGACGGAGATACAAGTGAATCGAAACCTTTATTACTATTTAAGCACATGGGTAGTTAAGAAACCCGACTTGAACTAAGTCTACTGTATTTTCCAATCCAGTTTTGATGAATTGATGACTCAACACATATGGTATCTGAGGTATGAAATATGTAGCTTCTAGATTACACACACATTAAATAAAACAGGTAGTATTTGGTTGGAGCCTAATGGCGTCCGAAATCGATGAGTCTGTACTTGATATTTCTTGAAATAAGATAATTGGGTTACCTACTTGTTGCTTATGGATATGAATGTAAGTTAAACTTTTTTTTTTTGTATGAAATGTCATTTACCATTTCACTGATATACATATCTCGACAAGTGTATCCTTATAATTTTAGTTGATATATGAGTAGTTTTGATTTCGTATGCTCGAAGTACGTTAAATTCATTGGACTTGCTTAAAGGAGTCTGCTTGGAATAGTGTATAGTGCGTGTCTTGTGGAATTGTTTTGGGGTATGAGAATTAATAGAACTTCATGTAGAACATTTCAAGAAATGAGATCTAATAGATATTTCATAAGAAGAACTGAAAAGGTGTTTTCTTATTAGTAACGGTGACACTTTCGTGGTACTTCAGTTTGAGTAACTAGCACGAGTTGTTGATTATAATGCGTGTTATTTCAGATCGTATGTATACTTGATGGTTTATTTGATTAGTAACATTGAATGTTGATTTGGTAAAGACTAGTTAGCCAGTGCAATTTATAGGCACTTAGGTCACTTTATAAACAAATATCTATGAGTAGATGTTCATTTGGACTAACCAATCCATGGTATTGATACCTATTTGTAAAATGGCCGGGTTAATGCTTATAGACTTCATTTAAACTTAAGTGCAGATCTATCATTCATTGTTGTTGTTGATACTTGAATTCCAATGATAGTTACTTGAAAACTTAGTCTACATCATGAAGCCTTAGCACGAATCCCGAATCTGATTTTCCGACATTTTGAACAAATAAACTGTTAGTACCATAAAATGAAATCTAACCGTTAAATATTAGTAATTTTTGGTTATCTTAATCTTCACTATGTCAGGAAGACTAGACTAAATTTCAAGATGATTAGACTTGCGAAAGTGGCAAAAACTAATGTATTACAGGGAACCATACTATAGAAGTTGTATAACGTGGTAGAGGTTTTAAGATTTAAATGAGGTACCTAGACTACTTGAATCTCTCTAATTTGTTGGTATGTGAATTTTCTTGCAAGGGTGTGATTGTCGTTCTAATTAAGAAGTGTGGCCGCTTGTGAAGCCATGAATTATTTGTATCGTGTACTGTGAGTTTAAACCTTGATAAATTGTTCAAATGTGCGACATACTTTATCCATTATATGTGTTCATTTTCATAATGATTATATATTACGGACTTGATCTTGAAAGTGTTGTAGTTTTATAACAGTGATATTTTAAGGTATGTACTTAACAGGTATAAACTGGAAGTTAAAAAGCTGTTGGTGACTGATAAGTAAGGGATAGATATTGCATGGCAATTCATATTATCCATACTACCCAATATTAGAGATGGTTACAACATAGTAAGCAGTTCATACCATCTATGTATGAGATAATTGCTACTACTAAGAGTAGTTCATATTATTTAACCAAATAAATGACGAACTACGATCGTGCTTGATCCCTTCGAGCAATGGATATGATACGTAGGCAACCGCTATGCGGTTCAACACAACTCTACAAGGTTGTTCATATCATTTGAAAGTCTTTGTTACTGCTTTGCAGTTCATACCATCTATTCAGAGATGATTACAACATTGGAAATTATATATCATTGGCAACTGGACAATGGTTACTGGTAACCAGAATTACCTTGACGTTGGCAACTGGCCGACTCTTATTTTCGGAAATTGGCAGTTTTTTATTTTCGGCAACTGACCGTCTCTTATTTTGGCAACTAGCCATCTCTTATTTTTTTGGAAATTGAAACTCTTGTGGATTTTATGAGTATTATGGTATGGGACATATGTTCATAGAAATTCTAACCTTGAGACCATCGATATTTCTGTTCATCAGGATATCAAGTTTGTTGTTCAGTAAGAAACGATTGTTACCTACTGAGATAGGGATTTTATCAATGAACATAAATTTTTTTTTTAACTTGAGTGGCGTTTCAGGGAGTCGAAGCTTGCCAACCGGGATATAACCCGACCTGTTGGGAGCAAAAATTTTCTAATTCGTCACAATTTGTATCAGAGCAGTTCCGGTTCAAGCAGGACTGTGCGTTTGGAACTCATCAGTCTTCTCCTTGTGCGCTGACTGCAGGTAATTTTATTTACTTCCGAATTCTGTTTTGAACTTCGGGATGAAGTTCTTTTTAAGGAGTTAATGATGTAAGATCCCAAAGTGTTTCTCGGGTTTAACTAATCCCATTATATTAAAGTGTCTTTAACACTTGAAGTATTATTTAATAATAATATTAGTGCCTAAATAGACATGCCTGCCCAAATTGAAAGTCTAGCTGCCTTAATAGCATTTCATGCAACAAGGCAACTCATATGTACACATGTCGAATAGGAACTGTGTCAGGGATTTTTTTAGTAATTTTTCTTTGGATGTTAAAACAAAAGAAAGGGGACGTTTTTATCCCCCTTGGCTTCTCTTCCCCTTTCACTTCTTATGGTCAAATTAAGATTCTCTAAGAAAAACAAAATACCAAACTCTAGTAATTGTTGTCAAATGTTAAGGAATTGAAGGGTGTTATGGCTAGAGAACCATCTAGTTATTTTTGTTGTAGAGCTCTTAAAGATGGAGATGCAAGTGAAGTAAAACCTTTAAATTAGGGCTCATGTATAAATTTGGGGGTTTTATCCATATAATGATATATATCTTCAAATCTTACTATTTAAGCACATGGGTAGTCTAGAAACCCGATTTGAACTAAGCCTACTGTATTTTCCAATCCAGTTGATGATGAATTGATGACTCAACATATATAGTATGTGAGGTATGAAATATGTAGATTCTAGCTTACACACACATTAAATGAAACCGGTAGTATTTGGTTGGAGCCTAATGGCGTCCGAAATCGATGAGTTTGTACTTGTTATGCCTTGAAATAAGATAATTGGGTTACCTACTTGTTTCTTATGGATAGGAAAGTAAGTTAAGCATCTTTTTTTATTTTGGTATGAAATGTCATTTACCATTTCACTGATATACATATCTCGACAAGTGTATCCTTATATTTTTAGTTGTTATATGAGTAGTTTTGATTTCGTTAAATGCTTAAAGTACATTAAATTCATTGGACTTGCTAAAAGGAGTCTGGTTGGATTGGTAGTGTGTAGTGTGTGTCTTGTGGAATTGTTTTGGGGTGTCAAAAGTTATGGAACTTCATGTAGAACATTTCAAGAAATGAGATCTAATAGCTATTTCATAAGAAGGACTGAAAAGGTGTATTCTTATTAGTAACGGTGATACTTTCGTGGTACTTCAGTTTGGCTAACTAGCATGAGTTGTTGATTATAATGTATGTTGTTTCAGATCATCTATATTGATTTTTTGCTTAGTATTACGTATACTTGATGGTTTATTTGATTAGTAACACTGAATGCTGATTTGGTAAAGACTAGTTAGCTAGTGCAATTTATAGGCACTTAAGTCGCTTTACCAACAAATATCTATGAATGGATGTTCATTTGGACTAACTAGTCCATGGTAGTCATACCTATTTGTAAAATGGTTGGTTTAATGCTTATAGACTCCATTTAAACTTAAGTGTAGATCCATCATTTATTGTTGTTGTTGATACTTGAATTCAAATGATAGTTTTACTTGGAAACTTAGTCTACAAAATGAAGCCTTAGCACGAATCCCGAATATGATTTTCTGACATTTAGAACGTATAAACAGTTAGTACCATAATTAAAATGAAATCTAACCGTTAGATATCCGTGATTTTGGATATGTTAATCTTCATTATGTCAGGAAGACTACACCAAATTTCTGGATGATCAGACTTGCGAAAGTGGCAAAAACTACTGTGTTACAGGGAACCATACTACAAAAGTTATACAACATTGCAGAGGTTTTGAGATTTAAATGAGGTACCTAGACTACTTGAATCTATCTGATTTATTGGTATGTGAATTTTCTTGCAAGGGTGTGATTGGCGTTCTAATTAAGAAGTGTGGTCTCTTGTGAAGCCATGAATTATTTGTACCGTGTACAGTTAGTTTAAACCTTGATAAATTGTTCAAATATGCAACATACTTTATCCATTATATGTGTTCATTTTCATAATGATTATATATTACGGACTTGATCTTGAAAGTTATGTAGTTTTATAACTGTGGTATTTTAAGGTACAGTAAAAACTCCATATATTAATAGTCTTGGGAATTCACAAAATTATTAATATATGGAGGTATACCAATTTTTGTTTTTTTCTTCTAATCCAAAGTATGTAAATGATAATAGAGATGGATGTCTTCATTGACCATCCAAATGAGCAACAAGTCTTATATGTTTTAACCGAAGAAGAATCATCGATAAAATTAGGCAAGAAGCGGAGGGAGATAATCCTGATGATGATAGTACGGAGTTACCAAAAGTTTCACGCTAAGAAGCTTTGAATATGCTCGATAATGGTTGGAAATGTTTTGACTTCAACAAGAAGGTGCCCTTAGTAATGAGGTATTACGCATCCGTAAATCAAAAGATGTGATAACCATCCAAAAAGTTACATCATTTTCTCAAACAACTATAGATAAGTATTTTATTCATTTTAATTTCGATATAACAAGATCTATAAGATTTCAATAATGCCGATTATATTAATATATGGAGGTAAATTTCTTATGGCGGGACTGGAAAAATCTATTAATATTAAAATATGGAGGTTATTACTATCTATAACTGATCCAAATTGGGACTACAATTTTTTATTAATATATAGAGTTTATTAATATATGAAGTATCAATATATGGAATTTTTACTGTATGTACTTAACAGGGATATACTGGAAGTTACAAAGCTGTTAGTGACTGACAAATAAGGGATAGATACTGCATACCAATTCATACTATCCATACTACCCAACATTAGACATGGTTACTACACAGTAAGCAGTTCATACCATCTATATATGAGATAATTGCTACTACTAAGAGTAGTTCATATTATCTAAACAAATGAATGACGAACTACGGTCGTGCTTGATCCCTTCGAGCAACGGAAAGGGTACGTAGGCAGCCGCTATGCGGTTCAGCACAACTCTACGCAAGGTTGTTCATATCATCTGAAAGTCTTGGTTACTGCTTTGCAGTTCATACCATCTATTCAGAGATGATTGCAACCTTGGAAAGTATATATCATTGGCAACTGACCAATGGAGGCTGGTAACCAGAATTACCTTGACGTTGGCAACTGGCCGACTCTTATTTTTGGCAGTTGGCCGCCTGTTATTTTCGGCAATTGGCCGTCTCTTATTTTGGAAACTGGTCATCTCTTATTTTTTAGAAATTGAAACTCTTGTGGAATTTTATGAGTATTATGGTATGGGAAATATGCTCATAGAATTCAAACCTTTAGACCAATGAGAGTTTTGTTCAGTAGGATTTCAAGTTTGTTGTTCGGTAAGAAACGATTATTACCTACTGAGATAGGGATTTTATCAATGAACATGATTTTTTTTATTAACTTGAGTGAAGTTTCAGGGAGTCGAAGCTTGTCAAGTGGGGTATAACCCGACCCGTTGGGAGCAAAAATTTTCTGATCCGTCATAGTTGGTATCATAGCAGTTCCGGTTCAAGCGGGACTGTGCGTTTGGAACTCACCAGTCTTCTCCTTGTGCGCTGACTGCAGGTAATTTTATTTTCTTCCGAATTCTGTTTTGAACTTCGGGACAAAGTTATTTTTAAGGGGTTAATGATGTAAGGTCCCAAAGTGTTTCTCGGGACTAAACCCATTAATTCAAATTTTGGAATTAGAGTGCCTAGAACTCTGATATTAAAGTTTCTTTAACACTTGTAGTATTCCTTAATAATAATATTAGTGCCAAAATAGACATGTGTGCCCAAATTGAAAGTCTAGCTTCCTTAATAGCACTTCATGCAACAAGACACCTCATATGTACACATGTCGAATAGGAACGACATCTGGGGCATTTTGAGTAAAAAAAAATTTGATGTTAAAACGAAAGAAAGGGGACGTTTTTATCCCCCTTTGCTTATCTTCCTCTTTCACTTCTTAGGGTCAACTTAAGATTCTCTAAGAAAAACAAAATACCAAACTCTAGTAATTGTTGTCAAATGTTAAGGAATTGAAGGGTGTTATAGTTAGAGAATCATCTAGTTATTTTTGTTGTAGAGCTCTTGAAGATGGAGATTCAAGTGAAGTGAAACCTTTAAATTAGGGCTCATGTAGAAATTTGGGGGTTTTATCCATATAATGATATATATCTTCAAATCTTACTATTTAAGTACATGGGTAGTCAAGAAACCCGACTTGAACTAAGCCTACTGTATTTTCCAATCCAGTTGATGATGAATTGATGAGTCAATATATATGGTATGTGAGGTATGAAATATGTAGCTTCTAGATTACACACACATTAAATGAAACATGTAGTGTTTGGTTGGAGCCTAATGGCGTCCGATGAGTTTGTACTTCCTACGTCTTGAAATAAGATAATTGGGTTACCTCTTGTTGCTTATAGATATGAATGTAAGTTCAGCTTTTTTTTTTTTGGTATGAAATGTCATTTACCATTTCACTAATATACATATCTCGACAATTTATCCGTATATTTTTAGTTGTTATATGAGTAGTTTTGATTTCGTTAAATGCTTAAAGTACGTTAAATTCATTGGACTTGCGAAAAGTGGTCTGGTTGGATTGGTAGTGTGTAGTGTGTGTCTTGTGGAATTGTTTTCGGGTATGAGAAGTTATGGAACTTTAGTAGAACATTTCAAGAAATGAGATCTAATATCTATTTCATAAGAAGGACCGAAAAGGTGTATTCTTATTAGTAACGGTGATACTTTCGTGGTACTTCAGTTTGGCTAACTAGCATGAGTTGTTGATTAGAATGCATGTTGTTTCAGATCGTATGAATTGATTTTTTGAGCTTAGTATTGCGTATACTTAATGGTTTATTTGATTAGTAACATTGAATGCTGATTTGGTAAAAACTAGTTAGCCAGTGCAATTTATAGGCACTTAAGTCGCTTTATCAACAAATATCTATGAGGGGATGTTCATTTGGACTATCCAGTCCATGGTACTGATACCTATTTGTAAAATGGTTGGGTTAATGCTTATAGACTTCATTTAAACTTAAGTGTAGATCCATCATTTATTGTTGTTGTTGATACTTGAATTCCAATGACAGTTTTACTTGGAAACTTAGTATACAACATGAAGCCTTATCACGAATCCCGAATCTGATTTTCTGACATTTAGAACGTATAAACTGTTAGTACCATTAAACTAAATCTAACTGTTAGATATTGACATGATATGACAACTAATGTTCGTTCTCATCTGAGCATCATGAGTTTCCCGAAGTGTCAGGATTAAGATGTGCATGAAAGTACTCAATCAGAAGCACGCAAGCTGCGCTGCTCTCTGAGATAAGAATTAGTGATTTTGTATCAACGCGCAAAATTCACCAAATTTGATTAATTTTGTGTCAGCTCGCAAAATTCAATTTTTCTAACCTAATTTTATCAATTTACAAAAAATTAGGTTTTTGCGGCATGCGCAATATCTCGATCCCTATTGGTCGATACTAAACCTAGGAAAACTAGGAAATTGGTCCATCATAGAACTAGAGTAGCAGAATCCTACTAAAAGTTGGAAAACAAGAAACAGAGGGAAACTGCAACAAGTGAAGGCAGCAGCCAAAGGGGCGCGGCTGCGTCACTTGGTCGGACGGTTTGCCCTAGCTTGCGCCGCATATTACCGGCCGGCCATGCCCTATATTGTTGCTGGCGGTCCCTCTTTCCCTCTGGCCAATCAAATCGCTCCAAAGTCGCAGCCTACATTTTTAATTAAAGGTGGAAGTTGGCCAGCCGCGCGCTTAGTTTCTTAAGAAATTGAATCTAGACTGTCCATGTCAGTCTTAAAACGATAAGGGACGTACGACTTAGCCGGCCGATTTGTCAAACTTAGCCTCCTCCTGGCGCGACCAAATAATCTCCACGATACTCATCGATGGGTCCTCTGTTATTTTAGCCAATCAGAATTCTCCTAGCCCACAATCAACATTCACAATTGCTAGCCAAAGTAGGCTAGTCGAGCGGCCTGAAAAGGGTCTTAATTAGGTCAAGACCGCCCGTGGCAGTCTTAAATCAATCACGTCCATCCAACTTGGCCAGCCGAATTGACCGACTTAGATCTAATTTAGGTCGACCAATGAGGTATCGTTATGTTCACCGGCGGCCCATCTTTGACTTCAACCAGTCACATCGCTTCTAGCCTACGCGCTGCGCTCCGAATCATTAGCCAAAGTAGGCTACTCACGCGACCTACAAAAGTCTTAAATAAATTCAACGACAATACCGCAAATCATCTCAACCATTCAACTTGGCTAGCTGATTTAACCTGCTTAGATCCAATTTGGGCTGACCAATGAGATGTCATAATGGCTATCAACCATTCCTCTCCTATAATGACTGGTCAGCTCATCTCTAACCTACACGGATGGCTTCTGGCAGCTGCCCAAAGACGGTCAGTCACGCTTGTTTTAAGACCGTGAATTCCGCGATCAACTAACGCAGGTTCTGAAACTTCATGAGCATCGATTATTTTGAGTTGCTTGCTTAAAAGCGAAGCTTACGTGCATCGAATGCAAGCGATATTTTATGAATATCGATTTCATAAATAACTTAATTATTTAACCTAAGAGCATTGCATGCTATTTTTTGCGGTAAGTCTCACAACTTGACTTGTCACATATGACCGTCCGCCGCCTAGCTTGCGCGTGATTGGTCAAAATAATTAGGTCTTGCAAGCAAGACCCACTCAACAACTTGCTACATATTTTCTAGAAAATACTCAAGACATCAAATATGTCACAAACTGGGGGATGTTCATCAGGGTATTGGTCTGGCGGTTTACATCGTGCGGCGTGTAACAACCCATTAGAAGAAAGTGCCAGGAAAGGCGGACAGTTAGCGGCAGTAGAGAAGTGGTGGGCGTAAAACCGACCAGTGTTCCCCTCATAGTAGGGACTTGGTTTTCATCATTTTACATGATCCCCACTTCTCCATCACTTAACTATTTCCACTTCCTATGAGATCAAGGTGTGTTCGACTATGACTTTTATAAATAGATTTTCAATTTATTTCAACTGGCAGGGGTTCATTAACGCAAGTATTCAGAAAATACCAAGAACTGACAGCTTACATTTTGCAAGCGGGTTCTACATTCTGATACAAGTCATAAAACAACCATACTTTCATAGTTCATCATTATGGTCTCCATACTTTCTTTGCTTCCCTCCCTAAGATCAAACCTTCTCCTTCATTTTGTGACCAAAACAAGACCGGAACCGTCAGTTTCTTGGCTTAGGCCAGAACCGTACATATTGATCTCTTGAATCTAAAGTACTCATGTGCGGTACATTTGTTTAGGGTTCATATTCGTTTCTCGGCGGCACACCCAATTTACCATTTTCAGCAGAATCAGTTTTTACCCTACTACAACTTTATCCATTATATGTGTTCATTTTCATAATGATTATATATTACGGACTTGATCTTGAAAGTGTTGTAGTTTTATTACGGCCAGTGGTATTTTAAGGTATGTACTTAACAGGGATAAACTGGAAGTTACAAAGATGTTGGTGTTAGAGCATTGCTCGGTCGAACTCGCATGCGTTGCTATCTCAAGCATGTTTGTCAATGTTAGTGATCAAAACTATAAGTCTTGATTTCTAGCCTATGTAGCTAAAGGTCTCAGACTAGGATAGAAAGTGTAGTTGAGCTCAAGAACTCCATGGAAATCATCATACAAGACGAAGGACTACTCGAGGAACCGGTGGAACTTCATCGACTAAAAGGTATGTGGAGACTTAAACTTATCTGTCACTCAAAAGTCTATTTACTCTATCTCCTACTCTTGAGACAAAAGTCATTTAGACGTATAGACTTTCATTATACACATTTGTTATTTCGAGCCGAGTTTAACTCGCCTATCTATTTCTCGAAATATGTGTTGGTAAGCTTTCACTTTAACCGAATTCATCTTTATCTAGTGACGAAAGTCATGATATGTTTCAATCACTTTGGAAATTGCTCTGACGAAAAATGGTCTGTGAATAACGACTTTATAACGTTCTTTGAGAATGTTTCAATGATTGAAATGAGAGTTTAGATTACATAACCATTGGTAGGATATAAGCATTGTTGTGGAAACACATATATGTATAAGTCCTTATTCCTTGAACCAAAATTTGCGAACTTTGTTGATCAAGAGAAATGGAAGTGGCGCAAGCCAAGTCCGCGAACTCAATTCCCATGGCGGCGAAGTTCTCACCCGAGAATTTCTGTTGGAGTTTGTGTACTCCTTCCATGAGCTTAAGTCCGCGAACCCAGTCCGCGAACTTGAGTAGGTTATATCTAAAACCGGTTGTTCTTGAACTAATGTTTATATAAACTAAGGAATGCTTTTGCAAACCGTAGCTATAAAGTTTATGAACCAATTCAAGTGAATCAAACCGTTTTTGCTTCAATTGTGTCTTGTGTAGTTACATAAGATCTAGCAATTAAAAAACTCTCTAACTAGTTCATTTGAGTCATTTGAACTAGTTATGGTGAAGAAAAATATGGTCAATATGAGAGTGTTCATATGGCTAACCATTTGGTTGACTATTGTTGAACCAACAAATGTTAATGTTTGGGTACGGTTCATAAACCCAAAATTGAACATTTCGTTTGTGTGTAACAAGCTAAGTTTTCGATCCAACGTTTGATAAATATTAGCTTGAATCTAATCAGGTTTTCATCTAACAGTGAATATTGAATGCTTTGTTACTAAGCTAACATTGATTGCAAACCATGATTTGAAAGACTATATAAGGGAGAACTCTAGCAACTGGGAAACCTAATCCCTACACTTTACGTGTGATACTAGTTTGCTAAGCTAGAGTCGATTCTCCTTTAACCTTTGGTTTTCTTCTTCTAAAACCAGGTTAACGACTTAAAGACTTCATTGGGATTGTGAAGCCAGGCCGATACTACTTTTCTTGTAGTTGTGTGATCTGATCTTGCAGTTTCTATCGTACGAGTACAATTGAAATAATTGGCTTGAGATTTATATCTCCGATAGGCAATATAGAAAAGAAATCACAAACACTTCGTCTCATCGTTTGTGATTCCACAATATCTTTTTCGCTGCGTCGATTAAGATTATTGTGAGGTGATCAATAATACTAGGCTGTTCTTCGGGAATATAAGTCCGGGTTATTGATTGGTTCCTGTTCACCTTGATTTATCAAAATACGGAACAAAACTCATAGGTTTATTCGTGGGAGACAGATTTATCTATTCTATAGACTTTTCTGTGTGATGCAGATTTGTTTATTAAAGTCTTCGACTTTGGGTCGTAGTAACTCTTAGTTGTGGGTGAGATCAGCTAAGGGAATCAAGTACGTAGCATCATGCTGGGATCATAGGCGTAGGAGCATAATTGTACCTTGGATCAATGTGAGATTTATTGGGGTTCAACTACAGTCCAGACCGAAGTTAATTTGGAGTAGGCTAGAGTTTTTAGCGGCTTAATACATTGTTTGTTCAATCTGGACTAGGACCCGGGGTTTTTCTGCATTTGCGGTTTCCTCGTTAACAAAATTCTGGTATATGTGTTATTTCTATTCCGCATTATATTTGTTTATATAATTGAAATATCACAGGTTGTGCGTTGTTCAATCAATTAGAATATCCGACCTTTTGGTTGTTGATTTAAATTGATTGACACTTGGATATTGGTCTTAGGTACCATTGTAGATGGGGCAAAACAAGTTGCTGGTTTTTACGGAATTGAGGAGACGACCGTGCGGAGAAAACTCCTTGAACCGAGTGAACTGTCAAACCTCACACAGATACACTGCAAGAAGGGAGTGCTTTGAATTCGAGAGATCAATATGTAAGACTCCGGCCTAAACCAAGACAATGGTCGTTCCAGAGTCAATTCGGTCACAAGAGAGGATGGGTCGATCTGTAGGAGGGAAGCTGAAAAATGTGTGAGATCAATGGTGATCGAAGATTGTAGGTGTGTTGTGTATTCTGAAATAAGATAAGTTCTGAATGATTGAATTTGCTCTATTCAGAGTAATTGCTCAGACGTTGAGATGTTAATCTCTTGTTGTCTGTTTGACGAAAGATTGTCTTTTTTCAATCATGATTCAGAAACCTATTTGTATTGCTAGAATTGTAAAACACCTTGATCCCATGAAGTGTGACAGTTGCTGGAGTCAAAGAGTGGGGAAGTGGAAATCGTGTTATAACCAGTTGCTCATCGTGCGGAGATTTGGTTAATTTTCCATCCACTACTTTGCTAACTCCTTCAACTGATTGCACGACTTGCTCACATTCTCGTCGTATGTATGAACACACGTGCCGTAGACCGCCAGACCAAAACCCTAGTTAATATCCCCCCATGTAACACGATTGATGTCTCGTGATTGTGGAGTCTGCAAGGCAGACGTGTATTTGGTTAGTCAGTTGCTGACTTCATGGGACGATGAGTCCTTGTATTGCTGAGTTGAACGTGATTTGCAAATGTTCTAAGACTCATGAATTGAACGTGTCTGTTGAGACAGAGGTATAATTCTCAAGTAAATGTTGATAGTTAAGGTGAGCAAATATTGCTCATTCGATGAATTGCTGAATATTGATAGTTGAACCAATATTACTTGGTTTGAGAAAATATTGCTCATCTGAGCAAATGTTACTCGTTTGATGAATTATTGGTAGAAGGACCAAATAAAATTAATTTAAAATATTGGCAACTGAACCGAGTATAATTAATAAAATGTTGATCATGAGATCAACGTAAAATTATTAGCGTTTGAATCTGGAATTATGAACCTTGGACTCGAAAACCCTAATTTCGATCATTTGCTGATCAATTGATGATTTATTGAAAATCAACCACGGAATGAAGGAGGGACCGGCTACATTGGATGATGGGTCGACCATGTAGCGCCCAGATGCTCAAGTGAGCAAATACCAAAGTCTCTTGAAGACCAGTTGGTGAAAGGATGATTAAATCCTGGTTTAATCATTTATTAAAATAATGCTCGTCTGAGCCTTAAGTGATAAAACCTAATTAATTATGAAGATATGAGGGACCGACTAAGGGATCATGAAATCACCCCTGGTTGGTCACGGGACCGTATGACGATCGTTTTATGAAATTCCAAAATTATTTGGAAGAGTTTGAACTTAATGTGAACAAATTAGGTCAAATGATGAAAGTATGAGGGACCGGCATCTTGCAAGCCAAAGAGATAACCTTGGTCATTCAAGGTAATATTCCAGTGTCGCCAAAATGCTCGCATCTCAGTCGTGAGAATTTTGATATTTTCTGGTGTGCATTTGAGCAATCATTCGAGAAAATATGAAGAAATCAAGGTTTTTGTTCAAACTGAGGAAACTTCATAAGATGAAGGAAATAATAATAAAATGAAGGAATCATGAAGTGTGGGACCGACTATGGCCAAGGCATGGCCGGCCGGCCAATAAGCCCGTCCCATGTCACTTTTTCCTAATTTTATATTATTTTTCATGATTTTAGGAAAATACCATGAAATCAAGGAATTTGTTGAAACTAAGGAATTTCCTTGAAGTGAAGGAGTTTCATGAGATGAAGGAAGCAATAATATTAATAATAATAAAATAAGGGGCGTGTGGGACCGGCCACGACTAGGGAATGGTCGGCCGTCTAGGGCCCGGTCCCGTGAATCTTCCCTAATTTTATATTATTTTCATGATTTTAAGGAAATATCATGAAATCAAGGAGTTTGTTGAAACTAAGGAGTTTCCTTGAAATGAAGGAGTTTCCATGAGATGAAGGAAACAAATAATATTAATAATAATAAAATAAGGGCGTGTGGGACCGGCTTGGGCATGGTTGGCCGGCTAGGGCCCGGTCTCGTGCTTTCCCTAATTTTATGTATTATTTTCATGATTTGAAGGAATTTTCATAATTTGAAGGAAATATCATGACATCAAGGAATTTCATGGGATGATGGAAATAATAACAATAACAAAATAATAAGGAATGCAAGGTGCAGGACGGGCCACAACTAGGGCATGACCGGCCGGCTAGTAGGCTTGGTCCCGCGACACCTTTCCTAATTATTTATTATTTCCTTGATGTGAAGGAAACACCATGAAACTGAGGAGTTTCCTTAAAACGAAGGAATTTTGTTCAAATGAGGGAATTTTCATGAGATCAAGGAAAATAATAAAAATATGATAAAATATAAAATTGGGCGTGGGACTGGCCACGGCACGACCGGCCGGCCGGTGGGCCCAGACCCCCAGCGCCTTGATTAATATTTTACTATTTATTATTTTGTTCCTATTTGGCATAGGTTCATCGTTCCTTCGTATTTTGGAATGCTCGTTTGTGCATTCAGGTGCTCGTTAGTGCATTATTGCTGAATACACTTGCACCATTTTAGTCGGGGCTTACTCTATAGTTGTTCAAATACCCGCACGTTGAATATTTATTACTAACCCATGGAATTCTGCTGGAAAGAACCATGAATTGAAGTAAAGAAATATTATGAAGAACGTAGAATATTTCCGAATATTCAGTTAATGAATTTAAAGATTAGAAATAATTAATTGATGGCTCTATACTAGCAGGCATGCTGTCTAGATACATTAATTATTAGAGGATTGGGTGATATGAGCTAGTTGAAGCGTCATATTTATTATGTATAGTATAGTCATGGAAAACATGTTGTTGCATCCTGAAGACGTTATCACTCTATACTAGTAGGCAAGCTGTCTAGCAGCCTTCCAATCATAATCATTCTATACCCATGTCTTTTATATAGTCAGGGAAAATATTGTTACATCCTGAAGACGTTATTGCTCTATACTAGCAGTGTAGTTGCAGGAAATCCTACACTACACCCCTCACAATAATCCACACAACTAAAACATTTGAAGATTAATAACAATGATTTTATTGATTAATTCCTTGAATGTTTATAAGATAAGATAGAAAAGAGCTAAAGAAATTACAATCACCACAAACTTTCTTTCTCCTAATAACTTGTCTAACACTCTGAGAAAGATCTCCCTTTACAACTGATTCATTCGACTCTTTATATAGGGTAGTATACAATGGATGACAGCTAAGTTGTCCTTTATTTTCGGGAATGACTTGCAAAATATCGCAAGTGTACAAGTTTTCATTCTCGCAACTCTCCTAAATTTTTCTAGGTCTTCACACCTTTCTCGTGTTTTGGCTGTCGTCATTCATTGCGTCATTTATATTACTCTTGTGCGACGCCCTCGCAATGCTATTGTTTATTGATCCCGCGAAGTATTGATGTCGCGATATTCTGATCCTACATCTTGCCTCTTCTCATGTCTTCTCTGCGAAGAAGAGAATGTCATGAGAACCAATGTTTTGAAATGCTGCAATTGTTCATCTTTATCTGTTACAATCCCGTACTTTTACACGGAATTTATTACACATGTTTCTTCTTCCACTCTTTTCTTGACACGTCTCTTTCAACCGTTTTTTCTTGACCATTCACGTCCCATCTCGCATTAAATGCATTTTTTTTCTCGAGAATTCTTCTCTCTATATATAGTTTTCTCACCCTCTTCTTCTTCTCTTTTACTTTCCCTCTGCAACTTTTCTTCAACTCTCTTCCTCCGCAATTTGCGTTTCTGCTACTGTAAATCTTCCTTTTCTTCTTTCTCTTGATCTTCAATTCTTTAATCATTCCCATACTCTAAAAATGGCTCCTCCTGGTCGTAAATATGAAACCCTTTTAGATGAAACTCAAAAGAAATTACAAGAGAAAGGTTTCACCTTGTCTACTATTCCCAATCAAGAATCTTCATCTATTCTTTTCGCAAAATTGTTTTACCGATCATCAGTGTGATGGTCAGAAAATCATAATCTCGCTAGGTCAAATCCTCGCAGGTCTTCCCATTCCCCTGTACGATCCCGAACTGCCCTTGTTCTATGAAATCCTTGCTCATGAGAAATTCTCGCGAGTTATTTATCAATTAAGTGGTGATTTCATCCGCTTAATGCTTGAATTTGCCAATCGCGGCGCTGGTAAGGGATCTCTATATCCTGATAACGTTAAAGATCTTAACTTCGCAAGTTTAGAGATAGTCGCTGCAAAATACACTGTAGAAAACTTCTTTGAAAATTATGAAGTAATAAACATGAAAAATGATAAGTCTCGCTAGGGTGCCCGATTGAAAAGAAAAGAGAACGTTTCCGATGATAAGATACTCATGCTAGATATTGACTGGCATTCTGGCAAGAACAACGTTCCTCGATACTCTAAAGATGAGAGGTGGTCTGTCTTTCCACTATTTTTGAGCGGACCTTACATTTGTGGTTCCAATATACTCCCTGCGAATCTCGCAAATTATCAGCCTTGGGTATTTAATTGGCCTGAAAAGGCAAAAGAGGTATACTTCCTAATTTTTACTTATTTTACAATCTTCACTCCCTCTTATATCTAATCTTGCGAATTTTCCAGATCACCAAATTAAGAAAGAGCTACAAAAGAAATCCAAAAGCGAGTACTCTGGCAATACTCCGTTCAATCACGGATGAAGTAAGAAATATTTTTCCTTATTATTTTTAACAATATTGTTGCCTCTGTTTCTTATCTTCATTCGTGTGCGAAGGTTGGCGTTGAAGAAATTGACATTCCTGAAGCTGCGAAGGCTAAAGGCAAGAATAAGATCACTCTTCGCAAGGATAAATCTTCTGCTCCATCTTCTAAAAAACGGAAAATCCATCCCTCTTCTCATTCTAATTCCCAATCCAGTGAAAATTCTGATGAAGATGAAAATGAGGTTGATATTTCTCCAGCGAAGGAGAATCATTTGGTCGAGTCTGCTATGGCGCAATTGTCTAGTGTTTTCTCTGATTCTATGCAAGGATTGGGAGATGATCGTTTTTCTGCTACTTGCGAAGCTCTCGCAAATATCTGCGATGCCCCCCCTGCTAGTGGATAATGATTCTTTTCGTGGAGTTTCCCGGAAAATGACTCCTAGTTTCTTAAATGCACTTAGTGCCTTGGTATGTTCATATTTCTTTATTTCTTTGTGATTTCGATTATAAAACTTATCTTAACAATTCCTTTATTTTCCTTTATAGTCTGGGAGAGCTTCCTTTGTCGTTGCCTCAGATCTTGAGAAGAGGCGCAACAATCTTGAAAAGAAAAATCTCCAACTTAAGGAGAAGAACAAAGAACTAGAAGTTGAAGTTGCGACATCTCGCAAGAAGGATGAAAGTGAGACTGCCGCTCTTCGCGAAAAAAATTCAACAACTGGAAGTTGAGTCTTCTACCCTGAAGAACAAAATATCCACTCTTCAAAGTGCTAATCAGCATCTTTATGGTATAATACCCTTCTCTTTTCTTCGTTTATACTTTGTCTTTTATTTTTCTTTATCTGACTTATCATTTTCGCAGACATTTATAATCTTTCTGAAGAAGCCATCCTTCTCCATTCATTCCCTGAACCTATGGATGATGATGCTCTTCTCGCTCATCTCAATGAATCTTTAAGTAGTTCTTCAAACAAGATTAATTCTCTCTCATTAAATGAACTTCGAACCAAATTTCATCTCTTAGAAATTTAGCATAGATCTAGTATAGGTTTAGCCAACCGATTTAAACATTTATATCTTAGCTCCCACGAGAATAATAATATTCTAAGGAAGAAAATTAGAAGCCACATAGATGATAAGGATCGCATTGCTAATCAAGGTGCACAAACATTAGCGAAATTCAAAAAAACTCTTCTTGAAGTCCAAATTGAACGAGATGAATCTCTTCGCCAAAACGCCATACTTAATGAGCGAGAAAATCAAATTCGTTCACTCCTTGTCATAAATAGTGATGATGAATTCGCTTGGGCTGCGAAAGTTCTAGATAAAGCCGAAATAATTTAGGTGTTAGCGTCGGTCTTCATCTTGAGCATCTTGCCTTGGTTAAAGATATGATTTACGACGAGAGAAGGTTGTTTCTTGTTCTTCATTGCTTTACCACCTCTTTTTGTGAAACTGCTATTAAGTTGCTAATTCATTATCATTTGTTCACAGAATCTGAGAAGAGATTTCAAACTAGAATCAAGGAACTTGAATCTGAGAAAGCACAACTTGCTAAGGATTTTTCTCTTCGCAACAACAAGTATTCCAGGTTGAAGAAGCAATTACAAACTACAGTAGCAAATTTTAATAATGACGCTGTTCGTTTTCGCAATCAAACTATTGAAACAGTTTGTAATGACCATCGCATTCCTCTTTCCTCATATCCTTGTCTTCTTGATGAAAATCCTGAAAATATGCCTTCCTCAGATGTCTCTGATAGTGATGCAAGCGAAGAAGAGGAGTCTGATAAAGAATCTGATGAAGAAGAAGAATAAGCTGAGAGATCGTTCCATTTTCTCTTTTTCTCTTCTTGTGGTGCTTGTACATTTATCCTTCTAGTCATCCATTTTTGTAACTTCTCACTGTAAATCTATCATATGGAAATAAATAACAAGTTTTTACTCTAATCATTCCCATACTTGCCTCTGTTATTTATTTTCACATGAGAGATTAAGTTGATAATCTTTAAGTAATAATACTTCTTATTTTCGCAACTGCTGTTGCTAACCCTTCACAAATAAATGAAGAAATATAGCCATTTTCGCAAGCTTATTTGCTTACCCAATTTCTTGTTTTGTCTTATAATCATTTGTGTTGAAATTCATTATTGCGACAAGATCGCAGGGCGTCTCTACATTTTCATGTAATGACCCATTGATCTTGCCTTATCATTGTTTTTGTGTGGTCTTATTTTGCCTTCCTAGTTAAAGGTCTTATTTTGCCACCCCTCATTTTGCATCAATATGACAGGCATAAATATTCTTGCGAACATAAAGTCCCATGACATTGACGTCTTGCGACAAAATTGCAGAACGTCCTTACACTTTCATGTAACGACCCATTGATCTTGTCTTATCATTTCTATAGTATTATTTCCTCTGCAGGATGATTTTATTGCGACAATATGACAGGCCTAAATGTTCTTGCGAACGTAAAGCCCCATGACATTGCCGTCTTGCGACGAAATAGCAGGACGTCTTTACACTTGCATGTAAAGACCCATTGATCTCGTCTTACCCTCGCGTTAGTATTATTGCCTCTTCAGGATCATCGCACAAATATGACAAGCCTAAATTTTCTTGCGAAAATAGAGCCTCATGACATTTGCGTCTTTTGACACTTATCAGCTCCCTAATGGAGGGTGCCGCCCTTATCATCTCCCTGGTTGCCCCTTCAAGGAGGCGTATATCGGCCATACAAGACTAGCTCCTCCTATCCGGTCTTAACAACAACCAGTTGTTTTCGCAGCCTCTTATCCCTTATACCTATAGGGCTTATGGTTACGAGACTGCACCCTAAGTGGAGTTTTCTTCGGGCCGAGTGCGGCATGTGCCAAGACTTGCCAAGAATGGCCGAGACACTTCAAATGTCCCCGGGCACTCTTGGCTCAACCGTGTACCTCGGCGCCTTGGTCATACACTGACTCCTTGGAAGAGACCCTCGGTCGTCCAACCAGAGTATAACCTTATATATATAGTTGGAAATCCAAGGTATCTCCCCAGGATAGGCTTTCATGGGCCCTAAATCTTCATGACTCAGGTTCCAGGGGCGGTGTAACCTTTTCCCTGAGTCATGTTCAAGAGATACCCCCTTATATGATGCACTTTAGGTCTTACATTTGCCTCTTACGAAATATCATTCGCGAACTAGGGTGTACGCCATAAAGGTTCGTCCCATTCACTCACTCATTCATTTCTATCAATTCTTGTAATCATTCATTGCTTTTTGATTATTTCTTCTCATCTTCTTTGCGAAATTATCACATAGTCTTGCTTCATTTTTACGAGATCTCATTTGTAATTATTTAACCAAACTTTCATCATATTCATATATCGCGAGTTTTTCGCGCACTCCTTCTTCGATCATCATGACACACACATTTTTTTTTTTTTTTTACAAGACTCTGAAATCAATTATTTATTTCTTACACCTCTTACTCCTGTTGCTCTCCGTTTCCAAATTCATATTTCCAGATACTTCCTTCCCTTTTGCGAGACCTTCACAATTTTCAATTGTCTTCAAGCACTGATTTCGCAATATATCGTCATCTCTCACTTCTATTGTGTCCACCATCAGTTTTTCTCTTCTTTGTTCTTCTTTGATATTCCTTTTCCAATTTTTCTGTTGAACAACCCTTTCCTCGCAAGACTCCACATCGACTTCATAGCATTTTGTCCCTCAGCCCAATCTCCTTTTATAACTCCAACACCACTGGGATGTGGAAATTTGATGCACTGGTGGTTAGTTGATGCCACACCCAAGATCTCATGTAACCAGGGTCGCCCAATTAATGCATTATAAGGGGATTCCACATCGACTATGCAAAACAAGATTTCAGTTGATAATCCATTCAATGGTATTCGCATGCGAGCTTCTCCTTTAGGTTTATTAGCGATCTTAGTTAAAACCATAAATCTTATACGTTGAAGGTATCAAATCTTCATCTTTGCCCCCATAGTCTTGTAGGTGTGGTAAAAAGGATGTTTCTGAGCTCCCAAAAGTATCAATTAAGATTCTATTTATTGCCCATGAATTTTCTGCACCATCAGTTTCATCATCAACAGGTTTTGGATTAATTTCTAATCTTACCACTAATGGACTGTCATGCAACTCGCCACCTTCAGGTACTTCTTCTGCGGTAAAAGAAATAATTTGCGCTTGCCATTCTTTCAGTGACGATGACTTCGCGATATTCATTACTTCTCTATTGTTAACATCTCTTGCGAAAACCCTACTGAGAATACTATCATGAAAATCTTCAATTGTCTTGTACAAATGTACGATAGAGTTGCAGAACAAGTTTTTGGCCTTTGCTCCAACTTCTATTACAAATGTCTCTTTCCCTTTTGTCGTATTTACTCTGTTATTTTCTGGAGGTGTTGGTAATGGTTGAGTCTTCTCTTCACATTTTAAGAATTGGTTTAGTTTCCCTTGATCTATCATTCTAAGGATGATTCTTTTTATATTCCCGCAATCATTCGTTTGGTGTCCATGAAAATGGTGGTAGGAACAGAATTCATGACTTCTATCACCTGGAGGTGGTTCATTCCCCATATTCCATGGTGCAGGTATGTTTTCCATCAGGATTATAGCTTCCCATATCTTCTCCACGCTAGCGTTTAGTGGTGGCATCTTGATTTCTTCCCATACGACTCTATGACCTCGCTGTCCTCTATGATAATTCTGCCTCTGGCCTCCATAAGTCTCTTGTGGATTATGCCTCTGTCCTCCATAAGTTTCTTGCGGTTGATCGAGCCTTTGAATTTTATTATTTCCGCCACGGTTGTAGAAATTTCTTTCACTTTCAAATTCTTCCTGATCGCGACTCCCCATAGCTACCAATTTTTGCTGACCATCATTTGGTATCCTTACTCCTTGTTGACCTTGCGAGGTACTCACTACAGTGTTTATCAATTTGGGTAACAAACTTGCATTCGCAGCTCCTGAACTTGTATTCGCAACAGGGTATGATTCCATCTCATTTTGCTTTTCCTCTAGAGCAATATACTCCTCCTGAAGTTCTCGCAACTCAGTCATTGTGATTGTATTTTTGACTCTAAAAATTTGAATATATAGCAGATTTGTCGCAAACATAGCATTAATGAATGATAAGATGAGATATCTCTCCTCCACTCCGCATGACCATTTCGCTACACATTGTCTTCCATCTCACGGTTAGATGCTTCAAACTTTCACCAACCCTTTGTTTTAACCCAAATACATCTTCAATACACTGGTCATGAGGAATTATTACTTATATATGCCCCTAAAAATATAGCCTGCAAGTGATTGAAAGATGTTATTGTATTCCTCGGTAACCCTTCAAACCATTTCAAAGCTTCTCCTGTCAAACTTGATGCAAAATATTTGCACAATATAGCATCATTATTCTCCCATTGTAGCATACATCTCATATAAGCTTTGATATGCTGTATCGCACAAGTTGTTCCATCGAAAATGCTGGTTAATGTCGGTAAATTGCACTTAGGTGGTATTCCTCTTAATTGTATCTCTTGTGTGAACGGATTTTTCGCAGCTTCTTCTATTGCTTCATCCAACTGTCTCTTTCCTCCTCCCCTTTTACTGTTCATCAATCCTCTCATTTCTGCCAATTCTCTCAAAAGTTGTTCATTTACATCAGAATTTAAATCCACTGGTCTTTTTAGTTCCGCTTCTCTTCGCCTGCGTTCATGTCTACTTTGACTTTCTTGTTCATCATTATCTTCTCGCATTCCTCTACGATCTTCTCCTTCATTTCTTTCGCGAATTTGCACACCATTATATCTATCGATTTCTCTTCTTTGGTGCCTATCAGTTCTCCTTTGTGCTCTTTCGTATTCTTCATTAATATTATCATTGTTGCGATTTTGTTCTCGCCTTCTTTCTCGATTATCATGATTATTCTGGCGAATTGCCTCTTCTAACTCCTGTTCTTCCATTTCTGTTCTCAATCTTTCTCTCTCGCGAGCTAGACGTGCTTGTTCGGCATAGTGTCTTTCAATTTCAATTTCATCTTCAATTTCTTTTTGCTTCCTCCGTGCTTCTCTCCCATGCAATATTCTTCTTCCTTCTTCTTGGTTTTCTTCATCCATTGGTTGATTCTGCTCCTGACGTTGCCTATTTCCTTGGTTTCCACCATTCTTCTCATTTTGAAGAGTCTCGGGACGTGGGATATAACAATCTTCCATCATTTCTCTTCTCTCGCAATATTCTGTGCCTCGATTTTGCGCTTCTGCTTGGTTTTCTTCATCAGCATTTTCTGTAGGTAAAATTCTCATTCTTTCCTCTCTAACTGATCTTGAACTTGACCTTGTAGTACTTCTCGACCTTCTGTTTTGTAATCTCATGTTTTCCATCCTAAGCTCATGATTCTGTCTTGTCAAGTTTGCACGTTCCTCTGCCTCTAATCTTCTCTCTTCATGTATTGTTTGCCTCAACGCCTCTAATGCTGCGATCTCTTCATTTCCATGAATTATTTCTCCATTCCCTTCTCGGTCTCTCCCCTCTTGTCCATTGTTTACCAATTGTTGTTCTTCTTCCCCTTCGTCCACGGAGTCTGATCTCCAAGTATGCACACTTACTCTATCATAATCCACAATTCTATCTACTACTGGTTGAATTGGTGATTGAATTTGATTTTCTTCATCATTCCTTATGTTCCTTCTTGAGGATTCTCCCATTTCATTTCTCTCTTCTCCGTCAAGTCTCCTACTTTTCCTAACAGTTGTTGGTTGCTCAGATGCATTTCTCCTTCTAGCCATTTCTTAATTTTGGTAAACTGTTGAAAATTATATCAAATTTCTTCTCTACTACTCCAAATTCTTTCAAATCACGATGTCAATCCTTACTCAAACAACTGTTTCTAGCGCCATTATGTAGTTGTAGGAAATCCTACACTACACCCCTCACAATAATCCACACAACTAAAACATTTGAAGATTAATAACAATGATTTTATTGATTAATTCCTTGAATGTTTATAAGATAAGATAGAAAAGAGCTAAAGAAATTACAATCACCACAAACTTTCTCTCTCCTAATAACTTGTCTAACACTCTGAAAAAGATCTCCCTTTACAACTGATTCATTCGACTCTTTATATAGGGTAGTATACAATGGATGACAGCTAAGTTTTCCTTTATTTTCTGGAATGACTTGCGAAATATCGCAAGTGTACAAGTTTTAATTCTCGCAACTCTCCTAAATTTCGCTAGGTCTTCACACCTTTCTCGTGTTTTGGCTGTCGTCATTCATTGCGTCATTTATATTACTCTTTTGCGACGCCCTCACAACGCTATTGTTTATTGATCCCGCGAAGTATTGATGTCGCGATATTCTGATCCTACAAGCAGGCAAGCTGTCTAGGAGCCGTCCAATCGTTCGATTCTATATAGAAGTAATTACTGAAATTACTCAGTATTCATGAGATATGCCGTTGTCTCAGTTGAGAGACTACACATCTATATATACTCTGAGAGACAGTATTCTCAGTCAGAAGTTCTTGCGGCATGAACTTTCATGCTTCAATGAGAGACACGAGCCTCAATACTCATCTGATTGCTGGATCATGAGTATGTATAATTATGGTTTACGATTTTAGCCTTTGTCGAAAATCCACCATCTACATTAAGTCCCCTGTTTAGTGAGGGACAATCATGTTCCTCAGTCAGCACTGGATGATGATTTTCCAGTTACAAAAAAAATAAGTAATTTAACTTAGTCGTAAGATAAGATGTTACCGGATTTTCGATTGCGCGAGCGAACCGCGGCTTGAACGAAGATCCCAATGGCATGATAGAGTGTCATCTAACGGCATAAAGTGGTGTAGCACCGCCTTTTTTTTATTTCTTTTTTCAGAAGTTGATAACTTGTTCATGAGTTATTTATGTTAAAAAAATATATACATATACATGTATAGACGTGAGTTTTGTAAAAACCCTTGTTTTAGGAACATACGTTCGTTCGATCGTTAGTTTAAGAAACTAGCAATAATCCCTAATGTAGGAGATTTTTTTTTTTAAATATGTGAGATTTTAATAAACTCTCGTTTCAAAGGTGGATGCTTGTACGAGAGAAAAAGTTTTTTTTTTTTAATAGACGTGCGTCTGTTAGTAAAAACTTTGTCTATGAGCTTTCATGAAAAATTTATTTTCGATATGTAAGCTTTCACAAATTTTTGAAAATATACTCTCGAGGGAGCAAAAATAATATATATATATATATATATATATATATATGTTTTTCAAATTCACGTGAGTTTCACGTTAAAACATATTTTTTGTAAAATCAATGTTTTGATTTTGAACAACTGTTGAAAGTGGACAATTATACATGGTGAAATAATGTCTGTATGTGAGTTTTCACAATTGTAGAATGGACGTATGTCCAATTTTTGAAAAACCAGTGGATGTTAAAATTCACATGGGTTGTTCACGGTTTTATGAAAATCAAGTCATGATTTTGAATAATGAATTTTGCTCGTCTTTGCAGGTTTGAAGGAACGAGCAAGTTTTCGAAATTCTGATATAATCACTACAGCTAGTGAAATTGTAAATAGGTAAGAGTTGGATTGTTACCATTTTTTTTTGCGTGTTTGTTATTGGTATATCCATGACTGTATGTTTTTCGCCTCAGATAATGGTGACTTCCAGTTACAACCACCCTTCTGGATTTTCCGGGGAACGCTCCAGAAATATCAAGTCAAAGTTGAAGACTTCTTAGAGTGGTTTGTGCTAAGATATATGCTTTCTTGGTTTTAGCAGATGTGGAGGGAAAGCATGATGAAATATCACAAAAGAAAAGAGGTGAAGATGAAAAGCTCATATCTCATCAGCAGAAGCACCGCCGACTTGCAAGTGAGACTATCAGCCGAAGATGAATTTCGACCTTGTGTTGACTGTGTAGCTCCTGATTCAGATGTGGATGAATGAAGAATTTCGTCATAATTCGTCATCAGAAAATTCAGAAGTTAGGTCCTCATTGAAATTGCTGTAGAATCTTCGTCCGATGTCGGATTTTTGTGATCTACCCATTGTTGATGGGTGAAAACTACTCCTGCAGAATTTGGTAATTTGGGGTGTGGATGAGGAATGAATCTAAACCTTCAACAAATGCACTGCGCGGTGAGTGCTTGTAGATTCGAGAGATCAATCTGTGCAAGTCCGGCCTAAACCAAGAAATGGCCGTTCCGGACTTGTTTCGGTCACAAAGTGAAGGAGATGGGGTTGATCTTAGGGAGGGAAGCGAAGAAGGTGTTGAGATTGTGAAGATGTTGGCTTGCTTATGACATAATGAGAAAGATGAGCAGGCTTACGGTTGATGCAAGCAGGCTCTGGGTGTTTGAATACGATTTGTATTAACACTTGGTTTTTCTGTCTCGTCTGAACTTGTGTTGTTCTCCGTTATTCCTTCTTCCTTTTGGAAATAGGGCGGAGACCCTATTTATACAAGTCATTGAGCCTCATTCACGTTTCTCGTGGGAAGTGGAGGTAGTGGAATGATGGAGTAGTGGAGTTGTGTGTCGGTAACACACGACCGGTCTTGCCCACTTTTCTGTTCATCTCTAACCGTCCATGACTTCCTAACACGTTCTTGTGATGGCGTGTTGCACTGCCGCACGTCTTTGTAAACCGCGAGACCAATACCCCGTATGTATCCCCCGGTTTGTGACATGATTGATGCGGAATGTGGATCGTGGATCCACGAAAGATAGCATGTAATGCTGAATTGAATAACTGCGTTATTCAGAAAGTCGATACTTGTGAAGTATCGTGTGTATTTTATGCAGGTACTGCATTACGGTGTGGTAAAGTGATGGGTAATGACTCCTCACTAACCAAATAACTCCTGACCAGGGTTGTATAACCAGGCTGGTGAAGTCGGACGGATGAGATGATGTTTGAGACACCCATCTGCGACCGTTGATGAAATTAGGGTTTTTAAAGAGGTGCGCAAGCATCACTCTTCAGCTTGGTCAGAACCAAGCATGGGAAGGGTTTTGGAGAGGACCGACCATACATGCGTGTTGACGGCATGATGGTGTAGGCGCCTATATTCCGTTCCCTCATGAAAGCGCGATCTGGGCCACTCAATTTGACCAGAAGCAAAGAGGAGTGGTCGAGATCGATTTTGCGATAAGAGTTTGATACCGCAAGAAGCCGCGCGCCATACTCTTTTTCCGGAGCGTTTTCCAAGACGACCTAGCTTGGTCGGTCTTGGCCGGTTGGTTTGGCGTGAAGATGACGGTGATGTTCACGCCCATGTCTCACCGTCCCATGAAAGCGCGATCTAAGCCACCCAATTCGTCCGGTGAAGTTGAGTGGTCGAGATCGATTTGCAATTTGGGAAGTGTAACCACGCATGTTTGAGCGGGCGTTTTGGGTTGGCCAGGCATGATATGCCTTGGCCGATCACATGAGGGGGTAGATGGGCCCACGGTGGTCATCTTTGGTATGACCGGACTGCTCGATTTGATCTCAGTGACCCTCCATTCGTGCGGGAGAAGATGGACGCGCGTGATGGCTTGAACCCTAATTTTGGCTTGCAAAGCCGTGCGACCATGCTCTTTCAGGCGGGCGAATGTGTTGTAACCAACCATGGTTGGTTTTGACCGATTGGTCAAGTGTGTAGGCGGTCACATGGTGATTGTGTCGACATGCTCCGGGCCCTTTGAGTCTACATCTACACCCTCCATCTATACCTGCGAAGATGGATGGTTGAGACCGTTTTGCGGCACATGTAATATGCCGCAAACCCTAATTTAGGGTTTTCCGCCCATAATGCTTGGTATGGACGGTTTCTTGGCAAGAGAGGCCAATGGTCGACCATGCGGGGTCGGCCGTGTGTATTCCATACCGCTTGGGGGTGATGGAATTGATCGGGGTCGTCCAATCATGCTTGTGGAGTTGGATGATCGATCGAGATCATATCCGGACTGATATGGTCGGTCTTGGGATGCTCAATCGGGCTAGTATAACACACCAAGAGGGGCTCAATCGGGCTAGTATAAACACCGAGAGGGCTCGGGCTAGTATAACACACCGAGAATCGCCTGTACGGGTATTTCGTACAATGATTCATTATAGTGCTTGAGGTTTGTGTTACTCTGTAAGAGTAACACTCAGTCGTCATGCCACACTGATAATGAGTACAGGAAATACAAGGCTGATATGAAATTCACAGGAAGGGATTGTTGCTACATGCTTCAACCTGGAGGAATTTCATGTATTCACAGAATGGGATTGTTGCTACATGCTCCATTCTTGGTGAATTAAGTGAGGGAGTATCCAACACTTCATAAACGGCTTTATCTTTTACAAGATGTCAGCGCATGAGTTTTCTGGTTATTTACAAATTTAACCTTAAACGAAAATCCACCATCAACATTAAGTCCCCTTCCTAGCACATAATGGTTACATTATTGTGTGGTAGGCATGAGATGGTGACATACATACGTGAGAAAGACAGGATAAAGGAGTTTACCCGGAAGAGTGTTGGCCGACCGCTAATTCCCCACGCCCGTTACGCTTGTATGAAATCCTCTGGTGGGGCCGGTTTCTTTCTTTGGGTATTTGAATCAAAAGAGGAAACCAAATAAGAGAGGAATCCTTTTTCTAGTGGGATTCTTCTAATTTTTGTCTATAAAAGAGACCAAGACTCCTTTCTTTTCCTCACGACTTTTTTTTTTATTTTTTGTTCTCGTCCGCAACCTTCTTTCATGTCGTCGACCGCTCTTATTGCCTTGCATTGCGGGAATTGTTGTCGGAAACCGCCGCCGTCCGTTGCCGGAGTTGCTCCCGTCCGGCCGTCCAAGGTCTCCCTTTTTTTTTTTTTTTTTTTTAACGGTCAAACCCTAGTTTTGTTAGGTAAATACCTTTTGTAAGACATGTGCATGCTTAGCTTTTTTCACCATTTGGCTTGAATCCCGTAGACACGATTCCCATGAATAAAGAAAATCGTGTTATGATGCATGCGGGTGAATGTGGGCCCGCCGTGTATGCCGGAACGTGGGTCTTATTCACACATGTTTGACTGAAATTTACACCGAACTTGGAACTTGTACCGGACTTGAAACCAATACCAGACCGACTTGAAAGTTATACCGGAGAACTTGAAATCAATACCGAAACTTGTATGATGTTTGGACCGGCCATTATGTGAGTCGTGTATTGTCGTGTGTGACTACACTTCTCATATGCTTTCATACAAGTTCTAACTCCTGTATTTTATTTCATTGCGGTAAAAAAGAACTCCTGTCGATATGTCTTCTGAAGATAATCTTTGGTGCCAAGTCGGGAAGCGTTGATAGCTTCAAAGATATGCCGAACATCAATGACGAGTTGTTCACCTCGCCTTTTCCAAATATTAGGAAGCATCCTTCTCATAAGATAGTCTTGCTTTCCGATTCGAAGAAAATATGGATCTTTGATCCATTCTCTTCTTCCGCACTTGTGATGAGATTTTGTCTCCAGAGAAACGAATATCCACCTTCTCCTATTGACTTCAAGATTTGCCATGCTCCACTGGGTTCTTATGAGGGATGGATGAGACGCATGTTGAGTAATAAGGGCATTAAGGACAATTTGACCAAAGCACAAATCCTCGATGCGGTCATGGCATCTGCTACCCTCGAAATTAAGAAAGACACCGCGGGCTTGATCACCTTCATTTCTCGGTGGCGTATTTCCACTCACACAGCCATATCTAGATGGGGAGAAATGACTATTACTCTGGAGAGTGTAGCCGCATTAATGAACCTGCCTGTCGCCGGAAGTCTTTCTTACGAGCTCTCTGATGCGGAACAAAGTAACTATGATGCTATACTTCAAAAGGCGGAGGGATTCGAGAGTCTGGACAAGGAGGAGAAGAAGGATGCGAGATGCTTTTATACTTGGTGGGTTTCGGAGTGGTCTTCTGCAGACCCAGAGTTGAATCAAGAGTTGGAAAACGAGCTCATCTTCATCGCGTTCCTGTCTTTATGGCTATCCAGAGATGTATTTGATGATGGTTCCGGAAAGAGGACAATTAGAAGTGACCTTGTCAAAATTGCCATAAGGCTGGCGAAGGGTGAAGTTCTTCCTCTAGGTGCATTGTTCATTGGATCGTTGTATTCTCATCTGGACGCTTTAGCAATGGATATGCACGTTTCTAACGGGTACAAGAAGGTGGAGTCGCACGTTCACTTCGCTTTTCTTCAGGCGCTCTTATGGGAACACTTCAAAAGTTATGCTCCTACTCCTGCACCTTCACTCGTTAACTTGTACGGCGGCTCGAGAATACTCCGATGGAATAAGAAGCGTCCTAAAGCCGGTGCGAAACTTGTGGAGGTATTTGACAACATTTCTTCCGTAGATTTTCGTCCATGGGGCCGATTCACTCTTCCATCGTTCGACCAAAGACCTTTGCCGACGATCTGGCGTTGTGTTGCGATCGATGTCAAGACCATGAGATCTGGGGAAATTATTTACCTGCGCAGCTGCATTCCAGGATATGTCCCGTCTCTATTCGACGGACAATTTTCTGTGACTCCATACAACATTGACAGGGCTGCTCGCCAAATGGGTAACGATCAGGGTGTCCCATTTATCCGTCCACCAGGGGCCCCGGAAGAATTCCTTCCACAAATTCTTAACGCCAATGTGTTCTTAGACCGGGTGAGCCTTCCCTTCTGGCTTATTGGGAGAAACCCAGTGGTGACCGACGGGTATAAAGAATTTTGGGGAAACAAGCTGTTGATCTTCCGAGAAATTTTCGAAGAGTGTTGTGACGAATTCCGTAGTGAGCCATCTTCGACGTCTTGACGAAGCATTTCGGTTGAAGCCACTTCCGGTCAAACGGACCGTAGCCGAGGATTGCAGTCCCCAAGTAGGAGAGAGACTTAAGAGGCAAGCATGCGGTCCGGTAATCCTCAATTCTTCCAATATGCAGGTATTTAAATCTCCTCCCATCGGTTCTTTCATTTCTCCAGTGTAAGTTCTTCTAAAACGATCCTTGTTTTAAATCAGGGAATTTCGAAAGATAATGCCTTCACAAGGTTGGCACGCATTCAAAACGGGAAGGCCGGCGGCATCTTGGTCTTCATGCCGAGAAGTCCATGTACGGACCTTCATCTTCGAGAAGTCCGCGGTATGGACCTTCATGCCGAGAAGTCCGGGGACCGACTTTCATACCGAGAAGTCTCGGTATGGACCTTCATGCCGAGAAGTCTGGCGGCATCGACTTTCATACTGAGAAGTCTGGAGAAACCGCTCCTTTTTCTGACCACGACAGAGATGATGAAAGCTCGGTGGAACAAGGCGCTTCCCTTAGTGATCTTGTTGACGGGGTCTGTGATGGAAATTAGCACCCAGAGTGAAAGAGAGGCGGCACCGCTGTAGTTGGGGCGGCTCCCCTTGAAATTCGTCCCCGAAGTGCTCCGGTCAATATGGCTATTGTGGTGACTCCTTCGAAAAGCCCCCGCACCCGCTGGGGTTCCGCGGTTGGTGAATTACCGGTGATGCAGCCTGGGGCTTTGTTCGATCCCCCTTTTGCTATCCCTTATCCAGGCCATGTGTTGGTTGGTGGATTCAGCGTGCCGGTTCAATTTGAAAAGTTGTACATGGCAATATGGGAGAAACACGGACATATTGCTACCACCACGAAGCTCAAGAGTCGTCTTGCATTGGTCAACCGCGTCCAAGAAGCTTTAGTTTCCATCCAGGGGATGAGCGCTGCGACTGGTGGAACAGTTTCTGAAGAGGTGATTGAAGATTGGAGGTGTCATCTGGACGTGTTTGCGCAGTATAGCTTCAATGCTCCTTGGTTCTTCAAAGGGTTCTCCGAGATTCAGGAGCTCTAGAAACTACATGATGAAGTCCCTTCCGCGGACTGTGTTGCTCGCCAGGAAGAAGAGGTCGAAAAGCTGTCTGAGGAGTTGAAGCTGAAGCAGGCCGTGCTCCAAAGGATGAAGGTCGCTCTCGCCCAGAAGGACGAGTTGTTCTTTCAAGGACTTTCCTTGATTTGTGCCATATACTTGTCTCTTCTTTTTTAGATGTTTCTTCTTTTTGAGTGATAGTGAGGATTTTCTTTCGTAATTTGGCTTAGGTTTTGAATAGGTAATTGAATTGGCTTATTTTGAGATAGTTTTGTGAACAACCTTTTTGAAAGGGATTATGTTAAATGAAATTTGCATCTTGGTCATGAATGATTGCGCATGAAATTGCAAATGTTATGTAAAAGGGAGGTACGAATGGAAACAAACATGGCGTTTGATCACTGAGCCTCTTTTCCACATGCGGGATGCTAAGTCCCCAGTGAATTCTAAACTATCTCTCTTGTAAAGTTGTTGAGTAAAACTTACTTGCTTTTGAAGCCTCACTATATCAAACCGGAGTAGCCTCTCTAAGAAAATCCTCCGCAAGCTATCTTTCTGAACCGAGCTTCTCCTGAACAATGCGCTTCAAAGCGCTGCATTCACAGGGTGGGGTGATGAAGGAACCGGTGGTAATGACAAGTACCTCGGGTCTATTACTTCTTGATCGCAGAGGGCGGACGCCATACGGGGGTAGCTCCACCTCTTCATTTCGCACCCATGTCTCCAGTAGCTCCAGAATCTTCTTCATTGGGAATGGGAAATGTAAGTACCTTGAGTCTGGCTTTTCCTGCGTTAGTGGGCGTTGTAACGTCTCTCCGCGGCTTTGACGTGGAACAGGAGATGAAGTTGGAAGATTTGTGAGTGCCATCATATCTGCGGATCGCTTGCCTAGGTAGAGGGATGTGGAAGGTGTCGTAATGTCACTGCTGAGTGACCGGATTGAACGTTCCCATCCTCTGTATTCAGAGCATTTCGATTGATTTCTCCTTCCTCAGCGTTCCTTCAGTTGGTTGGAAGGCCGACGCGGATTGGACAGTCTTCCGTGCTTCAATAAGAGTTTTGAAATACAAATCTTCTAGCACGGCTCCATAGGCTGCAGGCTCCCTTTCTTTATCCGGCAGACATTGTAGTATTCCGGACAAGTCTTTTCTCCTGTGGAGTTGCCTCGGATCTTCATTGTCGACTGGACCATGCTGTTCATCTTTCCTGAGTCTCCTGCGATTACGCGCTCTTTTGCCTCTCCACCGGTAAAGGTGTGACTCTGGCTAATGATTCAACATTTTTATTATCGCCTGAGTAGATGCTCGTCGACCCTTCTTGTAATTGTGCCGCTATATCATTCAAAAGGAGAAATGTCTCGCTCTGCCTCCTGGTGATACCGGCTTGATTTGCTAAGACATCCTCCAGCATTCCAGCTATGCTTCCCATGATATCTGAACCGCCTGTAGTTTCCGGATACATTGCGAGATGGAAACTGAAAAATTGAGGATTCAATTTTATGCAACCGATAGATCAACCTCCCACTGTGGTCGCCAATTGTTGATGGGTGAAAACTACTCCTGCAGAATTTGGTAATTTGGGGTGTGGATGAGGAATGAATCTAAACCTTCAACAAATGCCTTTGCGCGGTGAGTGCTTGTAGATTCGAGAGATCAATCTGTGCAAGTCCGGCCTAAACCAAGAAATGGCCGTTCCAGACTTGTTTCGGTCACAAAGTGAAGGAGATGGGGTTGATCTTAGGGAGGGAAGCGAAGAAGGTGTTGAGATTGTGAAGATGTTGGCTTGCTTATGACTTGTAACAGAAAGATGAGCAGGCTTGCGGTTGATGCAAGCAGGCTCTGGGTGTTTGAATACGATTTGTATTAACACTTGGTTTTTCTATCTCGTCTGAACTTGTGTTGTTCTCCGTTATTCCTTCTTCCTTTTGGAAATAGGGCGGAGACCCTATTTATACAAGTCATTGAGCCTCATTCACGTTTCTCGTGGGAAGTGGAGGTAGTGGAATGATGGAGTAGTGGAGTTGTGTGTCGGTAACACACGACCAGTCTTGCCCACTTTTCCTGTTCATCTCTAACCGTCCATGACTTCCTAACACGTTCTTGTGATGGCGTGTTGCACGCTGCACGCTGTAAACCGCTAGACCAATACCCCCCGTATGTATCCCCCCAGTTTGTGACATGATTGATATCTGGAATGTGGATCGTGGATCCACGAAAGATAGCATGTAATGCTGAATTGAATAACTGCGTTATTCAGAAAGTCGATACTTGTGAAGTATCGTGTGTATTTTATGCAGGTAGTGCATTACGGTGTGGTAAAGTGATGGGTAATGACTCCTCACTAACCAAATAACTCCCGACCAGGGTTGTATAACCAGGTGGTGAAGTCGGACGGATGAGATGATGTTTGAGACACCCATCTGCGACCGTTGATGAAATTAGGGTTTTTAAAGAGGTGCGCAAGCATCACTCTTGACTTGTCGAGAACCAAGCATGGGAAGGGTTTTGGAGAGGACCGACCATACATGCGTGTTGACGGCATGATGGTGTAGGCGCCTATATTCCGTTCCCTCATGAAAGCGCGATCTGGGCCACTCAATTTGACCGACAAAGAGGAGTGGTCGAGATCGATTTTGCGATAAGAGTTTGATACCGCAAGAAGCCGCGCGCCATACTCTTTTCCGGAGCGTTTTCCAAGACGACCTAGCTTGGTCGGTCTTGGCCGGTTGGTTTGGCGTGAAGATGATAGGCTGATGTTCACGCCCATGTCTCACCGTCCCATGAAAGCGCGATCTAAGCCACCCAATTCGTCCGGTGAAGTTGAGTGGTCGAGATCGATTTGCAATTTGGGAAGTGTAACCACGCATGTTTGAGCGGGCGTTTTGGGTTGGCCAGGCATGATATGCCTTGGCCGATCACATGAGGGGGTAGATGGGCCCACGGTGGTCATGCTGGTATGACCGGACCTGCTCGATTTGATCTGTGACCCTCCATTCGTGCCGGAGAAGATGGACGCGCGTGATGGCTTGAACCCTAATTTTGGCTTGCAAAGCCGTGCGACCATGCTCTTTCAGGCGGGCGAATGTGTTGTAACCAACCATGGTTGGTTTTGACCGATTGGTCAAGTGTGTAGGCGGTCACATGGTGATTGTGTCGACATGCTCCGGGCCCTTTGAGTCTACATCTACACCCTCCATCTATACCTGCGAAGATGGATGGTTGAGACCGTTTTGCGGCACATGTAATATGCCGCAAACCCTAATTTAGGGTTTTCCGCCCATAATGCTTGGTATGGACGGTTTCTTGGCAAGCAGAGGCCAATGGTCGACCATGCGGGGTCGGCCGTGTGTATTCCATACCGCTTGGGGGTGATGGAATTGATGCGGGGTCGTCCAATCATGCTTGTGGAGTTGGATGATCTGCGATCGGATCATATCCGGACTGATATGGTCGGTCCGGATGCTCAATCGGGCTAGTATAACACACCGAGAGGGCTCAATCGGGCTAGTATAACACACCGAGAGGGCTCGGGCTAGTATAACACACCGAGAATCAGCCTGTATGGGTATTTCGTACAATGATTCATTATAGTGCTTGGAGGTTTGTGTTACTCTGTAAGAGTAACACTCAGTCGTCATGCCACACTGATAATGAGTACAGGAAATACAAGGCTGATATGAAATTCACAGGAAGGGATTGTTGCTACATGCTTCAACCTGGAGGAATTTCATGTATTCACGAGAATGGGATTGTTGCTACATGCTCCATTCTTGGTGAATTAAGTGAGGGAGTATCCAACACTTCATAAACGGCTTTATCTTTTACAAGATGTCAGCGCATGAGTTTTCTGGTTATTTACAAATTTAACCTTAAACGAAAATCCACCATCAACACCCATGTTTCTTCATCCTCGGAAAATTCCCAAGCTTTATCAAAGAAGATTTTCAGCTTTTGAGCACGTTTAAGCGCCTAAATTGATGAAACAGTAAACTTCCAGAAGGTTTTCAGAAACTTTTCAGCTGTCATGTAGTCCAAGGTTTTGGCCACATCTTTTTTCTCGTTCATCCAATTGTTGTGAATTTTGGATATGTTGTAGAGGACATCCATACGAAGAGAATGACATATGACTCAACCTTATATTCCTCACCAATTGCTCCCAGATCTCTTCTTTGTGCATGACAAAGTAAAATTGTCTCAGACGAGCTTGTTGTAAAACACTCCTGTTGTGTCTTTAGACCATTCGCTTGTGTCTTGAACGGTTGGTGAAGGATTTTAATGTCGTTGATTCATTTGAGATCAGGAACCCTTGATTGATACATGAGCATGGTGCTTGCAGTGCCATCTTGTTTCTGTCAGTCGTAGAAACATCACTTCTGAAACCCTGGTCACAGGACCATAACTGAGGTTGCTCTCAAGAGGGGAAGAAGTAATGACCATGGTTGTATGTCCCGGTGGTAGCATTCCTTTTATGATGAATGATTAGTAATAAAGAGCCCGGAGCCATGAGTCTTGGACTGTGAAATTGATCGTCATGACCAGTGGACCGTCAGTCCCCAGTATGTTGTTGAATCTTTCCCTTTCGTTTTCCATTCTTCTGGCAAGACCTAGTGTAAATGGGGAAAAACGATTTGCTAGTTTTTACGGAATTGAAGAGTCGACCGTGTGGAGACTCCTTGAACCGATCGAAATGTTAAACCTCACACAGATGCACTGCAATAAGGGAGTGATTTAAGTTCGAGAGATCAATCTGTAAGACTCCGGCCTAAACCAAGAACAATGGGCGTTCCAGAGTCAATTCGGGCACAAGAGAGGATGGGTTGATCTGTAGGAGGGAAGCTGAGAAATGTGTGAGATCAATGGCGATCTGAGATTGTAGGTGTGTTGTGAATTTAGAGTAAGAATGCTCTGAATGACTGAATTTTTCTCAATGGAGAGTGAATGCTTAGACGATGAGTTCATGTTGACGAAAGATTGTCTGTATGAACTTTCCGAGAATTCTTTTAGACGAATGTTCGAGTGTTCGAATCTTGTCCTTTCAATCAGGATTTAGAGACATTTTATAATGTCGGAGTTGAAAACACCATGATCCCATGAAGTGTGACAGTTTGCTGGAATCAGAGAGTGGGGAAGTGGGAAATCGTGTTAAAACCAGTTGCTCATCGTGCGGAGACTTGGTTAATTTTCCACCCACTACTTTGCTGACTCTTCCAACTGATTACACGACTTGCTCACATTCTCATCGTGGGTGAACACATGTGTCGTAGACCGCCAGACCAAAACCCTAGTTAATATCCCCCATGTGACACGATTGAAATCTCGTGATTTGTGAAGTCAGTTGCTGACTTTATGGGACGATGAGTCCATGTATTGTTGAGTTGAACATGATTTGCAAATGTTCTGAAACTCATGAATTAAATATGTCTGCTGAGACGAGGTATTATTATGTTGATTACGAGCAAGCTGTGTTACTGAATTATTGAATATTGATAGTTGAACCAATATTCTTGAATCTGAGCAAATATTGCTGATTCGGGCAAATATTTTCGGTTTGAGCGAATGTTGCTCATTCGATGGATTGTTGGTAGCAGGACAAAATAAAATATTAATTTAAGATACTGACTGCTGGGTCGAGCAAAATAAATAAAAATGTTGATCATGGAATCAACATAAAATTATCAGAGTTTGAATCTGCTCAGAATCATGTTTCTGCGGAGCTCTGAATTCAAAACCCTAATTTTACTGAAATGATGATTTATTGCAAATCAAGTGAAGCAGGGACCGGCTACATGGGATGATAAGTTCACCATGTAAGCCTAGATGCTCGAATGAACAAAATACCAAAGTCTCTTGAGGACCAGTTGGTGAAAGAATGATTAAATGCTGGTTTAATCATTTATTGAAATAATGCTCGTGTGAGCGACAAATAACAAAACCTATCCATGAAGAGATGAGAAACCGACCAGGAGGTCATGAGACCGGATCTTGGTGGCCGTGGGATCAATGGATGGTCGTTCAAGCAAACTCTTAATTGTTTGGAAGAAGTTTGAACCTAATATGAGCAATTGAGCAAATTAGGTTCAAATCATTAAAACCTGTGGGGCCGGCTATTTGCAGGCCTTAGAGCCCCCCTTGTTCGGTCAAGGGGATGTACTTGTGTCACCATAGTGTCCGTGTCTTAGTCCTGAGAGCTTCACTATTTTCCGATGCGCATTTGAGCAACATTCTGAGAAAATATGCAGAATCCAGGGTTTTGCTGAAACTAGGAAAAATACATGAGATGATGAAAAATGATAAATAAAACAGGGAATTGCAAGGTGTGGGACCGACCACGGCTAGGGCATGGCCGGCCGGTTGACAAGCACGGTCCCACACTTTCCCAATTTTATGTACTTTCTCTGATTTGAGGGAAATTCCATGAAACTGGAGAGTTTATGAAATTAGGGAACTTCCATGAGATGAGGGAGATAAAATAATAATAATAAAATAGGGAATGATGGAGTGTGGACCGGCAATGGCCAAGGCATGGCCGGTCGGCCAACAGGCACGGTCCCAGGGCACTCTTCCCAATTTTATGTAATTTTTTATGATTTTAGGAAATTTTCATAAAATCAAAGAGATTTGTTGAAATCAAGGTATTTTGTTGAAATCAGGGAGTTTTCATGGAATCAGAAAAATAAAAAAACAAACAATAATAAAATAATAGGCGTGTGGGACCGGCTAGAGCCCGGTCCCACGAGTTTTCCTAATTTTATAATATTTTTCATGATTTTAGAAAAATTCATAAAATTAGGGAATTTTCATGGTTTTAGGGAAAATTCATGAAATCAGGGAATTTTCATAATTTGAGAGAAATAATAAAATAATGGGACGTGAGGTGTGGGACCGGCCACGGCTAGGGCATGGCCGGCCGGCTGGTGCTCGGTCCTGCGACACCTTTCCCTAATTTTATTATTTCTTTGATAAAATCATGAGATTAGAGAATTTCCTTGAAACAAAGGAGATTTGCTCGAACGAGAGAATTTTCACGAGATCGGGGAAAAATAATAAAATATGACAAAATATAAAATTGGGTGCGGAACTGGTCACGGCATGACCGGCCAGTTGATGAGCCTAGTCCCCTGGCGCCTTTTCTAATATTTTATTATTATTATTTTTCCTTCCTATTTTGCATAGATTCATCGTTCATTCATATTTTTGAAATGCTCGTTCGCGCATTCAAATGATGGTTTGTGCATTATTGCTAAGTACACTTGCACCATTTTAGTCAGGGCTTATTCGATGCTCAGATGCCTATTTCGTTGAATATTTATCACTAACCCGTGGAATTCTGCTGAGAAGAACCACGAATTGAAGTGATGAAATATAATGAAGAATCGTAGAATATTGCTGGATATTCAAGTGATTAGAGATAATTAACTGATGGCTCTATACTCGCAGGGCTTCCTATCTAGGAGCATTAATTATCTGAAGGTTGAGAAATATGAACTTGCTGGAGTGTCATATTCCTCTTGTACAGTCAGGGAAAACCTGGTTGCATCCTGAAAACGTTATTGCTCTATACTAGTAGACATGCTGTCTAGGAGCCGTCCAATCTTGCGATTCTATACAATATGAGATGTGCCGTGGTCTCAGCTGGGAGACTACACATCTACATCTTCTCTGAGAGACTTTCTCGATCAGAGGTTTTATGGCATGAGCTTTCATGCTTAGAGACATGAGTCTCAATACTCATCCGATTGCCGGATCCGGAGTAATTACGGAAATTGCTCAGTATTCATGAGATGTGCCGTGGCCTCAGTTGGGAGACTACACATCTACATATACTCTGAGAGACAGCCTTCTAAGTCAGAGATTTATGGCATGAGCTTTCATGCTTTAATGAGAGACACGGGCCTCAATACTCATCCGATTGCCGGATCCGGAGTATAGTTTTACAATTTTACCCTTTGTCAAAAATCCACCATCTACATTAAGTCCCCTGCTTAGTGAGGAACAGTCATGTTCCTCAGTCAGAATTGAATGGTGGTTTTCCAGGTACAAACAGAAATAAGTAATTGAACTTAGTCATAAGATAAGACATTACCGGATTTTGACTGAATGAGCAAACCATGGTTTGAGCGGAAACCCCAGTGGCATAATAGAGCATCATCCAGTGAGCAAAATTTTGTGTAGAACCGCTGATTCGATGGTGGAACCAATGTAGTTAATATCGGATTTCGGTTCATCTCGGTTGGAGACCGATACACTGGTACATCTTTGTATCGGGGAGATTTCGGTTCTAAATATCGCTACAATCTCGGTTTCAATTTTTATACCAAAATTATTTTTGGTACCAAAGATATATTTCAAACATTTTAAAAGAGGTCAGTTTGCTTTAACTTTGTATTTTGTTTGTGGGAGATGCTAATCCGCGCCAAGTCTCCCCTCTTTTCTCCTCTCGCTCTGACGTGGCTTGATGATATAATCACGTGAATGGCTCTTCCTCTCTTTACGATTTCTCTCTTTTTCTACTAATCTTCCCCTTCTCCATCTCTTATTCAACCGAATCTGTGCTTCTTGATTGTTCCTTTCCTGATAGTTCTGAGCTTGTGATTTCTATAACTCAGGCAAGACCAGACCAGAATTAATTATAAAATCAACACTTCTTCTCTTTATTATTTGTTGTAACATGTATACTAAAAAAACCCTACGTCATAAAATGTTACGGTGCAAATGTTTGGTCTGATTTTTTTCACTCCATGCTTCGTACGCGAGGATTTGTTTTGGGTTTCATGATATCTGTATCCTCTGTAAATTACATCTAAAGATTAGATCATTTTAGTTCTCAGGTGTCTTTAAATAACATGAGATTTAATAACACACGTAAAAGTGGAAGATGGGGAAGCTCAAAACCAAGTTAATTTACGCTTAATGACTGAAATCCTACCCGAAAGTATCGTTGATATCTCGACCGAATTAACCGAGTCAACCGAGATTACCGTTGAAATCTCGTTTCACGATATTGTGTGTTTCGTCTCGCTGCAGTTCCGAGACCGAGATTTTCGGCGATATCTCGGCCGAGATAACCGAAATTGACTACACTGGGTGGAACCTTGGTTGGTCTAGGATTTACGAGCCGGGCCCAAAGAGAAAATCCTTATGGAATTAGGTTTTGGAAATAAAATTAGGTATAAAAGGAATTAATTCCCTTTTTTTTATTCTTCCCACACAACCACCATATTCTTCATCCTTCTATCACCTTTATATCCGAGCATCAGGAGGAGCAGGAAAAATCGCCGGAGCTCTCACCCGCCGGCGCCGTCCGGCCAAATTCCGGCCGACACCGACCAGGTAATTTTTTTTTTTTTTTGTTTTCTGATTTCATGAGTTGTTCATGTTGAAATTCTATACATGTGTATATATTAGCGTGAGTTTTGTAGAAAAACCCTTATTTTATTAAACGTATGTTCGTTCGATCGTTAGTTTAAGAAACTAGCAACAATCCCTAACTTGAGAGAGATTTTTATTTGGAAATAGAACTGTGTCCAGTGATAAAATTTTGTTTATGAGCTTTCATGGAAACCAAAACTTTATCTTAAAAGGTGTGAGCTTTCACAAAACCGAAATAAACCTCGTTTTAGAGAATAATGCTCATACGAAGGAAAAATAGATTTTTTTTTGAATCCGTGACATATTATGATGAATATGATGTATTTTGTTCATGTGGGTTTGTTCATATTAGATAAAATTCGGAAATTTACGTGAGTAATTCACGTTAATTACTGTTTTGTAAAATCAAAACGTGGGTTTTGAGTAACCTCGAAACTTCGACAATTTATTTATGATGAAATATTCTCTTGGTGTAAATTTCATAGTTCAGTTGTGGATGTTTGTACTATGAAAATTGTGTCTATGATTTTATGAAAAATCAGCTTTGAAAGTTAATAAAGTTTCGTTCGTTATTGTAGGTTTCAAGAAACGAACTAATTTTGGAGTGTTAACTCTTGCGGCACAATCACTATTGTTAGTGGAATCGTAAAGAGGTAAAAGTTAAGAGTTACCATTTTTGTAGATGTATTTATTTGCATGTCGATAATTTTATGTTCCTGATTCCAGAAAATGTCAGCTTCCAGCAGCAGCTATTCCTCTAGCTCTTCTGATGAGGATTCCAAAGCTAAATTGAAAGCTAAGAAAATTCATAACGAGGGAGTGAAGCCTAGCATACCCCTGAATGAGCGGAGGGTCACTTATGCCGAACTCAGGAAAACAAAGGCTGAGGATGATGAGGCAGAGGCTCGTCAGCGCAGAAAGGATCGAATCCGGCGCAGAATACTAAAGACTGAGGAGAGACGCCAATTCTTGGACGGGGTACCTTCTGACTCCGATGCTGATGCTTATGAAGAAGAAACTACATGGGAGTTACCAGAGCATAAGATCAAGCCTGATCGGTATTCCAGAGAGTTCGAGAGAACCATGAAGCAAATTGAAGCTGAAGCTGAAGCTGAAGCTGAAGAAGATTCGGACTCAGATGATCTTGATATCCATCCAGATTTCTTCGATAATTCTAATAGTGACTCCGAAGATGATTCCGAGAAGGATAGTGATGAAGATTCTGAAAAGGACAGTGATGATGAATCTGACAACTCGGATGAATCTGACGAGTAGCTTTACTTTCAATCCCCTTTTCTCTTTTAGCATTTAAATTTTTTTAGCTTTCGTAGTAGAAATCTTCATTCAGTCAACTTTATTGAAGTATTAAGATTTTCCTTTCAAACGAGAGACCCTTTCATTAATGCTATTTCTTCTTAATTGAATCAAATAAAGTGAACCAATCTTCACACGCCGAACCCATTATAATCTTCCTTTGCTTGATTTACGGTTTCCATCTGTGAAAACATCCAGGCACAGACAATGTAACACACAAAGCCGTGTGACTTGCTGACCGTGCCTAGCTTTGGTCAGTCCCCGGTGCATTATTTTACTCCGCATCTCTAGTATTTACCTTGTTCAAAGACTTAGGGTTTAAGTAAAAACCGCAACTGAATTGACTATTTGCAGAAGATAAGTGCCTGCCGTATCTTGTATATATCTCCAAGGTTTAGGGTTTAATACTTGCACAAATATTTCTTCCATTCCTGAGTTAGTTTCACAGAAGAAATTTTCGATTGTCATACCTTTCATACCATGTCTAGCGATAATACTTCTTCTCGAAACGGACTTCAGTCGAAGCATGGAATAGAAGCGTCTATCTCGGTAAGTTGTACATCTTCTTCGTCCCTGTTTGATCGAGGTTATTGATCGTAGGGAATGATTTGTTGCAGGATAATCAGAAGAATCCTTCTTCTCACAATTCGAGGCTCAAGTGGACTGTCAGAACTCCTGCCCGGTATAGGTCGGCTCTCGCTGAGACTGGATCATCTCTAAGCAATCTTACAATTCTTGAAGTTTTAACATGCTCAATTTCGACAAAATTAAACACTTCCTCATTTCGTCACAGGCGGACGTTCGTGTCGTTGTTGATGCTAGAAGGAGAAGGAGTGGAAAGTCTGTGACCGTGGTTTTGGTTGAAGATAGCATCAACCAGGCATGTGAAGATTCTGCAAAATCCATGGAGACAGAAGACGGTGTTCATGCTCGTGAATACCCGACGGCTGGACTCTTATTTGAATCTCCCTTGATCAATACTTTCCCGAACAATGAGGTGGTCGGTGGATTCGTCATTCCCAAGTGTCATGCACCACTATATACCAAGATCTGCGGGATATCAAGAATCAAGAACTGCACAAGTGGGATGAGATGGTTTCCAATTGTGAGACATTGCGATTCAATGTGAGCTGGCTTCGTCGTCGACTTGAGATAATCAAGATTCATAAGGCAGCGGAGGCTGCTGATGCGATTTCCATGACCACTGCTTTATTGGAGGAGGAGAAGATACTGGCTTTGGAGTCGGCTAGGGTCGAGAAGGCGGTCGAGGATTTGAAGGCAAAGACCAGGATCTTCCAGAAGAAACTTGATAGAGTTTCTTTTAGGGATTATCCATTGCTGGACGGTTTGCTCTGAGTGATCATTCAGGATCTTTGAAATGTAGGTTTCTGATAAGGTAGAATAATCTGATAGCATGAGGAATTTTTTGTTCAATTGATGAATGTTTGGTGAACAAACGAGCATTTTTCATGCTCTTTGAAGGAAATAAATTACATTTGAGATGTATTTGAATAAAGGTTAATTATTTGATGCTGATCAAGCATAATAGGCTTTGAGCCATTTGCCGTTGATAATATTTCCTTCCTTTCCTCCACTGACTGCTAAAATTTTGTAGTATCCACTAGACACCGCTTTGATGATAACATACGGCCCTTCCAATTTCGGAGAGAATTTGGGAGCGGACATGTCTTGTTGAATGTGCTTTGCCGTCTTTAATACCAAATCTCCTACTTGGAAAGTTTGAGGTTTTACCATTTTGTTGTAAGCTCTGGATATTATCTGTTTGTAGGTTTCCACATACTTTTCTACTTTAGCTCTCCTTGATTCGAGCATGTCCAGTTCAGCAACTCTTGACTTGGACACTTCAGCTTCATCCCATCGTATTCCATTAGCCGCTGCAATCCTTGCCGAAGGAATGTTAATCTCAGCTGGGAGTATGGCATCAGCCCCATAGACGAGCGAATACGGTGATGTTCCAATCGAGCTTCTTGGTGCAGTTCTGTAAGCCCACAAAGCCATGGGTAATTGCTCATGCCATGACCGTGGATTGTCATGAATTGTTCGACTGATGATCCGAATTAAAGTTTTGTTGGTGCTATCCGCTTGACCATTTCTTAGGGGATAGTATGGTGTGGAGAAAATCTGTTTGATCCCGTACTCCTTAAGCAATTTTTCGACATCTTTGTTGGCGAAAGGGGTCTCGTTATTTGTGATGATATGTTTGGGGACGCCGAATCTACAAATAATGTGTTCCTTGATGAAAGCTGCAATAGTTTCCCCTGTAGTACCTTTGAGCTGGATTGATTCGACCCATTTAGTGAAATACTCAGTAGCCGTGATGATGTATTCGTGTTGCTTTGAGGATGCTGGATTGATCTTTCCGATGATATCAAGTCCCCAGCTATAGAAAGGCCATGGACTATTCACAGAGTGTAATGGAAGACAAGGAGTATGAATAAGGTTACCGTGAACCTGGCATTGATGGCACTTTTGAACGTATGCGGCTACATCATCTTCCATAGTCGGCCAGTAATATTTCTCATGGATTTGGAGAAACAATTTCTTTTCCCCTTGGTGTTCTCCTTCATGAGTTTCTTTCAAGACTGTCAGGATTTCATCTTCGGCCAGGCATCTCAACAAGTCTCCTCCAAAGCTTTTGCGGTATAAGATTCCGTCAAGAAAGACAAATCTCTTAGCTCTCTGTATGAGCTTGATTGCATCTTTATTTTCTGGTGGTGACTTGTTGTCTCGAAGGTATTCAATGTAAGGTTGCCTCCAGTCCCCAGCGTGATGTAGTGTCAGGATCTCCAAATGATGAGGAGGCATCTGATAATTAGGACAAGCTCCCAGCAAGGTCCTCGATTGTGCTTCCATGGAGGGCCAATAGTATCCGAGTCTTTGGAGTCTTCTATAAAGTGTTATCACCAGCGCACGTCCCGCACACTTCCCGATGCACACTTTCGAGTTTTTCCTTCGCTTCTTCTTCGCCGAGGCACCGTGATAGAGATACATCTGGGTTACGATGGTACAAGGCTCCGTGGAGCAAAAAAGTTCTTTTAGTTCTTTGAGACCGATTGCTCTCCTTCAGAACGGAATCGCTCGAGCTCGTGAATAATAGGTGTCCTCCAGTCATTTGCTTGAGCATCTTCAGTTTGACTAAGCCATGTGGATGATACAACTCATCTTTGAACTATGATAGCTTTCTCTGACCCTTCGAATTGCATCTTGGAGGCAAGGGTTGCCAAGCAATCAGCATGTCTGTTGTTGGTTCGAACAGTATGAGTGATAGTTGCGTCGGCGAAATGAGTTAGGAGTCGTTGCGCCTCATCTCTGAATGGAGCAAGCGTTATCTCCTTGAGAGAGTATGTCCCATTCATTGACTAACAGTTTTGAATCTCCTCTGATCTCCATGTACCTCACTCCTGCCTGTTTAGCTAAGGATAATCCTAGCAAGAAGGCTTCATATTCTGCTGAGTTATTTGTACAGTGGAAATCCAGCTTAAATAAATGTGAGAATACTTCACCGGATGGAGAGACCAAGACTATGTCCGCTCCTCCAGTATCATTGCTAGGAGTGGCAGATCCATCAAAGTATAACAACCACGTTTCTTCCTTGACGGCTGAAATTTCTGTAAATTCACCTGGTACATAATCCTGTAGTGTCATGGAATCTTCCCCTCGAAAAGAAGCCAATAAACGTGCTACTGCTTGACCTTTGATTGCTTTGGGAGAAACACATACTATGTTGAACTCTGACATCTGAAGCATCCATTTTGCAGGTCTTCCTATCAGAGCGGGTTTGGAGAGTAAAAACTTTATGGGATCAGCTTTGGAGACGAGCACGACTCTGTTGGATAGTAAATAATATCTGAACCACTGCATTGCATGAGCTAATGCCAGGCATGCTCTTTCAACTTTCGGATATCTGAGTTGAGCATCCTTCATGGTTCGACTGTAATAGTATATTGGATGTTTGATGCCTTCTTCGTCTTCTTGAGCTAGCAGTGCTCCGATAGCAACGTCACTGGAAGCTGTGTATAGTATCAATGGTCGTCCCTGTACTGGAGACCTCATGACTGCAGGTGATAAAACTATCTGTTGTATCTTCTGGAATGCCTCCTGTTAAACATCTGTCCAGGTAAAACTTGCTCACTTATTCAGCATAGGAGTGAACGAAGCAATAAGTTGAGCCAATCCTGGTATGAAGCGTCTGATGTAATTCACCTTACCCATGAAACTCTGTAGTTCCTTCACAGTGCGCGGAGGAGGCATGATGGTGATGATTTTTCTTTGTCTGGATCGACTTTGATCCCTTCGGTAGTGACCAGGAATCCTAGAAACTTCCCATAAGAAACTACGAAAGCGCATTTTAGAGGATTCATCTTTAACTTGTATTCTCTGCATCTTTAGAAAACTTGCCTCAGAACTTCTAGATGCAATGCTCGAGATTTCGATTTCACCACAACGTCGTCGACATAGTCTTCTACTTGCTTGTGCATCATATCATGAAATATTGTTGTCATGGCTCGTTGGTAGGTGGCACCTGCATTCTTCAATCCAAAAGGCATCACAGTATAGTGAAAATTCCCGATAGGAGTGCGGAACGCGGTCTTGGAAGCATCATGCTCGAACATCTTAATTTGGTTGTATCCGCTGTAACCATCCATGAATGAGAACATACCGTGACCGCTAGTTGCATCGACGAGCATATCAATGTTGGGCAAGGGAAAGTCATCCTTCAGGCAACATTTATTCAGGTTTCTGAAATCTACACATCATCTGATTTGACCATTTTTCTTCTTAACTGGAACAACATTAGCCAGCCATGTCGGATGTTGAATAGGCTTGATAAACCACGCTACCAGCAGTTTCTGAATCTCGACCTTGAATTGCTCCTCGACCTCATGCCTGAACTGCCTTGGTGGTTGTTTGACAGCCTTGGAACCGGGAGTGATATGCAGACGATGAGTGACCAGTTTGTCGTCCAAACCCGGCATTTCTTCGTACATCCAGGCAAAGATGTCCCGATATTTTTTCAGCAAACTTACCAAACCTGCTCGTTCCTCCTGTGATAACGCAACACTGATTAGGATTGATCTCGGGTCTTTTTCTGTGCCGATGTTGACTGTCTCGAGATTATCAGTAGTAGAGTTTGTGCCATCTTGCAACTGTTGCGGAGCATCTTGAACCTCGTCGTCAGGCGTTTGCTCGACCTGACATGATTCATTAGTGCGGGGAGACTCTTGATCAATCTCCCCTATTAATTGTTAATCTTTCCGCCGCCGATAAATGGTTCTTCCTTCCGCATCATGGATGGATGTGAAGTTGGATACTGGCGTCGCGACTTGGTTCTTACAGCGTTTGACGGGCGTAGTAGGTGATTTGACTGGTCTTGCTTCCGAAGATGGTGACGACGTTCAGGAGCAGCTGATAGTCTTCCAGCTCGGAAGTGGAGTGCTGTAAATCTTCTTGGGAGGTTCAGGAATGTTTCTCTGGGATTCGATGAATTCGGAATCATAGGCCAGGGCGTAAGGGGATGATGAAGCGGCCATGCGAACGGTCTTGTTGTTGAGTAAAGCCTTCATACATTGATGGTAAGTCGATGGGACCACCTTGTTGTCATGGAGCCACAGTCGCCCAAGTATCATGTGATAGTCAGGTTCTTGTTCGATCACATAAAATTTCAATTTCGACTGAATTGGTCCTACCATCAAATCTACATACGCATATCCATATGTATGGCTTTGGTTTCCTTCAAATCTTGTCATTGCAATGGGATGGAGAATGATTTTACCTTGTGGGAATCTGGCCATCCTGAGGGTCTTCATAGTGACGACGTTCGTGGAAGCACCTGTGTCAACGAGAGCCCTCCTAAATTCGGTGCCTTTGATGAAACCAGTCACGTACAATGCCCGATTATGTCCTTCATCTGCCATGCGATCTTCTTCTCCAAAAGTGATGTTGTCGATCGAATGTTCAGACACCAGGGAGACTTCTTCAACTGCTGGGGTTGGTGGAGTTATTTGCACGTTAGACGATATCTGGCTGAGTGCGGCAAATGTGTCTGTACGCTTCTCTTTGGAAAAGTGTAAAAGTTCACACAGATTTTCAACCAATTGTGCAACTTCCTGCTCTACCGGCTTCTCATAAGTGGTAAAACTATTGGTTTGAGGCAGATCATCAGTCGGAGCAGTTGGACGTTCCACCACCTCTGCTCCAAGTATTCTTGTTACATGTACTAGGCAGGTGAACAGGTTGTCGATTGCTGCTTTCAACCTTTGCACGTTTCTTGACAAATTTTTTTGCCTCCGCGCTAGTCAAAGTCGGGATTTCTCCATCGTTCGTTTTGACGGAGATAAATGGAGTTGTGAAATATGATAATTCATTGTAACCAGAATTATTCGAAGGAGTGTGAGGAACGTTACCATTCGAGAGATTCTGGTTGGGATATGGAGTTGTTAAATTATTCCTAAGACCAACCATCTTGTGAAAGCTTGAGATTGCAACCGAGAGATTAATCTCCCACTGTGGTTGCCAATCTGTAGATGGGGAAAAACGATTTGCTGGTTTTTACGGAATTGAAGAGTCGACCGTGTGGAGACTCCTTGAACCGATCGAAATGTTGAACCTCACACAGATGCACTGCAAGAAGGGAGTGCTTTAAGTTCGAGAGATCAATCTGTAAGACTCCGTCCTAAACCAAGAACAATGGTCGTTCCAAAGTCAATTCGGTCACAAGAGATTATGGGTTGATCTGTAGGATGGAAGCTGAGAAATGCGTGAGATCAATGGTGATCTGAGATTGTAGGTGTGTTGTGAATTCAACGTAAGAATGCTCTGAATGATTGAATTTTGCTCAATTGAGAGTGAATGCTCAGACGATGAGTTCGTGTAGACGAAAGATTGTCTGTATGAACTTGCCGAGAATTCTTTTAGACGAATATTCGAGTGTTCGAATCTTGTCCTTTCAATCAGGATTCAGAGACATTTTATAATGCCAGAGTTGAAAACACCATGATCCCATGAAGTGTGACGGTTTTTGGAATCGGAGAGAGTGAGGAAGTGAGAAATCGTGTTAAAACCAGTTGCTCATCGTGCGGAGACTTGGTTAATTTTCCACCCACTGCTTTTCTGACTCTTCCAACTGATTACACGACTTGCTCACATTCTCATCGTGGGTGAACACACGTGCCGTAGACCGCCGGACCAAAACCCTAGTTAATATCCCCCATGTGACACGATTGAAATCTCGTGATTTTTGAAGTCAGTTGCTGACTTTATGGGATGATGAGTCCATGTATTGTTGAGTTGAACATGATTTGCAAATGTTCTGAAACTCATGAATTAAATATGTCTGCTGAGACGAGGTATTATTATGTTGATTACGAGCAAAGTTTGTGTTCTTTGAATTATTGAATATTGATAGTTGAACCAATATTCTTGAATCTGAGCAAATATTGCTGATTCGGGCAAATATTGTCGGTTTGAGCGAATGTTGCTCATTCGATGGATTATTGGTAGCAGGATCAAATAAAATATTATTTTAAGATACTGACTGCTGGGTCGAGCAAAATAAATAAAAATGTTGATCATGGAATCAACATAAAATTATCAGAGTATTTGAAACTGCTCAGAATCATGTTTTCATGAGTTTGTGAATTCAAAACCCTAATTTTACTGAAATGATGATTTATTGCAAATCAAGTGAAGCAGGGACCGGCTACATGGGATGATAAGTTCACCATGTAATCCCAGATGCTCGAATGAACAAAATACCAAAGTCTCTTGAGGACCAGTTGGGGAAAGAATGATTAAATGCTGGTTTAATCATTTATTGAAATAATGCTCGTGTGAGCGACAAATAAAAAAACCTATCCATGAAGAGATGAGGAACCGACCAGGAGGTCATGAGACCGGCTCTTGGTGGCCGTGGGACCAATGGATGGTCGTTCAAGGAAACTCTTAATTGTTTGGAAGAAGTTTGAACCTAATATGCAATTGAGCAAATTAGGTTAAAATCATTAAAACCTGTGGGACCGGCTGTTTGCAGGCCTTAGAGCCCCCCTTGTTCGGTCAAGGGGATGTACTCGTGTCACCATTGTAGGATCAGAATATTGCGACATCAATACCTCGCGAGATCAATAAACGACAGCGTTGCGAAGGCGTCGCAGACGAGTAAAATAAGTGACGCAATGGATGACGATAGCCAGAACACGAGAAAGGTGTGAAGATCTAGCGAGATCTAGGAGAAATGCGAGATTATGTATTTTTACACTTGCGATATTTCGCAAGTCACTCCCGAAAATAAAGGACAGTCTAGCTGTCATCTACTATGTACTACCCTATATAAAGAGTTGAACAAGTCTGTTGAAGGAGAGATCTTTTTCCGAGTGTTAGGCAAGTCATTAAGAGAGAGAGAAAGTTTGTAGTGATTGTAATTTCTTTAGCTCTTTTCCATTCTATCTTGTAAACATTCAAGGAATTAATCAATAAAAATCATAGTTGTTCATTCTCAATGGCTTAGTTGTGTGGATTCTTGTGAGGGGTGTAGTGTAGGATTTCCTGCAACTACATATTGGCGCTAGAAACATGGAGAAAGGAAGGATTGACATCGTGATTTGAAAGAATTTGGAGTAGTAGGGAAGGAATTTCATATAATTTTCAACAGTTTACCAAAATTAAGAAATAGCTAGAAGAAGAAATGCATCCGAGCAACCAACAACTGTTAGAAGGAGTAGGAAACTTGCTGGAGAAGGGAGAAATGAAATGGGAGAATCCTCAAGAATGAACATAAGGAATAATGAAGAAAATCAAATTCAATCACCAATTCAACCAAAGAGCGAATAGAAGCGTGGATTATGATAGAGTAAGCGTGCATACTTGGAGATCAGATTCTGTAGACGAAAGGGGAGAAGAACAACAATTGGTAAACAATGGACAAGAGGAGAGAGACCGAGAAGGGATTGGAGAAATAATTCATGGAAATGAAGAGATTGCAGCATTAGAAGCGTTGAGACAAACAATACACGAAGAAAGACGATTAGAGGCAGAGGAACGTGCAAATTTGACAAGACAAAATCATGAATTGAGGATGGAAAACATGAGATTGCAAAACAGAAGGTCGAGAAGCACTACAAGGTCAAGCTCAAGATCAGTTAGAGAGGAAAGAAGGCGAATTTTACCTACAGAAAATGCTGATGAAGAAAACCAAGAAGAAGCGCAAAATCCAGGCATAGAACATTGCGAGAGAAGAGAAATGATGGAAGATCGTTATATCCCACGTCCCGAGACTCTTCAAAATAGGCAGAATGATGGAAATCAAGGAAATATGCAGCGTCAGGGGCAGAATAATCCAGTTGATGAAGAAAATCAAGAAGAAGGAAGAAGGATATTGCATGGGAGAGAAGCACGGAGGAAGCAAAAAGAGATTAAAGATGAAATTGAAAGACACTATGTTGAACAAGCACGTCTAGCCTGCGAGAGAGAAATATTGAGAGCAGAAATGGAAGAACAGGAGTTAGAAGAGGCAATTCGGCAGAATAATCATGATAATCGAGAAAGAAGGCGGGAACAAAATCGCAACAATGGTAATATCAATGAAGAATATGAAAGAGTACAAAGGAGAACCGATAGGCAACAAAGAAGAGAAATTGATAGATACAACGGTGTGCGAATTCGTGAAAGAAGTGAAGGAGAAGATCGCAGAGAAATACGAGAAGAGAATGATGAACAAGAAAGTCAAAGTAGACATGAACGCAGGAGAAGATAAGCGGAACTAAAAAGACCAATAGATTCAAATTCTGATGTAAATGAACAAATTTTGAGAGAATTGGCAGAAATGAGAGGAATGATGAACAGTAAAAGGGGAGGAGGAAAGAGATAGTTGGATGAAGCCATAGAAGAAGCTGCGAAAACTCCGTTCACACAAGAGATACAATTAGGAGGAATACCACCGAAGTGCAACTTACCTACATTAACCAGCATTTTTGATGGAACAACTTGTGCAATACAACATATCAAAGCTTATATGAGATGTATGTTACAATGGGAGAATCATGATGCTATATTGTGCAAATATTTTGCATCAAGTTTGACAAGAGAATCTTTGAAATGGTTTGAAGGACTACCGAAGAATACAATAACATCTTTCAATCACTTGCAGGCTATATTTTTAGGGGCATACATAAGTAATAATTCCTCGCGGCCTGGTATTGAAGATGTATTTGGGTTAAAACAAAGGGTTGGTGAAAGTTTGAAGCATCTAACTGTGAGATGGAAGACAATGTGTAGCGAAATGGCTGGTCGTGTGGAGGAGAGATATCTCATCTTATCATTCATTAATGCTATGTTCGCGACAAATCTGTTATATATTCAAATTTTTAGAGTCAAGAATACAATCACAATGACTGAGTTGCGAGAGCTTCAGTAGGAGTATATTGCTTTAGAGGAAAAGCAAAATGAGATGGAATCATACCCTAGCGCGAATACAAGTTCAAGAGCTGCGAATGCAAGTTTGTTACCTAAATTGATAAACACTGTGGCGAGTACCTCGCAAGGTCAACAAGGAATGATGATACCGGATGATGGTCAGCAAAAGTTGGTAGCCATGAGAAGTCGTGATCGGGAAGAATTTGAAAGAGAAAGAAATTTCTACAACCGTGGCGGAAATAATAAAATTCAAAGGCTTGATCAACCGCAAGAAACCTATGGAGGTCAGAGGCATAATTATCATAGAGGGCAGCGAGGTCATAGGGTAGTATGGGAAGAAATCAAGATGCCCCCTCTGAACGCTAGTGTAGAGAAAATATGGGAAGCTATAATCTTGATGGAAAACATACCACACCATGGAACATGGGGAATGAACCGCCTCCGGTGTGACAGAAGTCATGAATTCTCGTTCCTATCACCATTTTCATGGACACCTAACGAATGATTGTAGGAATATAAAAAGAATCATCCTCGAGAATGATAGACCAAGGAAGCTAAATCATTTCTTAAAATGTGAAGAGAAGACTCAACCATTACCAACACCTCCAGAAATTCACAGAGTAAATACAACAAAAGGGAAAGAAATGTTTGTAGTAGAAGTTGGAGCGAAGGCCAAAAACTTGTTCTGCAACTCTATCGTACATTCGTACAGGACAATTGAAGATTTTCATGATAGTGTTCTCAGTAGGGTTTTCGCAAGAGATACTGACAATAGAGAAGTAATGAACATCGCGAAGACATCGCCACTAAAAGAATGGCAAACGCAGATTATTTCTTTTACCGCAGAAGAGGTAACTGAGGGTGGCGAGATGCATGACAGTCCCATTAGTGGTAAGATTGGAGATTAACCCAAAACCTGTTGATGATGAAGATGATGGGGCAGAAAATTCATGGGCAATAAATAGAATCTTAATTGATAGTCGCTGGAGCTCTGTAAACATCCTTTTTTTACCACACTTACAAGACTATGGGAGGGAAAGACGAAGATTTGATACCTTCAACCTACAAGATTTATGGTTTTAATGGTACTGCCAATAAACCTAGAGGAGAAACTCGTATGAGAATACCTTGGTTCCATGAAAGGATTATCAACTGAAATCTTGTTTTGCATAGTCGATGTGGAATCCCCTATAATGCATTAATTGGGCGACCTTGGTTACATGAGATCTTGGGTGTGGCATCGACTTACCACCGCGTGCATCAAATTTCCACATCCCGCGGTGCATTCGCACAATGTGGTGATGGAGTTATAAAAGATGCCCATACGATGGTAGAACAAAACTCATGATCGCTGGCGGTGGTTCCATTCCAACATTCCAAGGTGCTGGTACATTTTTCCATCACAAGTATAGCTTTGATGATGAAGATGATGGGGGAAGAAAATTCATGGGCAATAAATAGAATCTTAATTGATTTTGTCTCTCTTAAAGGCAATATATTCTTCCTGGAGCTCACAAAAATGAGAGTATGAGATAAACATCCTACATGGTTTTTACCACACTTACAAGACTATGGGAGGGAAAGACGAAGATTTGATACCTTCAACCTACAAGATTTATGGATAGTCGATGTGGAATCCCCTATTTCGCTCATTTTGAAGATAATGCATTAATCTTTGGGCGACCTTGGTTACATGAGATCTTGGGTGGAGATAAAAGGAGATTGGGCTGAGGGACAAAAGTGCTATGAAGTTGATGTGGAATCTTGCGAGGAAAGGGCTGCTCAAAAGAAGAACTGGAAACATTTATTTTAGTTAGAACATTAAAGAAGCACAAAGAAGGGACTGAAAAGACATTGATGGTGGACGCAATAGAAGTGAGAGCTGAAGATACATTGCGAAACCAATGTCTGAAGACAGTTGGAAATTGCGATGGTTTCGCAAAAGGGAAGGAAATATCAGGAAATTTAAATGAAGAAGCAGAGAGCAACAGAAGTAAGAAGTAAGAAATGAATAATTGACTTTAGATTTGTGTAAAAAAAAAAAATCGTTTTGAAGGAAAAAGACATGTCGAAAGTACAAAGAATATGACGATTGAAGAAGGTGTATGCGAAAGTCTCGCGAGATAGAATATATGAAAATCTGGTTAATTAGAGCGAGATTGCAGAAAACGGAGCAAGACTATGCGATAATTTCGCAAAGATAATGAGAAGAAATAATCAAAAATCAATGAATGATTGAAAGAATTGACAGAAATGAAAGAATGAGTGAATGGGACGAACCTTTATGGCGTACACCCTAGTTCGCGAATGATATTTCGCAAGAGGCAAATGTAAGACCTAAAGTGCGTCATATAAGGGGATATCTCTTGACATGGCTCAGGGAAAAGGTTACACCGCCCCTGGAACCTGAGTCATGAAAATTTGGGGTCAATAAAGCCCATCCGGGAGAGATTCCTTGGATTTCCAACTATATAAGGTTATACCCTGGTTGGACGACCGAGGGTCTCTTCCAAGGAGTCAGTGTATGACCAAGGTGCCGAGGTACACGGTTGAGCCAAGAGTGCCTGGGGCATTTGAAGTGTCTCGGCCATTCTTGGCAAGTCTTGGCACATGCTGCACTCGGCCCGAAGAAAACTCCACTTAGGGTGCAGTCTCGTAACCATAAACCCTATAGGTATAAGGGATAAGAGGCTGCGAAAACAACTGGTTGTTGTTAAGACCGGATGGGAGGAGCTAGTCTTGTATGACCGATGTACGCCTCCTTGAAGGGGCAACCAGGGAGATGATAAGGGCGGCACCCTCCATTAGGGAGCTGATAAGTGTCTTAAGACGCAAATGTCATGAGGCTCTATTTTCGCAAGAAAATTTAGGCTTGTCATATTTGTGCGATGATCCTGAAGAGGCAATAATACTAACGCGAGGTTAAGACGAGATCAATGGGTCTTTATATGAAAGTGTAAAGACGTCCTGCGATTTCGTCACAAGACGGCAATGTCATGGGGCTTTAAGTTCGAGAGAATTTTTTAGGCCTGTCATATTGTCGTAACAAAAACATCCTGCAGAGGCAACAATACTAAAGAAATGATAAGGCAAGATCAATGGGTCATTACATGAAAATGTAAAGACGTCCTGCGATTTTGTCGCAATGAGGGGTGGCAAAATAAGACCTTTAACTAGGAAGGCAAAATAAGACCACACAAGAGTAATGATAAGGCAAGATCAATGGGTCATTACATGAAAACGTAAAGACGTCCTGCGATCTTGTCGCAATGATGAATTTCAACATAAATGAAGATAATGGAAAACAAAATAGTGATTATTAAATATCAAGAATTATACTCGTTGCAAGAAAGAGTAATAATAAGCAGTTGAACACATCTAAAAGATGATTGAAGTACGTAAAGAAGTAAAAGTACAAGAAGAAAAATTACAAGAGAAAGTCAATTCTCAAATATCAGTTTTTTCACCATAAGGAGATACTGGATTTTCTTCAGCAACTTTATCCATATTTTCGCCAGTTATTATATTTCCACCAGATCCTCCTTCACCCAGATCATCGTTGGCAGCTTTACTGGGAGGGATTGTCTCTTCATTTGCGAACTCTTCACCACTATTGTAGTCATAATCGCTGTCAGGAGGGTTAGGAACTTCATCATCGCTTACTTCCAGAGGTTCGATAGATACAGGATCAAGAGATTTAGATAGTAAAACATCATTCACAATAACTTCGGCTTTAAGATGAAATTGACGAAGGAGTGCTTTCTGATAATTTCTACTCTCTATACCTTTTTGGCAACTTCAAGCTAGTTTTCGGGCGAAATAATATTTTAGATCTTGTACGTATCTGTATCGATTTCGCAGTACATATTTCCATGTGCTGATTTCGCAGTACATATTTTCCTCCCAGTAAGATTAGTTGGCATTCTTTTCATGCCACTTATGCCTAATGAAATTTGGTTTATCAGGTGTTATGAGAGCATCGCTTTGAAAATAATGTCTAGGTGATTATACAAATTATGTCCAAATTTGTTGGTTGAGTTCTTAAAGGATGTTGTTTTCTTTTTTATATAATCATTACTGTATTATTACTTGCATGATATTATTAAACCAGTTACAGATGAAATGTGCTTTTATTGAAGAAAATGCGGGATTCATTTTCGGCAAGTAAGCCTCATACCGTTCTCTTGACATAGCTATAACTTACTGTTGCCAAATGGGATCTACACCAACAATTATATGTAACTCCAGAACTGGTAGTAATGTAGCATAGTTTTATGAATTATCAAGTCTTTTGGATCAAATAATACATTCATTAATGTTAGGGTTCACTCAAGTACATATCGGCATGTCTTGGATTTTCACTTAGTACATGTTGGTATGTACTAAAGTTAGCTGAATTACGTTTTAGTACATATCACATATTGGTATGTACTGTGGGATCATACGCTTTTTCTTCTGTACATATCAAATGTATTGTTGTACATAAACTAGATTTGTTGTGCATACCCAAGCATACACTAGGCTTTTACCGGTAAATAATTAAGACCTGTTAACGGGGGTCGAGGGGGCAATGCCCCCTCGTAAGCAAGAAATTTAGTTAACTGAATAGTATCTCTCAACATCCCTCTTTGGTTACTCATTTCTTGGTATTGGTTGTATAACAAAAATAAAAATAAACTAGTTTTCTTGGTACATGTGTATATGTACCGAGATTTTTGCTAGCTTTTTGCTCACTACGTATCGATATGGATTGTTGGCTCTTGATTTTAAATCAAAACTCCTTATTTTCATTGTCTCACTTACTAGTGAAAATAAGGAATAATGATTATCCTAATGTAGTCTACATACCCCTCTAAAATTCTCTGAAAATAATTCGATTGGCACTATGACTTAATTTTCGTCCTCTCTGGTCTTATGTTTGGACTCCGATTGATTTCCTATTGTCGTATATAGTGTAAATATGACCTGATCAGTTAGTTCATTATAGGATTCATGCTTATCATCGATCATTAGCAAAAGTTTTTGCATTGTTGCTTTATACTTCTGCTACATATGTTTAGAAAAATAAAAAAAATATTCAGCAAGATTTTTTTAATTTTTTGGACTATTGGTATTGATTAGACTAGATTATCATAATCTACATACTTACATGCACTTTTCTGCCGTTCATATCATAAGATTCTCTTTTAATCTGCTACAAGTGATTTTTCTTAAGTTACTTACATGAATAACAAACCCCCCGAATATTGGACAATGGAAACACAAGAGAGTAGTAGTATCCGAGAATTTGGCATTACCCTTCTTTGTTGTGGATGTTTGTCATGTATCACTTAAAATAGCTATATGGGGGAGTAGGAGTATTGTGGGAGTGGATAATTCATGTACTAGTATAGGAGTAGAGTTATCTGTAGCATAGAAAACTGGTAACCTTTTTGGCAACTTCAAGATAGTTTTCGGGCGAAATAATATTTAGATCTTGTACGTATCTGTATCGATTTTGCAGTACATATTTCCATGTACCGATTTCGCAAAGTACATATTTGCTTGTGCTAATTTCGCAAAGTACATATTTTCCTCCCAGTAAGATTAGGTGGCATTCTTTTCATGCCACCTATGCCTAATGAAATTTTGTTTATCAGGTGTTATGAGAGCATCACTTTAAAGTTAATGTCTAGGTGATTACACAAATTATGTCCAAAATTGTTGGTTGAGTTCTTAAAGGATGTTGTTGTTTTTTTATATAATAATTATTGTATTATTACTTGCATGATATTATTAAACCAGTTACAGATGAAATGTGCTTTCATTGAAGAAAATGCGGGATTCATTTTCGGCAAGTAAGCCTCATACCGTTCTCTTGACATAGCTATAACTTACTGTTGCCAAATGGGATCTACACCAACAATTATATGTAACTCCAGAAATGGTAGTAATGTAGCATAGTTTTATGAATTATCAAGTCTTTTGGATCAAATAATACATTCATTAATGTTAGGGTTCACTCAGTACATATCGGCATGTCTTTGGATTTTCACTTAGTACATGTTGGTATGTACTAAAGTTAGCTGAATTACGTTTTAGTACATATCACATATTGGTATGTACTGTGGGATCATACGCTTTTTCTTCTGTACATATCAAATGTATTGTTGTACATAAACTAGATTTGTTGTGCATACCCAAGCATACACTAGGCTTTTACCCAGTAAATAATTAAGACCTGTTAACGGGGGTCGAGGGGCAATGCCCCCTCGTAAGCAAGAAATTTAGTTAACTGAATAGTATCTCTCAACATCCTACTGGTTACTCATTTACTGGTATTGGTTGTATAACAAAAATAAAAATAAACTAGTTTTCTTCAGTACATGTGTATATGTACTGAGATTTTTGCTAGCTTTTTGCTCACTACGTATCGATATGGATTGTTGGCTCTTGATTTTAAATCAAAACTCCTTATTTTCATTGTCTCACTTACTAGTGAAAATAAGGAATAATGATTATCCTAATGTAGTCTACATACCCCTCTAAAATTCTCTGAAAATAATTCGATTGGCACTATGACTTAATTTTCGTCCTCTCTGGTCTTATGTTTGGACTCCGATTGATTTCCTATTGTCGTATATAGTGTAAATATGACCTGATTAGTTAGTTCATTATAGGATTCATGCTTATCATCGATCATTAGCAAAAGTTTTTGCATTGTTGCTTTATACTTCTGCTACATATGTTTAGAAAAATAAAAAAAATATTCAGCAAGATTTTTTTAAATTTTTTTGGACTATTGGTATTGATTAGACTAGATTATCATAATCTACATACTTACATGCACTTTTCTGCCCGTTCATATCATAAGATTCTCTTTTTAATCTGCTACAAGTGATTTTTCTTAAGTTACTTACATGAATAACAAACCCCCCTGAATATTGGACAATGGAAACACAAGAGAGTAGTAGTATACTGAGAATTTGGCATTACCCTTCTTTGTTGTGGATGTTTGTCATGTATCACTTAAAATAGCTATATGGGGGAGTAGGAGTATTGTGGGAGTGGATAATTCATGTACTAGTATAGGAGTAGAGTTATCTGTAGCATAGAAAACTGGTAACCTTTTTGGCAACTTCAAGATAGTTTTCGGGCGAAATAATATTTAGATCTTGTACGTATCTCGTATCGATTTTTGCAAGTACATATTTCCATGTACTGATTTCGCAGTACATATTTGCTTGTGCTAATTTCGCAGTACATATTTTCCTCCCAGTAAGATTAGGTGGCATTCTTTTCATGCCACCTATGCCTAATGAAATTTTGTTTATCAGGTGTTATGAGAGCATCACTTTAAAGTTAATGTCTAGGTGATTACACAAATTATGTCCAAAATTGTTGGTTGAGTTCTTAAAGGATGTTGTTGTTTTTTTTATATAATAATTACTGTATTATTACTTGCATGATATTATTAAACCAGTTACAGATGAAATGTGCTTTCATTGAAGAAAATGCGAGATTCATTTTCGGCAAGTAAGCCTCATACCGTTCTCTTGACATAGCTATAACTTACTGTTGCCAAATGGGATTTACACCAACAATTATATGTAACTCCAGAACTGGTAGTAATGTAGCATAGTTTTATGAATTATCAAGTCTTTTGGATCAAATAATACATTCATTAATGTTAGGGTTCACTCAGTACATATCGGCATGTACTGGATTTTCACTTAGTACATGTTGGTATGTACTAAAGTTAGCTGAATTACGTTTTAGTACATATCACATATTGGTATGTACTGTGGGATCATACGCTTTTTCTTCTGTACATATCAAATGTATTGTTGTACATAAACTAGATTTGTTGTGCATACCCAAGCATACACTAGGCTTTTACCCAGTAAATAATTAAGACCTGTTAACGGGGGTCGAGGGGGCAATGCCCCCTCGTAAGCAAGAAATTTAGTTAACTGAATAGTATCTCTCAACATCCTACTGGTTACTCATTTACTGGTATTGGTTGTATAACAAAAATAAAAATAAACTAGTTTTCTTCAGTACATGTGTATATGTACTGAGATTTTTGCTAGCTTTTTGCTCACTACGTATCGATATGGATTGTTGGCTCTTGATTTTAAATCAAAACTCCTTATTTTCATTGTCTCACTTACTAGTGAAAATAAGGAATAATGATTATCCTAATGTAGTCTACATACCCCTCTAAAATTCTCTGAAAATAATTCGATTGGCACTATGACTTAATTTTCGTCCTCTCTGGTCTTATGTTTGGACTCCGATTGATTTCCTATTGTCGTATATAGTGTAAATATGACCTGATTAGTTAGTTCATTATAGGATTCATGCTTATCATCGATCATTAGCAAAAGTTTTTGCATTGTTGCTTTATACTTCCCTTACATATGTTTAGAAAAATAAAAAAAATATTCAGCAAGATTTTTTTAAATTTTTTTGGACTATTGGTATTGATTAGACTAGATTATCATAATCTACATACTTACATGCACTTTTCTGCCCGTTCATATCATAAGATTCTCTTTTTAATCTGCTACAAGTGATTTTTCTTAAGTTACTTACATGAATAACAAACCCCCCTGAATATTGGACAATGGAAACACAAGAGAGTAGTAGTATACTGAGAATTTGGCATTACCCTTGCTGTTGTGGATGTTTGTCATGTATCACTTAAAATAGCTATATGGGGGAGTAGGAGTATTGTGGGAGTGGATAATTCATGTACTAGTATAGGAGTAGAGTTATCTGTAGCATAGAAAACTGGTAACCTTTTTGGCAACTTCAAGATAGTTTTCGGGCGAAATAATATTTAGATCTTGTACGTATCTGTATCGATTTTGCAGTACATATTTCCATGTAATGATTTCGCAGTACATATTTGCTTGTGCTAATTTCGCATTACATATTTTCCTCCCAGTAAGATTAGTTGGCATTCTTTTCATGCCACCTATGCCTAATGAAATTTTGTTTATCAGGTGTTATGAGAGCATCACTTTAAAGTTAATGTCTAGGTGATTACACAAATTATGTCCAAAATTGTTGGTTGAGTTCTTAAAGGATGTTGTTGTTTTTTTCTATAATAATTACTGTATTATTACTTGCAGGATATTATTAAACCAGTTACAGATGAAATGTGCTTTCATTGAAGAAAATGCGAGATTCATTTTCGGCAAGTAAGCCTCATACTAGTTCTCTTGACATAGCTATAACTTATTGTTGCCAAATGGGATCTTCACCAACAATTATATGTAACTCCAGAACTGGTAGTAATGTAGCATACTTTTGTGAATTATCAAGTCTTTTGGATCAAATAATACATTCATTAATGTTAGGGTTCACTCAGTACATATCGGTATGTACTGGATTTTCACTTAGTACATGTTGGTATGTACTAAAGTTAGCTGAATTACGTTTTAGTACATATCACATATCGGTATGTACTGTGGGATCATACGCTTTTTCTTCAGTACATATCAATATGTATTGTTGTACATAAACTAGATTTGTTGTGCATATCCAAGCATAAACTAGGCTTTAACCCAGTACATAATTAAGACCTGTTAACGGGGGTCGAGGGGGCAGTGCCCCCTCGTAAGAAAGAAATTTAGTTAACTGAATAGTATCTTTCAACATCCTACTGGTTACTCATTTACTGGTATTGGTTGTATAACAAAAATAAAAATAAACTAGTTTTCTTCAGTACATGTGTATATGTACTGAGATTTTTGCTAGCTTTTTGCTCACTACGTATCGATATGGATTGTTGGCTCTTGAGTTTAAATCAAAACTCCTTATTTTCATTGTCTCACTTGCTAGTGAAAAACTCACTATCTACTAATGTACATGTGAGGCCATCTTTCTGATTCTTTTTTTAATATTACCCAGGCAAAATTAAAAAAGAGAAGCATATGATCATATTTGGGAGGACAGTCAAAAACTTTTTGGAAAGGTATTATTAGATATGTCACATGGTTTTAGTTTGATTGAGGTTACATTTAGGTGGACCATTTATTTACTAACCATTTGTGGCTTCTTTTGCAGTCTTACTTTTCTGAATTTGTTGACGTGGATGAGAATCAAATAGAGCAACGCAACCATAGAACCCCTCCCCTCAAGATTTTGGAGGCACCCCGAATGGACGGAGAAGCACAAGAACTTTGTCTATGAGAAGCGTCATTTATCCCCAGAAACGCCTCATTACTTGCAGTGGGAAGAAGAACAAATGAACCATACATCCATCCTAGCTAGCCGACTACCTCACATCCTCCCACCTTTGTCTATGTTGGAAGACTAGTTGAGGTTAGCAGACTTGCGAGCATTAAGGTTGAGAGACAGACTGGAGGAATTATCTCATCAAATTGAAAGGATACTCGGTATATATCGATATGTATACTATGGTTTAAATCGGTACATATTGTGTACTGGTCGAGACATGTTGACATGTACTAAGCTGGCTAAGTTGTATAATTTTTGGCAGAAATTTCTTTTGCGCTCTAGGTTACTACAGGAAGATATGTACTGCCAGTATTTAAGGCTTCATACTTTTTCTTAGTCTCTTATATTAAGTTCATACGACTAGTATGGTGTACTATAAGAAGTATTGAAACACATTCAATTTTTTTTTGCAGACTCTTCATGTACTAATATAATTCTGAGTTTCAGTCATGGTTTTCTTATCCTTGCCAAGTTTTACAGTACATGCATATATGTACTGCCTGTATTTAAGGATCCATACTTTTATTTTTCTAGTCTTCATACTGATTAGTTTGCTGCAAAACTATAAATATAAACTAACAATATTAGACAACAATACAACACTGCAAATAAAAAAAAACTGAATGAAGACATACTGCACTTTATTTGTGATGGGTATTCAAGCACCAAGCTGTTCTTATTACACAACAAAATACTGGTAATACATATCAATATCTATTAGGTATTCACAACAAATGAACCATACATACTAATGGCCAATGTTAACTAATTTTCCAGTATAGAGAGATATCTACTCTCGTCTTGTAGTGTTGAAAACATCCGTGTACCAAAACATTATGAATAAGTTCCCATAAGACACCTCACTTATCTTTGCAATTGCTCGTCAGTCAATTTTGGTCTTCATTCTTAATCGTTTTCACAAGAATATACAGCCCCTTAAAAACTAGATATGTATATTCTCCTAGGGTTTTTTGCAGGTGCTTCCTTATTCTTTTTTCGTATTCTTCACATTACCTGCACAATCAAGTAATTTCTTTCAGTACAAATAGATATATACTTTAATATAAGAAGAGTAGATATCAACTGTTAAAAACATATTGTTGGTATTCAAGCATCACAAAAATAACTTTTTCATCGGTACATATAGATATGTACTATTGGATATATAATGTCAAAAACATGTTGCTTACATTCAATCATCAGAAATCAGTTTTTTACATAAACAAATATTCTTGGTATTCAAGCATTAGAAACCTAAGTAACGAAGCACAAGAACATTTTTATTTTTTTCTTTTCGCAAGGTAGTACATATTGATATGTTGCAGCATTTCCTTTCGTAGTAGATATCAAGGAACCGTATCCGAACAACAAAATATGTACTTGAAAAGTATGTAAGAAATAAACTAGGTTTTCACACAACACATATTGATATGAATGTTGTTTTGAAACAATCGTTGCTTCTATAAATATGTACTATTTGTTTTAACCTAGTACATATCAATATGTGGTATCAAGATATACGTATTAATATGTACTTGGGATTAGTTTCAAAAACAAAAATATCCACTACAAAATATGTACCGCACGTTACATCATATTCGAGAAAACTCAATGTCCTTTCTAACTCAAGACACATCTCTTTTCATATGTACCGCCAGGAAAATATGCAAAGAAAACAAATAACAAGAACACATTTAACAGTACATGATGATATATACCGATGAATATGTATTTTCAACAAGACATATGTAACCTCTTCGACAACACTACATAATGATATGCATTCATATCAATACGTATTGAATATTTCAACCCCAGAACAAAGTAGCCGTATGTATTAGATATAACATGAACTAGTCAAGAACAAAGTACTTTCAACGGTACATATCAACCATAAACTAAACTTTTTAGAAGTACATATTGATGATATGTACCATAGGGTCAACACAATATGCATGCAAGATGCAATGGAAGGGGTTTCGATAGTACATATCAAGGGGGTTTTAAGCGGTACATACGATAGGTACCATAAGATCATACAAGGAAATTGGTATAATAAATCAACAAAACTAGAAGTAAAAACATTACACAAATTGGATTGTATATGATAAATTAGGAGCAATACCTTTTTTGTCGAAACTCCAGTTTCTTTGATGTTGGTTGTAATCAACATATTTCTTATTCTTCTTTGATGTTGGTTCTCGAATCGGGAATACTTTGTTCTTCTTCTACTACTCTCTCTTTGTTCAATTAATTAACAAAGACATACCGATATGTACTACGAGATCATATAGAAAATTGGTATAAAAAATCAACAAAAATAAAATCAAAACATTACACGTATTGGATTGTATTTTTTAAATTAGAAACAATACTTTTTTTTTTGGTAGAAATCCCAGTTTCTTTGATGTTGGTTGAGTATCAAAATTTCTTCTTCTTTTTGATGCTGTTTCAGAATCGGGAGTACCTTGTTCTTCAAAATCATAATCTTTTACCGATTTTTGGGAGAAGAATCTCGTATTATGCTATTTCTTCTTAGTAAACTATGGTTTTGTGGATATGATTCTTCCAAAAATAGGGTTTTGAGTATTTCGTAAAATTTCTTAATAGTAAATCTAGGTTTGATCATTACCCCGTAATTTGATTGCAGATCTAGGTTTTTGTGGATTTTTTACGGATAAGAAACATGAAGACGGGGAAAAAAACGAAGACAGAAGAAGAACGAAGAGATATTGGGGAAAATCGTTCTTGTTCACACGAAAAGCTTTGAGGACGTGAATCAATTAGTTTCACACGTGAGTGTCGATGGGTAGGGAAGTAATTTCGAGTTTTAAAAAGTTTTTGGACCGGCTATTAAATATATTTTCCCGCTTGGACTACGCTGATTAACCGGGTCGGGTTTTGTGGACTAAACAGAAATTTCTCATTTCAAAACCGTAACCGAACTGTGTTGGACTCGGTGCGGTTTGAAACCGATTCGAGCTCGGTCGGTTTCAAGCTCGCTCCAAAATTAGATCTCTTATCTTTCTAAATCTCTATATCGATTTCTTCACTTAATCATGGCGGGAGCTTGATTGAACATGAATTTTTATTGATCGAATCATGGGAAAACCTCAATTATATCAACATGAAACACTCCACTGAAAAATTGAATAAACACATATAAGTTCATCTCACTTGAATCTCAATACAGAGAAACTAAAATTCGTCTCCTTAAAAGAAACCCATCACAGAGATTCACCAATAAAACAAGAAATCAAATCAAAATTAAGAAAATACCAATTTTCTAAGAAACCTAAAATTATAGTTTTCAAACTCAATCAATCTCTAGTTTTCCCTTATGAAAAACTGGTGGTGCTGGTGATGCTGGTGTAGCAGGTGGTGGTGCCGATAATGGTGGTGTAACAGGTGTTATGCTGGTGTTGTGGTGTAGCAGGTGGTGGTGCAGATGTTGTTGATTTAGGTTGAGAAAAAGAAGTAATCAAATAAGGAGAAGAAGAAGGAGGTGATTGTGTTTCTGATCGTGATCATAAGTGGTAGTAGTGATTGTAAGTAAATTTAGATAAAAAGATGGAGAAAGAGGCATTGTTTTATGGATAAGAAGAGAAGAAAAAGAAAAATAGAACTAGAAAATTAAACGAGTGTTAGTTTAGGGTTTAGGTTAGTTGGTTGTATATTTATATGTAAATAAACGAAGGGTTGGGATTAAAAGGATTTATAAAATCAATGGTTGTGCGTAGCCGGTTCATACTGTTGGAGCATAGCTCGGTTGAACTCGCCAAGTGTTGGTATGTCAAGTTTGGTTGTCATATTTTAGTATCAAAAATCATCTAGAGTCGCTTGATTAAATACTAGAGTCAACTTCGTTTAGGTTAGACTAGAAAGTCTAGGAATGTTGAGACATACGAGTGTTACTCCGAAGACCTAAAGAATGAGAAGAAGTAACGACTGCAACGACGACATCATCCTTCCACTTGAGGTTAGTAATATTGACTTGAACTTGTTTCATTCCTAATGTTTCTTTCAAGTCGTGGTATATTGAAACATAACATGCGAAGCTGTATATAAATAATACTTTAGTAGATAGACATGATCATAATAGTATGGTCATAGTATTAAGGAATTATATTATGAAGTATAACGCTTATCTTTTGAACTTCGTAGATATGACATCGACGTAATCTTTTATATAGTTTTATGATTATGTGTATGGGTTAATGGTGAAGCTTTCATCCTATGAAACGATGTTTTATATTTGTTTAAAGGAAGTAGGTTCGTGAACTTGTTTCATGAATTGAAAGGGAAATCAATAGGTATATTGGTCTGGCTATTCATTGCATATTCTTTGGATGACCAATATGTGTGAGTTGGCAGAACCGATCTTAACTTAAGTTATGTATCTTGGTATAACCGATCACAATACCTAGACTTATGATTTGGTATAACCGGTTCTGGTAATTGGTGTAAACGGTCCTAATTAATCACCATGAGATGGTATGATCGATCCTTGTAATTGGTGTGACCGATTCTAGTAATTGGTGTGACCGATCCTTATAATTGGTATGACCGATCCTAGTGACTGGTGTGACCGATCACAAGTAGGTATCATGTTTAGGTAGAAATGATCCATGTGATTGGTATAACTGATCCAACCCATGTATGTGACTTGGTATGACCGATCAAATAGTAGTATTGGAATCTTGGTAGAACCAATTCTAAACTTGTTTGGAAGTGTGGTAGAACCGATTCCAAGATGCAAATCCGTATAAATTGAAATAAAGATTTTTGAGTAAAGATGTCAACATACTTTGAAAACGAGCATTAACACTTATCATTTATTGTTCAAAGATATTCCTTGATACTCAAGGTGATCCCTGATCCAAAAATTGAAAAGCATTTAATTGTGATTTTCATAATATATGTCTTAATTACTAATAATTAAAGCATATCCTCGGATAATATTACTCCCTCTGCGTTTTTTTATCTGTCCTAATTTCTACTTCGGTTTGTCTTTTTTTATCTGTCCGCTCTGTTTATAGAAATATTTTTCCATTAAACTATCAAATGTGCCCTTTATTTTTTATAATCATAAAATCATTTTTACTAAAAACTTAATTCAATATCCTAAATATTATCACCATATATATGAACGCGAAATTGGGGGATATAAAAAGGAATTGGGGGATATTAATTACTTCTCCCAACCCATGGTGTGTGTTAAGGGGTGTTTTTTGGGTATGAAAATACTAAAATACCCTTTGGTTAATTAAAAACATTATGAAAAGACCATTATGCCCTTTCTCCTAAAAAATTAAAATCAAATAATCAAAACATATCCCCATTCTTTCAGTTCAGTACCGACACTCTTAGGGTTAGGTTTTGAATTTTTTTTGTTTCATCGTTCTTCATCTATTCTTCGTCGATTAATCGTCGATTCAAAAAAAAATTCGTCGATTAACCTACCCGAATCATAAAAATGCCTCCACGAAAGAAAATGCCCAATCGAACTCAAAATCGATTTCTCAACAAAAACAGGAACAAAGAATTGCTAAGCTTGCTCAAGAGCAAGAAGACGAAGAAGCAACGTTCTCTGACGATCAACCCCTCGCAAGCATGGCTTCTGTGAGAAGGTAGGTGATTTTGAACTAGTTTATGAGTGTTTAAATCGATTTATAGCAATGGGTTTAGGTTAGAATTGCGAACCCTAACTCAAACAGTTGAGTTTCAGAGAGTACCGGCACTTAAATTTGTATGAACACAATAAGGTTTTGTGTTCCTAAGCATTCAATCTAGGATGAATACAAAGATCGGTTTCCAACCCCGGATTCACCGTAAACTGAATTTTCCCTACTAGGCATTCAATCTAGGATGAATACGGTGCCGGTTTTTAGTATTAGTCTTTGATAATAATTCGTGTATGCGGTAGTGGACTTAAAACATACATGAGAGTTTATGAATTTGTCACCCGATCTGGCATAGATTTTTGGTTGCATTGTATGCTGGTTTTGGGTAATGGCATTCTTTTGTAATAATTCGAGCATGCCGGTAGTGGACTTAAAACATACGGAAAATTGTCACAAATATCGGCATAGATTTTAGGTTGCATTGTATGGGTACTTGGTGCAGACGCGTTGATAGTCAATGTTTATGCCGGAACATTGTACCGGCGTGGTTTATTTTAAGGTAGTCACGGTACTAAAACTGAAGGTGAGTTGTATTATATTCATTTCTTTTCGTGTGCTTACGATATAGGTCAAAAGCCAAGGAAGCTAACAAAACAAAAACTAAAGATGATGTCACTAAGAGAAGAAGGAAGGAAGGTCTTGATACTCCTCAGTCTCTGCCTCCTCGAGGGAAAGATGAAGGTCGTAAGATGCGTTTGGGGGCTGATACAAGAGGGATAATTTGGGAGAGTGGTGGTGACCGTAGTCGACTTGCAATCCGTGAGCACGATGATCAAGATGAGCAAGATGAAGAGGAAAGTCAATTAGCAAGCCAAAGCGAAGTTGGTGGGCCAAGTCAACAACCAACACAAGGCAGTGGCAAGAAGGGCAACGTCAAAGTGAAAGTTAAAGGTTCCCACCTTCCTCATATTAATGACATGATACCTGTCCTTGAACGTGGTAGAATTTGGGGTGAAGCTCCGAAACCAAAAACACTATTTGGATACAAGCACTCGTGGGCTCGTAATATCTATCAAACCTATGTAAGCATTTTTTTATCTTGTACATATGTATTGTTGCGTATTTATGTAAAATATCTTAATTGTATTGTCTTTAATTGTAGGATCATAAGAAAGCTGTGCGTGTTTGCCGAAACCAAGCCGCGGATTGTTGGAAATTATCCGACGAATGTGAAGAGTTCCAACAAATATTAAAGGATACTGGTTTATATGCTTTGGTTGAAAATTATGTGAAGCCTGATTCTGTTACTGTCAATTGCTTCGTCGAAAGGTATCATGGTGAAACCGATACCATGCACTTCCCTTTTAGGGAGATGACATTCATCCCTGAAGATGCTCAGAACATTCTAGGCTTGAATGTTATCGGCAAATCAATTGCGAAGGAGTTGAGTCTCGGACCTAGAATGGTCGAAGTTGCACGGTCTGACTAACAAGTTGTTTGGTTGGGATTACAAAACTTCTGTGGAGAGCTTTTATGAATCCACGTCTGGTAAGACAAAGACAATCAAGTTGACGCTGCTTAAGAAAAATTTTGAAAACACAAAAAAAAGAAGTTTGGAGGATGGATGGGACCCTAAACAAATTCGTTATACTGCCGCTGCATACCTGTTATACATCTTGGGCACTAGGGTATTCCCTGACACCAATGGCAACAGGGTTAGTGTGAACTACCTTCAGTACTTGGATCCGTTGGAAGATGTCTATAATTATTCTTGGGGCACCGCGGTAATGGCACATTTAATGACGGAGATGAGAAGGGCTTTAAGGCTAAAACCAACCAATTTGTCGGGAATTTCACTCTACTGCAGGTAATTTTGTTTTTAAACTTATGTTATTATGTATATTGTTCACATGTACCCTTATCGTGAACTTAGAAACAAAACTTATTGCTTCACATTGGAATAGGTGTGGGCTTATGAACACTTCCCAAACTTGTTCAAGGTCTACCCCTCCTTGAAGATCATAGACCTTACCGAACCCGATACGCCTATAGCTAAGAGATACGAGTTTAACAATACTCCGAAGCCTAGTAACATAGGTCGACTGATCGATATGAGATTGGCTTTGGACGCAATGAGTACCAAAGATGTTGTGTTCGACCCTTACAAGGAAGCTAGAGGAAACCTCCAGGTTTTGAGGTTTGGTAACGTTGCATTTTACCATGGGCCGTTGTTCCACCCAAAAGGATACGTTATGGCTAATCCTACACGTGTGATGCGCCAACTTGGATATAAGCAATTATCACATTTCCAGACGGCCTCTTTTCAATGTTTTGATCTTGACCTTTCTCGGTGCTTTTCAACTCCATATCGGTTGCATGTAGAGTATGTTCCAAAACTGGACCCAACAGATTGGAGTGATAGGGAACCACGTCGTTTGGTAGATATTAGTCAGTGGGAGAAGTTGGAGATTGCTAAAAACGGTGATGAAGTTGATGCCGACTACATGGAAGATTACCTGCAATAGTCACATCCTTATGTCGTCCGCCCGGATGACGTCCAAGTTCCTCCCCAGAAAAACCCTCCCGTTCCAACTCCCGCACAGGCACCACCTACGATGACCCAACTTAATAAGACCGTTGGATTGCTAGTAAGTATTGTTAATTGCTTAGTCGTTTAATGTACACATAATCTTATATGTATACTAATTATGTGTTTGATGTATTAAACTAGCGGCGTCGGCTTGGCAAGTTAAATAAGATGTTGGGTTGCAAGTACCAGGAAGGAGAGGTGCTATCCCTTGAAGAAATGAAGGAAGTCGAGGAAAAGCTTGATAGAATTGAAGAAACCGACCCTAGTGCAAAAGCTTTGTTCGGGGAAACTAAGAAGAAATCGGCCCAAAAGAAGCAAAAGACCAAGTGATTAACTCTTTAGTTGTGTTTCTTTTTTCCGATGTTGGTTGTTACGTCTTGAACAATTCCAAACTTGTTTTCGTTTGTACCTCGTGGTTAACTCTTTAGTTGTTTGGTTTGATTTTAGTTTATGATACCTGGATTAAGAACATTTAAGCAGAATCCAGTTTCGTTTATGTTGAACATGTTTAGATTTCTAGTGATTGCTACATGTTGAACATGTTTAGATTTCTAGTGAAAGGTTATTTTTGTAAGATTTATTTACGACTGCTATTTATGCACGATAATTACAATTCAATGCCGGTTTCCAGCATCTGAATGAAATATTTTATAAAACCAGCACCGGAACAAGAAGATTAAAATTTCATGTTCCTGTATACTTTTTGGAAGGTACCGGCATAGTCGTATTTTCTAAACTATATGCCGGTAGTATGATTTTTTCAAATTTTTATAGTTGACAGAAAACCGGCACTATAAGTTTGATTGCTTCTATGCCGGCACCCTGCCAGTTTTGAGTATAAATCCATTTCAAATGCTCTTTTATTTCATTCCTAAGTAATCTATTACATTGGATTTGAAACTTTAAATTAAAACATGCTAAAAAAACATGGAATGGATTATCTATTTCCATCCCTTTTCAACAATTATGGAACCTTTGAGCCTTTCCCGAATTTGTTCGAAGACATCGTCCGGGATGGGGGTGTCAAGGATCATCTTCACTGGTTCTTCTTCTCTTTCAACATATTCTTTTACCTTCATATAAAACCCATCACACCCATCGATAGGCTTGCATTGTCCCTTGTGGTACCCTTCTAGTTCAACAGCTTTCTCCAACCATTGAAACTCATCGCACTTTGGGTGATTCAAACACCTTAAAAACATTCTTCCATTTTCAGTATCATCAGTTTTTACAATCCAAAACCGGCGTGTCCCATGACAGCTTCTACACTTTGAATAAATAAAAGGACAGTCCATGGCTAGATGAGAAGGTGACTTGCAAATTTGACACTTGCAATGATGACTCTGTAAGAGAAGATTATATTAGTTATGCGTCATAGTAGTGAAGATCATATTGTTAGTAAATCTACTTACTTTGTAAATAGAGGTAGATGATGAATCCCCCATCCCTTATGAAGCTTTAACCGTGCTTGCTTTCTTGAGAGAATGATTTTTGTTATTTGGTGGGTGGTTTGTGTAGATTTTTCCAAAGGAATGGGGGTATTATATAGAAATAAATCTCCAACGGTCTTATTTTTCAAAAAACTAGCCGTTTTTTTTTCTTAATTTAACAAATGCCGGCATAGTCGTTATTATAGATTGAATGCGGTTCCATGTACCGGCGTTTCATAGTGTTTTAAAACCATGCCGGTATTGGTTGCATATTTGGCCAAATCTCTGTAAAGAAATTCCCTTGTACCGGCATTGTCATCTTATGATAAACCGTACCGGAACCATATGCCGGCATCCTATTTCACAGTTACTTCAATGCCGGTTTTGGTGATTTTCAAAAATACTAGTCGTTGATGTTTTTCTCTATATAAAGAGAGCTAATTCTTGGACCCAAAAGCCCAAAACTCGTGTTCTTATATATCTCCTTGAGCCTCTTAACTTAGAAACCCTAAACCCTAGAATAATCATCAATAAATAGCTTAGTATAGTACCTAATCCCACATACAACAAATGGCATCGTTCGACTCGGAGGAAGATTTAGCAATCACCCAAGCATGGTACGCCGAAACTCGTCCTTCAACTATAGATAACAGCATGCGGGATTCCATGTGGTTAAAGATTTTTAACAAATTTATTCACGATTACGGTAACCCGAAAGGAAGAACTGCTCAACAAATCGAGCAATGACACGACATCATCCTAAATGCGGTGGTTGAGTATCTAAAAATGAAACACCACCATTTGATTGAAAGATGACAGAATGCCGGTAGTCAGTGCCGGCATGTCGGTTATCCTTATCCCAATGTCGGCTCTTTCAAAATTCAATGCCCAACGGCTATTTTTTTAAACCATAAACCAGCAAAGACAAGTGCCGGCGTTGATACTAGGTCACTGACTATGCCGGCACTATAAATCCATTGTGCATTCATCTATTTAATGCAATGGATTCACCCATTGCACTTGATACCTCCAATGGCAAATCCATCAACAACTACCGATTTCATCATTTCCATAAAAAAAGACAAACTTAGGAAAAACAAACTATCCACTCCGATGGGAAATCAATTATCATCCACCACCAACTCAAATCCATCAACAACAACCGATTTCATCATTGCCATGGAAAAAGAAAAACTCAAGAAGAACAAACTATCCACTCCGTTGGGAAATCAATTATCATCCACCAACTCAGTTGCCCTTATACTAGAAAAACTAAAAAGGAAGGAAGAAACCACCAAGTCAATTGCCGCAATGGAAGAAGAGATACTTAAGAGGAAAAGAGAAGAAGAAGAAGAAGAAGAGGAACCAAAGCTTGAACATTATCGCAAAGAAGCTAAAGAGATCCTTAAACATCAAAAACAATCTAAGATAGAAGCGGATGTCGAGGAAGAAACCGAGTGGATTAAAAATTACTACATAGTATCGGATTTCTAGGAAGATCACCGCCCTTCGAATCTTTTTTGGGGTCTTGTTAGGACTGGTCCTTACATGAATAACTTCTTGGAAGGTAAGAAATGCAGAATTGATTATGGTGATCTCTATGTACAAAATCGAACAATTGCACTCATAAAGTTATGTCGCAAATACAACGATTTTATTGCAAGATACAGAGGGAATAGGTATCAAGCTCGGGACGCATATACCAAGTGGAGAAAAGAGCCTTTTAGGCATTTCAAGTCCTTTGCTTATTGAATCTAGTCCAAGAAATGATGTTAGTTGCAATTGGCTTGAGATCTTTCATTTTATGTGTAACGGTGTTTATGTTTATTTCCTTAAGAAATGATGTTAGTTGCAATTAGTTTGGGTTAATGTTTTTAAGTTTATTTCCTTAAGATTATGTGGTTAATGTTGTTTATTTCATCAAGTTTCTTTCCCCTACCGGCATTGACAAATACACCAAATACTATACCGTTACCTGTGCCGGCGTTGAATTGTGATCAACAAATAATGCCGGTCTCATGGTTACAATTTAAACTTATTGTCAGAATACCGGCATTAAATTGTTCCATCTGTCCATGCCGGCATTTTGACGGTTACAAACACAAGTTATGTGGCAGTTACAAACTCATTCATTCCACTTATTTGATGGTTACAAACTATTTTATCCCACTTATTTGATGGTTACAAAATCCTTACTACCCGATTTATGCGTTAGTTACAAACTCCTTCATTCTATTTAAGTGGCGGTTATAGAAAGGAAAATCTTTCGATCTCCCTTTGTATTCAATCTCCATTTTTGTTTCATCTTTCATACCAAAAAAAGACAATGGGTCGTCGCAAACCCCGTGAAAAACCCATACCCAATCCCGATGAATATGTTGAAGATGGTGGAAAATCGAAATCAAAAGCGCAACAAGTGCTGACGAAGTCTGTTGGTGAGGTGGAAATAATAAATTTGATGCGGTAAGTGGTGTCTATGTTGAATTGAAGTTTTTACTTTTAGGGTTTATCCCATAGTAGAAAACACAAAGTGAAACTTGGTTGTTTAGTCTTTCTACTACACTAAAAGTAATTTTTAAAATTCCAATTTGAAGTTCAGTTGCATGTTTGATTCGCGGTAGAATACAATTTGAAAATCATGCCGAGATTATATGTCTTGAATCCCGATTTTATTGCATGAGCTCGCTGCAGGCATACATATTTAATTGAATACCATGCCGGCTCCATGTGCCGGCTTTGTATATTTGATCAATACTATGCCGTTTTCATTTGCTTATTTTGTTAAAAACTATGTACTAAAATCCCACAGTACCGGCATTCCTAATATCTATTTGTCGATGTCGGTTCCCAATGCCGGCAGTGTCGATATGTTAACTTACTATGCCGGTTTTTGTTGCAAAAAAATGTTAATTCTCTGTCTAAAATTCAAAGACAACCGACATGGTATTTTAATTAATTAGAATGCCGGCACTTGTGCGGGAACTTATGTTATGTTCGATTTCTATGCCAGTATCATTATATAACTCGGTTTACATATTGGAACATAGTTCTAAAGCAAGCACAAAAGAACAAAGGAAAAGGCAAAGCCGTTTTTAGAAGCAAAATGTAAGTCTTCTCGACGTAGCTGCCTCCGATCCGACTCTTGCTAAGGTCGGAGTGGGGATCAACCTATAAGCTACTCAACCAAAGAAAAGATAATGATGATGAGTGGGGAAAATATCCTGCCCGAACGAGTAGGTGGCTCATCCTCACAAGCAGGTGGTTTAGGACAAGATCGATGTTGGAGTTGAAGCCCAAGGATAATGAAAAGGCACCCCCATCCCACCTTCCTGATAAATATGACATGATTCCAGACCGCGATGATGGCAAACATTGGGGTGAACCGATAAACCCGCAACTCTTATTTGCCTACAAACACTCTTGGGCTCGTTGGATCTATCAAACTTATGTAAGACGTTTGCATCTTGTTATTATATTATTTATCAGATCAAGTGAATTTAATTAACTTTGGTGTGTTTTTATAGGACCACAAGAAAGCCTCCCGTGTTAGCCGCCATCAACAATCGGATGTATGGCCTTTGAAATATGAGTGTGACGTTGTTAAGCTTGAGAGTCAAAGCATCTGGTTGTATCCCGCGATAAAAAATTATGTGGCCACCGATACCGTCACTACGAATCGCTTTTGGAGAGGTTTTTTGGTGAAATCGATACCATGCATTTTCCTTTTGGCGAGATGACCATTATCCTGAAGATGTCCAAAGGATAATAGGTCTAGAGGTTCTTGGGAAAGCCGTTAAGGTAGGAGATGACTCTAAGGACCTAGGATGGGACAAAATCTATGAGCTGACTAAAAAGTTGTTTGGATGGGACAAGGAAACCACTTTGGCAAATATGTACAAGACAAGGCGTTCCAGGACAAAGACTATCACATTCGTCAAACTCGTTGAATTTTTGGGAACACGAAGAACAAGGAATTGAATCCAGAACAAGTCCATCAAACTTCCCGCGCTTATATGTTGTTCATCTTGGGCTCCGCTATATTCCCTGACGCTAATGGTAACATGGTGCATATGAACAACCTACAATACTTGGATCTGTTGGAAAAGGTTCATGAGTATTCATGGGGCACCGCTTTCTTGGCACATTTTTTGGCAGGAATGCGTCGAGCTTCTAAGGCGAACGCCCGTCAATTTAATGGGAATTTCTTGTACTTCGAGGTATAGTCAACTACTTATTTTTTGATTGTTGTCATTAAATTTATTAATTTCCAATTATTTATTTTCTTATACATTTCATTGGAACGATCTTTCATTGGCGTAGGTGTGGTCTTATGAACACTTCACAAAATTGTTCATACGGTATAAAGGATTGAAGATTTTCCCGAATATCAAGAGAATAGGCCTCTAGGTCGAAATACTACTTCGACAATACCCCAGGCCCAATAACAAAAACGGTTATTAGCAATGAGATTGGCTTTGGACTAGGTGGCTGTCCAAGATATTGTGTTTGACCCATATAGGAATGCCGGGGAGTTTACTTGCAAAGGCGTGATAATGTTTCATTTTACAACGGACCGTTATTTCATCCAAAAGGATTTTTATGCATAACCCTCGCCGTGTAATGCGCCAACTTGGGTATAAGAAGAAAGATCTCACGGATATATCTTATGAGAAATTCTCTGTGACTTTCCTCAATTCCAATCAAATGAAAACCATACTCTCGTAGTTTACGACCCAAAACCTATTCTTGCACATTGGAGTGAAAGGAAAGAAGAAGGACTTGTGT